>ML978763.1:0-33531 GCA_010015785.1 Saccharata proteae CBS 121410
CCCTAACCCTAACCCTAACCCTAACCCTAACCCTAACCCTAACCCTAACCCTAACCCTAACCCTAACCCTAACCCTAACCCTAACCCTAACCCTAGGATGATATGAAGTATTCAACGTTCTCTACGCCTAAGGTAGAGTGAGGGCAAAATCGAACACGTGCCTAAATAAGGGTAGGAACCGTTAACTCCATCTTTATTCTCGTACCTCCGAAGCTTCATCAACGCGGGGTACTCGCGACACCGTCAGCATGACGTACAAGACAACAACTCCTCAAAGCTTAAACCCAGCTCACGAACACTACGATTTGCGACACGAAATGCTCCTGGAAGGGCACCATAGAACTACGGTCAACCAGCGCACCAAAACATTGTCATCATGACCGACGAAATCAAGCCCTTCGACCCAATTGGCAGCATCTCAAACGATGAAGTCGAACGGATGTACCGCAAGCTCCGTGACACGCGCTTGCCAACCTCTCCCATCGTCCCTGACGCAGGCGAAGACTATGGCGCCCCGCTCGACTGGGCTCACAGGCTCTACAACCTCTGGGCCAACGAGTACGACTGGAACGTTGCTGCGAAGGAGATAAGCTCATGGCACCATTATAAGACCACCCTCGAGAATCTCGATATCCACTTTCTGCATGAGCGCGCGGACGTATCGAAGGATACGAAGGCCATTCCGTTGCTCCTGGTGCATGGCTGGCCGGGCAGCTTCTACGAATTCTCGCGGGTCATCAAGCCATTGACACATCCCAATTTCGCCGATGTTCCGACTTTCAATGTCGTTGTGCCGTCTCTGCCTGGATTCTGTTGGTCGCAAGCAGGGCCACGTGGATGGACACTCCAGGACACAGCGAGGATTTTCGATGCCCTGATGCAGAGACTGGGATACACGTCTTATGTGGCCCAAGGCGGGGATTGGGGTCACTGGGTGGTGCGAGAGCTCGGGGCGCGGTATAATGCCTGCAAAGCAGTTCACACGAACATGTGCCCCTCAGAGCCGCCACCAGCGACAGCGCCGAATGCGCGCGAGAAGATGGCCGAAGAGCGAATGAAGTGGTTCATAGGGCGGCCCGGAATGGAGACGCACATGGGATATGCCATTGAGATGCGGACAAGACCACAGACACTTGGCATTGCGCTCAGCGACAATCCAGTCGGCATCATGATGTGGATTGGGGAGAAGTACAACGAGATTACGGATCCGAACCTGGGCGGGTTGCAGGATGCGGAGTTCAATAACCGGTTGATCACGACGCTGTGTTTGTATTTCTTCACGAGTCCGAGTGTCATGACGAGTATGTTGTGCTATTACGAGAACGTGAGGCATGAAGACTACAACGAGTTCAATTTGCGGCAAGAGAACTATATCACCTGCCCGATGGGGTTCTCAAGTTTCAGATGGGATATTAGTCCAACGAGCGAAAGAGCTGTTGCTCGGACAGGCAATCTGAAGTGGTACAAGGGTACGTTTCAATGTTTCTGTGCTGATTATTTTGTTAGTGTGTGCTAACCACGTGCAGATTACGATCATGGCGGGCATTTCGCTGCTCTCGAGACGCCGAATGAACTTGTTGATGACCTGAGAGACTTTACGATCAAATGCTTCCGACCCTGAGAACCGTCCTGTATATAAATCACGAGCATCTTTATGTTCACGAATAATAAGGATGACGTTCATCCGGTAATGTCTTCAATCAAAAAGCTATCTTTCCTAAGCCGAGAACCATGCTTCCAATAACTATTAAGCGTAATCTAAAAAGTCAATTTAGCAAGCTTTTTCCTTCCGCTTCGCTTGATGAATCCAGTCTAAAGTGAAGCACCATGCTGCAACACAAGCTCTATGCTATTCACAAGATAACTCCGTCTACCCTGCGACACTCCTGAACACCAACGGCTCCCCCGTTCCCACCTTCGCGCCTTCCAACTTCTCATTTCTCCCCCTAACCTGCTCCTCCTTCAACTCCTTAATATGCCTGCTTAACCAAAACCTCCTCAACGTCATCTCATCCAAGTCCTTCGCGCCTTCCACGTATCCCAAACAATTGCTCTCCCCACAACTACACTCAAACCCCCTCTCCATCTTCCACTCCGTACTCGGATAGAAGAATGTTAACTCCTCACCCTCCTTCAACCCTTTCTCCGATACCCGCACCTCCCAGCGCTCCATGTCAAAGATTAGGTTCGGGACGCAGGAGTGGTTTATGTAGACGAGGTCGGAGTTGAGTTCGATGTGGTGGGCCGGGCCGGCCTGGACGGTTGTGTAGCGAGGGGTTGGGACCGTCGTGGCGGTTGTGATGCGTGCGAATAGGGCGTCAGGAGGGAGTGTGACGTGGGAGATGGCGCGGGTGGTGTAGTTCTCGCCATGGAAGACGGTCAGAAGGCGGGGTAGGTCGGGGTGGACCCATGCGGGGATGGTGGTTTCGGGGCCGGCGATGGTGGTAGTGGTTTTGTGGGAGATCCCGTTGGAGTAGTTGTTGCCGTTGCTGCTGTTGCCGTTGCTGTTGCTGTTGCTGTTGCCAATGCTGCCGTTGCCGTCGCTGTTGGAGTGAGAGGAGCCATTGGTGTGAGAGGCACCGTTCGTGCCTTTGGCTTCGGTATCTTGGGAGCCCATCTTCAATTGTCGAGTGTAGATCGACCACGCCCTCCTGAAAAGGGTACCGATATGTACAGGTGGAAGTATACGAATGAAGGGTTAACAAATAGCCAGTAACAGAGGTTAAGCTTTGATTGATTTCAGGTGTCTTCCTTTGTAATTCGACGATATGATGTATTGCGGCAAGGATGACCAAACGTAGGTATGCAGGTACAAGTTGCAACACTCAAGACTCGAGGAAGGCGGGACGGGACGATGCAAGGCACAAGCTGACCTCAACAACAGCACAACAGATACTTAGTGGGGTAGCTAAATGGAGGGGTTAAACAGCCCACCAGCCTCCATTCGATCATGTGCCCACAGTCCATCCCCAATGACAACACCGGTCCACATCACCCGCATCTCCATCCCTCCGGGACCCACAACGTCTCCCCGGATGCCGAGGTAAATCAGTCTACGCTTCCTTTTGCCGGTGCCGAGAAGCACTTGAGAACCGACGACAAAAGCGTCCGCGGAGAGAGTGTCAGCAATGGGGAATACGTTGCGTAATTCGTGAGCGTGTTAGTGTTGACAACTGCGTGACTTGATTGGGCGAGGCGGGGTTGGTCGGCTGCCGGATTTAGACTGGCGTGGGGGTGGGTAGTAGGGATGTTGAGGCGGGAGGTTTGGCGGGGGAGGGGCATGTTTACATGTGTTGCTGGCGAGCAGATCACATGTGAAGCCGTAAAGTGATACACGCAACAAAAGTCCGAATATCGGAAAGCTCGCATGGAGAATCATAATATTGAATTTCTAAAATCCACCAAGTCCACAAAGCACTGGACTCGGGGTACGCTAGTGGTGGTATAAAGCTTTCCCTTCCTTCACAACACCAAGAATCCTCATCCCAAAATCGTCTCAGTGTACTTTCAATCCACTTCTGCTTCTCTCATCGTTTCCGTTTCCGCACTGCTCTGCGCTTTCCCATCCCCTCGACTCCCCATTCGTCACCTCTCCTCAAACCCATAGGCCATCGGTCTCCAATCCCCCGCATCCTCCTCAGCCGTCCGACTCCTCTGTAACCTGTGGCCTTCTGGCGGGCCTCTCGCAAGATACCAGCCGCTGCCAACCTCGGCTTCGACCGGTGCCGTTGAGCTCTTCTGTAACATACCCGGTCTAGGCGGGCCAAGCTCGATGACGCTTGGACCTCTGTCGTGAGCGACCGGCCCTCTGGGTGCAGAGCCACCGTGACGAGGGGGGCCTGACCTGGTTTCGAGAGGCGAAAAGCTATGGCTTCTATCGACGTTCGCGGCCGGTGGCGGATGTTGGCCAGGATTAAAAGCCTTGTATCCACCCTGAGGTTCGCCGATGCTCGGTGCCGCGCTGCCGGCGCGGATAATTTGCGCACCTACATGCGATGGCGGAGGCTGAACGGGTGTGGCGCCGCGGTGCAGCGGCTGATGGGGAACGCCAAAGTCAAGTCCTTCGTCGCCGCGGTAAGGAGCGTGACTGGGTTGGTATTGCATCTCGTAGGCTTCTGGGCCGGGACTCGGGCCACGGTGGTCAAACGGTGCGAAACGCGGGTTCGGGGGAGGAAAGCCAGCTGGGGTGTGGCTGCGCATGTTGCCGTTGAGATCCGGTCCAGGTCTGAAGCCGTCCGAGTCTTGGCGGAGGAGCGGTCGGCTCATGGGAGTCTGTCGGCCAACTTCGCCGGTGCTGAAACCTGTGTTGGAGCGCATTGGGGGACCATAGCCATCGCCATAACCATCGCTAGACATCATGGCTGGGCCCATTGGAGGATGACCAGGACCCGATCCGCCCGTGCTGAAGCCGGTGTTCTGGCGCATCGGCATGCCGTACCCATCGCGCATCGGCCCACCCGGACCTGGTGTGCCGCGCCCCTGGGCAGTCGGTGGGCGGCCCATCGGGGTGAACGAGCGCGGTGGCGGGCGATGTCCGTAGTTCTCTTCTCTGCTTAGCGGCGGCGCACTGTAGCCCATGGCGCTGGCTTCGACGATCAGAGGCGCGTCAGAAGCGTAGCTTGCGTCTGACCAGCCCGAGTCTTGGGTATCAGACCGCAAAGCCGACGGACGGTGCATGTGTTCGTTGATGAGAGGCAGAGTTGGTTGTTTCTTGAGCGGTTTGCGAGGGAGCGTGTCCATGGTGTTGTTTCGGGAGAGTATCGAATTCGAATAGTTGGAAAGCGGCGTGAAAGTATCCGACGTAGACGCCGAATCCGTGCGCTTGAGGCCAAAGTCTTCCGATTTGAGTTCTTGCTCGGTGATGAGAGTTGGGAGGGTCGGCATTCTCAGAGCATTGGGTCTCTGGCCATTCTTGATGGCGATTTGCTCCTCCTTACGCATCTTGGCCTCCTGTCTCTTGATTTCCTTCTTCATCTTGATGCCCACGATGCGCTCCAATCGCTTGTCAATCTTCCTTCGGCAGTAATTTGACAGACTTCCGTCCGAGCTGGGGATGTAATGCCAGAGAAACAAAAGGTACAGAACGATGGCAATGAACAGACACAGTGCCGATAGGACCCAAATGAAGAGCGTAAACAACATTGTTGACAAGATGACGGCCTGTTGGTCGTTCTCCTCGGCGAGTAACTTGATGTTGACGAAGAATTGCTGGATAGAGGTGTGGCCGTCGGTTTCAGCGTGATCTCCAGTGACTAGCAGCTTTGCCTTCATGACAGAATAGAGTGTCAAGGCATTAATGACCTGTCGAGGTCCTTCGGCCAGAAGCGTGCGGATAGCGCCTTTGAACTGAAAGTAGACGAACAGGGCAATGTAATCCGTGCCCTTCTTACTTTTGGTCAACTCGGCAAAGACCAAGAACCTGTTCCAGCCCTGGCCACCGCTGTACACTCGCTCGCTTTGGAGTACGACTGCCAGAGGGTCCAAGTAGCTGTCGGCAACGCCGCCACGACGAATGACACGGATCGCGCGGAACCACTCGTATCCGCAGAGAACCCAGGAGAACAGGATGCAGCCGGCGAAGATCCACTTGGTTATGCTCATATCGACGGCGGGGTCGATCTGGCTGGACCACTTATCAAAGGCAAGGAGGTTCACGGCGGTGAAAGTGTCGGCACCATAGACCGCGACGCCGACAAGACTTAGGAACCAAAGCCAGATATAGGAGGTCGCCTTGCCGCAGGAGTTTGATCTGAAGTCGGAGAGTGTCTGGGATCAAGGTCAGTCATGTCGCAGCAGATGTTGAGGTCGTCCGACTTACAATGTAATCCCACTTCTGCTCCTCCGTCACCGTCTTCCCCTTCTCGCGATCCCCACCGCAGCAGTTCATGATGATTGTTCAGATGATGATTTTCTGCGCTTATTATCGGAGGGAATGGCGATGCGTGACGCGACGGGATACTTCGGTCACGAGATGTGAGACGGAAGTGATTAATTATGGTATAGCAAATCCAGTCCAGCTGAAGAATAAACTTGAGTTCGGTGATGATTGCGACGTCGAGGTATAGATCTCAACGCGCGTCGTATAGCCAAAGGCCAGTCGCGAACCAGTCGCAGCTCGTGAGTATATCGCGCGACAGACCAGCTGCTCCGCCAGCGGATAGAGTGGGAATCGGGTCACTGTTTCTCAGACCCGATATCGTTATGTCGCTTCGGATGGAGGTAAGAGCGATGGACGCAGCGTCAGGACGATATAATGAGCGGTGTTGATCGGGGAATGTGCATGATCGGGTTCGGATAGTCGAAATGGGCTGCGCGCGTGGAGTGGAGGGGTCGAGTCGAGGCAGCGGGTGCTCGGCGACAAAGGAATGCGGGCGGGCTTTGTGTCGTGTTTCAAGTCGGACAAGAGAGTTTGGGCGGTGACTTCAGCGGAGTGTGGCCGGGTCTGTGAGGGGCGGACAATGGCAAACAATGGTGATTGTGGTGGTGTCGCGAGGACAATGGGGCGCAATGGGGCGCCGTCGGGCTCGTGGGATGTGGGAAGTTGGTGGTGGGACGAAGGAGCGTTGGTGGGATCTCTCGTGGTGATGATGAGAGAGAAAAGGAGGGTATGCGATCAGAGAGTGCTGGCGACGTTGACGACGTTGGCGACTCGGACGGTGATGTCGGCGGCAATTGGGACCAAGGAAGGTGGTCCCAAGGATGGGGTCGCGAGTCGGGCTTTTGCTCCGTCGATTGGTGTTTGACGGGCGTTTGGTGGTCGGCGGGTGTTGGACGGCACTTCCCTGCGCCCATCAAGCAGCAGCAAGCGCCTGTCGCAGATTTGACGCCGCCGCCTGTCGTGCTTTCGAACTTTTCCCTTTTATTAATAACTCGTCGCCTCCAGAACGATTGGCAATGAAGCCTTCAATCGCAGCCGCAGCCGCCATACCAGACGTCGAGGTGGTGCAGCGGAAGCCTTGGCGCGCGGCGGGTGTGATTGCGAGCATCCCCAAACTCCCCACTCTCGTAAGTTACCCGGTGGCACGGCCTGCCGACGAGCGCGAAATTGTCAGGCCCACCACACCACCACCCTTCAGCTCTCGCCGCCCCAGCTGCCCCCAACTGCTGCGACCACAACAACCACTGCTTCTTCTTCTCTTCTTCTTTCAACTTCACCACTTGGCCTCGATCTCGGGCCGGCTCGGAAATGCCTGGTCTCGGCAGCCGGTGCGACTGTGAGATTGTGCCACAGCCGATCCCGCTGGACGACTGGGCCGTCTCGCTTTGCTCGCTTCGCCGCGGGAGAAGCTTCTGCCGTGCAAGCTGTACTGTAAGGCACATCTGATGAAACATTTCGGCTTGGGGGCTGTTCGTTTCCCAACCTCCAAGACCGTCGCCTTGCTTGCCACCGCTGCTCAAGTTATATCCCATCCTGCAGAACCGAAAGGTAGGTGTGCTTCTAATAATACGATACGTCTGACGACAGTCCATCCATTCCTTCTCTTACTCCTGCTCATCCGTAATTCTCTCGTATCTTCTTCATATCGCGGACCTCAGGCACCCAGCGCCTACAAGCATCGTTCCATTCAGAGCACCACCAGATCCCGGAAACGCACTCCCCACCACATCACCATCCACTCCCCCTCACCAACCCCGCCGCCCATCTCACAGCCCCCCACCAAATCCTCACCGGCCAACTCAGCGCCCACACCGTCCTCCCTACCGCATCCATCATCAAAAACACACCCACAACCACATACACCACAACCGCCACCTTCGCCAGCAACACAACACTATCCCTCAACCCCTCCCATCTTGCCCCATCTCCCTTCATCAATCCGCCCAGGGCGTCTGTCAGAAAGCTCATGAACGCCTCGACGCCAGCGAGGAAGAGAGTCAGGACCTCCATGGACATGGATTGAGTCCGAGGAGGCTGGACGGTGATGCGGACGGGAGGGCGAACTGGCGGCTGCTGTGGCTGCTGCTGTGTTTGTGCTTCTACTGCTAGTTGTTGGACGATGGTCGAGTCGCGTTTTGGTGCCTGTGGTGCTGTCGCTGGGGCTAGGGCTGGTTGCGGTGTTGGTGCCGGTGTGGATGCTGGCGCGGAAATGTCTACTGGTACCAAACGCTGGACTCCCGTTCCGCGGAGACGAGTTCGGATTCGAGCGTAACGCTCTGCGTATGTCTCGGCCTGCGGCTGTGGTAGCGGTTGTGGTTGTGGTTGCGGTTGCGGTTGCCCCTGCGTCTGAGGCTGTATGGATAGCTGAGGTGCAGGCCTCGTCTGAGTTTCTGCCCTTGGCCGAGCATGCGTTCGCGCATTTGACTCGACATGTCCTCTTGATGCAGCTGGTGTAGCTTGCACATTCGTTCTCGCCGGCGCTGCGGCTCTGGGATCATGGTCCGGAACAAGAGGCACAGAAGGCAGCGGCTTCACCCAAACCCCGGACACAGGCTTGCGTGGTATGGTCGGCTCTCGCTGCAACGGACGAGGCACAACGGGCACTCGCTTCGCTGGCATCGGCCCCCGAGTCTCGGGCTGCACTCCGATCCGTGGCGTCGTTGGCCCGGCATCGAGCTCGTAGACTCTTCTCGTTTCGGCTGCTGTCCAAGTTGTAAGGGCATCGGTGCCGGTATTCGTTGTAGTTGCCGCATGTCTTGGTGGAGAGGAGGGCGGTGTGATTCTCAGGGCTCCGGGAACATTTCTTGCTGGTTCGATTGGGTTGGATCGGGTTGTAGCGGGAGGCGCGCAATTAGGTGGGTGAGTTTGTCGTGCTTCGGTCGTGCCGTGGTGTTTGGTCAGGCTGGGTCCGGCTCCGGCTCCTGTTGGTATGGCTTGTTGACGTGCTTCCACCTGAGAATTCCCATAGGCCTTGCTGCGGGCAGCTCTATTTCCTCTTGTCGCGTTTCCTTGCTTTACTTGTCCGTTTACACCTCTTGTCGCATACCTTTGGTTCACCGTTCTCGGATCCTTGGCACCGTTTTTCATCCTCCTACTCCTCTCCCGCTCTACCCACCACCCATTACTCGGCCATCTCTCACCTTCTGTCCCCTGCAAATACCCGGTTCGCCATTGAAATGACCGACTCAAGTTCTCGCTCAGTCGTAAAGCCTCATCCGCATCCCTCGGTGTCTGACATGGCAGCGGTGTCGGGGTCTGTGGCTGTGTATTTGCCTTACCGCCTCGATACTGGTGTTGCTGCTGCTGCGGTGGTGGTGGATGAGAGACTGCGGCGGCAGGGCTCATGACCCCAGTTTGAGGATTTGGATGCTTTACGGTGAGATAGTCGTCGTTCTGCGGCTGATATGGGGTCAAGTATTTGGGAAGGACGTTTGAGGGGGCCTCCGTAACGTGGATGCTTGGGATGCCGTCGGTGCAGCTGCTGGTTGCGTGGTCAAGGTGTTGCCCGTGGTTGTCGGAGCTGATGGGGATATGGTTGTAGTGATGGCCGTTGTGATAAGAATGCCTATCGTGATGGTGACGGTGGTATTGGTGGTGCTGGAGCCAGAAATCATGATGGTCGAGGTGTTCTTGTGGCCATCTTCCCGGAATGGCGGCCTGGAATGCTGAGGCTGGGGATGTGGAATGCGCGACCCTCATTTCGGGGACGGGTGCAGGTTACGCAAGGTCGGATACAGTCTTCTAGGTTTCTGTGCTGCAGGATGGGCTGTACAAGGGAGGAGCATGAGTTTGGTAGTTCTGGAGAAGTGTAAGTATAAGAGAGTGACTGCGGCCAACGCGAGCGATGCGTAAGTTCTGAGGCCGCTCTTCAGCGACACAACCAAACTTACAGGACACGAAAGAAAAGCCGACTGGTCCAAAAACGAAAGCTTGGAATCAAACGGCTCTACAACGAGTCCAGGTCGCAGGAAAAGCCAGTCGTGTCCGTCAATCGAACGAATGTGACGGCGCTACACGGCATCCATCCCGTTGTGCGAATGGTGATACATTGAGAACGATTCGCAGACTGCTCGAACTGTCGGCTACTACGGCCTTCCAGAGAGCAGGAAGTCCTGCACGGTCAGTCGCTGCCGGACATGACGTTCAAGGTTCTCAAGGCTCGAGCATATTCTCGGTCTAACCATATCCGGAAATCTCAAAGACTTCGTCCGGAAGGATTGGGTTTCTGCGACCGGAGGAGTCAAAAGCTGCATCCGGCTACTCTTGGAGTTTGAGGAATGCTTATTACATTGGCGGGAATGTATACGCGCACATCTAAAGCACAAAGAGAGACCAAGGACCACTGGTTGTCCAAGGTCCTAATGTCGAGGTAGAGTCTATACACAATTGTGGCGTGCTTGCATTTAAAATTGGCGAGTTCAACGCTTCAGTCATAACTGAACCATAACACTCAAGCCTTCTACGTTCTCGGTCATACACTTGAGCTTTCCATGATTTCTTTTAGCACTTCAGATCATCGCACAATGCTGTAAGTAGTTTAGCTTCGAGCTCGTTGTCAGATCGCACATTTTGATCAAGTTTGGACTCCTATAGACTCGCTCCTGCCGCCTTCGCAACTTGAAAAGCATCAGTGTGATGAGGTTGTCTGAATGGACTGTAGCTTCTTTTCTCTCACCTGAGAAGAGACGCTCATGATAGAACTGTGCCCAGATGTTGCGTTCGAAGCTAGTCAAAAGAGTTAGTGTTCAAGCACAATTACGAAGCAGAATTCTCCAGTCCAATCCCATCACAACCTATGGTTTCTATTGCATAGAAGAACAGCTCTGGGGATGAAACCGGAAGATGGTGGTAATACGAAGGACAGACTGAACTTAAAATTGACGTCTTCGACGTCCGGAGCAAAGACGAATGAAATCCTCAATTCCCGTAGTACCCTTACCCATCTTCTTCTCATGAGTACGAAATTTTACTTGAGGAGCCCCTGCTTAGAAACAAATGGTAGAACGCCTGTGTCAAAACATTCTGCCATATAATTCGAAAAGAAGGCCGTCCCTCGTTACGTCAAGTAAGGGACTTACTTAGTCAACGATAAATAGAGCTACTCTGCCTTCAATACGAATACCATTTACTCAGGATTTTGTAACCTTCTCTTCATTCTCTCGCCTGTGCCCATGTTGTGTTAGCCCACGCTCTCCGAAATCTATACTAATTCGACTCACGATAAGCACGCCGCGCAAGAAGATTTCCAAGTTACTTTTCTCGTCCAATCTATGTTCTTGCTTTCCTTACCCTCTCTGTAACGGAGCTTTTGAGTCAAATCCGGTCCGCCAGACTGATCTTTCGAGCCTGTTCAAGGTTTCCGTAGATGGAGGGAGCTTGGAAAGCAGAATTTGGAGAGCTGAATAATGGAGGTCATCTCTTGTTCTTGCCTGATGTAAGGTCTGTGGTCCTTTTTTGGAAAAGAAATAAAATTTCGGTTCTTTCACGCTCGACGTGATGTTCTCGTAACGGATTGCCGCTCAGATACAGATTCACATCACACAAAATGCATGTACCTTAGCTGGATATGTTGAAATAGTCGCGACCGAGACTAAAAGTCGAAGCCTCGACGTCGACATAAGCAAAATGATGCCAGGGTCAGGCGAGGCAGTAAAGACTGCGATTGCGTTCAGCCAGCCAACTTGCCAACCAACTTCAACTTTGCTGACGATTGATGGCAGTTCGAATTTGACGGGAAACTAAGCTATCCAGCAGGATCTTCAGCCTAGGGCTCCATGAAATCTCTGGAATTGGTAATCACTGATCTCTACGAAAGGTGAACTCACGGCGAAATTTCACGTACCCGCCGCAACTGAGATTCCTTATTATGCAAAACAGATCTGATCTTTCTTTTTAATTTCGAAGATAACGGATATACCGACGTAGACATCTTCAACAACTGGAAGGACAATCTTATCGTTATTAAAGACGGTACATTAAGCCTTATAACCAGAACTAAATCAACACCATTGAAGTAGCCACAGGCATGTGTTCGAGCCCTTTTATGTTGGCCAAGTTTCTGAAAATTAAACAGCAAAGCATGCTACGCGAATGAAACCTCCATCCACACGCCTGTGCAAACCACCAGAATTTGATCTTGGAAAAGGTAATCTAGGCAGATGATCTCTTGCAAGCTCGGCCGGCGCAATCGACATAGCCCGGTCAAGATTAGTCAACAATGTATCATGCGACAAGCTTCGTATTGAATGGATTGGATCTGATTCCACAAGCCTATTTCGCATATCTGCATCGTTATCCAGGCGATAGTGATGAATTCTATACGAGGACATACCGTACACACCCCTTACCCATTCGCCGCGTTCCAACCTCCACCAAGAAGATGCTCCAATCTCAATGTCAACCTTTCATTTCTCATTCACAAACCCCAACGCATGCAGAAAAAGCGCCGGGCAAGAGAGAGTCAGGCGGAGGGAACGCAGGACGACGAGATAATAAGAGTGGAGGGGAGAAAAAAGCAATGAAAGATACCCCGAAGACCGGCCCATGTCTTTATGACTCACTCTTGACTCTATTGAACTTCAGTTCGTCTCATTGGCGTGGCCAGTAGGGCCTTGCGATGCGTCTGTTGGAGTTGTCAGCACGCTCCCGATAATACTACAAGCCGTGTCTGCGATGAGAAAAAAAGGGGCAAACTTACAATCCATCGTCACAAACGCGCGATCCACCTCATCCAGACCTTCACAACAGTACTGCAAAGTCTCAGCAATATCGTGTGCGCGTCTCAGAGGCGTGTTCTCATCGAGCAGAATGTCCATCTCGACCCAGACACCGTCACCAGCGTGGTAGGCGGTGATAGTCTTGTAGCCCGCGACGACAGGGGCGAAGCGCCAAGCTAGGTACAACATCTTGCGGTGAACGCGATCGCTCGCGGCCATGCCGGTGAGGCGGGTTACGTTTTGGACGCAGGTGTCTGTGGAAAGAAGGTTAGGAAAACGAAGACAGGCGGGGTGAAGGACAGCTTACCAGCCCAGTCATAGATGATGTAGAGGGAGAGTAGACCGGCACCAACAGGATCAAACCACCAGAGGTTTGCTTTGTAGCCGATGAGGGGGAAGAGAAGGGAGAGGGTGTTGAAGTAGACGTCGGTTTTGCAGTCTTGGACCAGGGCTTGGACTTGGGTAGTTTTGACTTTAACGCAGCCTGTTATTTGTTAGATATGAGACAGGTCCTCGTTCTGCTTTGATTGAGAAGACATACCGAGTCCGATGATGCCCTTCATGCCGATGGTGGCAGCCATGGCGCCGACTGCGATGGCAGGGAGGGGGGCTGCGTCTTTGGGACCGCCCATGATCTTGCTAACGGACTCCTGGAGGATCTGGAGGAAGGAGACGATCATGATCTAGACTTTTTAGTTCATTGTGCATTAGGAGGTGACATGGGCACGATGCAACTTACGATCGAGAAAACCAGAATGCCGAGCGGCTCGAGACGCTTGCGCCCAACCTACACATATTCTGTCAGTCGTAATTCAGTACAAATGGCAGAAGGCTGCGTGTAAAGCGCTTCTGCCATTGCAGCATGCGGCACCTACCGGGAACTTCGCCGAAAGCTTGTCCAGCCTCCATTTCACCAACCTATTGGTCGTCCACACAATGACAGTGCACAGCAAATCCAAAGCCGAATCGACAAGCGAAGCAATCAGCGACAGAGAAGACGAGAAGTAAGCCGCAATGCACTTGGCGATGAGAAGAATGATGTTCGCGATGACGTTGATCTGACATAGCGAGTTGTGAGCGACGATCCCGTATAAAAAGACCCGGCCGACCTCCCGCGACCTACGTTTATTGCCCATTTCGCATATTTGCGCGACTTCCGTCGCCTCTCGCGTTCCTCATCCGGCAGAAGAGGCTCGACGCTCTCGGCATTTGCTTGCAACGCACCACCGCTTTCTGCGACACCGTCGTGGTCCATGTCTCGTGGGTTCATGCTATCGAGCACATCGTCCGCCATGGCCATGACCAGCGCGTCTATCTCCAGCCAGACATTCAGGTTCTCGTTCTGGGATTTGTAGAATTCGCGGACTTTTTTGTTCTTCATGTTCTTGATCTGGTGTTCCCGCATGGTTAGCAAATTGGATATATATTGACAATGACACAGCAAACGCACCTCATCCTCACTCTTCCGGAACTTCTCCAGCGCATCGCGGTCGATGCCTTGCTTCAGCTGGTCCTTGAGCTTTGAGCTGGAGTGGTTGTCCATGGTTGTGAAGACTGCATCTCTGAAGCGGTACTTGGGCGGGACCTTGGGGCCATTGCCATTGCCGACTGGTCTGACATGCTGGGCTCCGCCTTCAAGGTCGTTATCCTCGTACTGGGCATCGTCGTCGTCGGTGGGCTTGCCATTGATGGCGCGGTGTCGCGTGGAGACCATTGTGGTGGGGGTGTCAGAACGGATCCCGGGAGGAAGCTCTCAAGCAAGAAGAAGGATGTCAATTGGATGGAATGGTTGCGGTGATGAATGGAGGCACGAGAGAGAACACAAGGTGGAACAGAGCACGGCAGGAGGGCTCAGGCACGGGGAGAGGTAACGGAAAAGACGGCGGCTCTTTCAAGTATCGTGCATCACTACGCATTCAAGGCTGGGAGACAAGCGTAACAAGTGAGGAGCTTGCAGCGGCAAGTTAACGCCTTGCGGCCTGGTTCATCCGCCGTCGTTGCGCTCGCCGCTCTGCCAAGGTCTGGGCTGCCAATGACGTCAGCCGGCGGCTGCTTTCCGAGAGCTTATTTTTAGCAGCCTCATCACGTGTAGATAAGATAGGAGCAGGAATCCCCCTGGACTTTGAACCTTACATCTTCTTGAGCCATTTCCGAGCAATTCTTTCCAGCCATCTCCAACAATGTCTTCCGCTCAGACGCGAGCTCGCATGCCATCTTCGCTTTCTGTGCCCTGAATCGATAGAGCCGATGCCCCGTTTGTACTCAGAGGATATTCCAGCTGTTGTCACCACTGTTCTGGCTCCCACTCTCGCTATCATCGCTTTCGGGCTTGCATGGTAAGAGAACAACCTTGTTGACTTCTTCGTGTTTCGTAGCTCCAAGGCTGGAGATTTTGGTACCGCGCGTTGGAGTGTCCAATCCGAGTTTCTGGAAATCTTTTGCGTAGGCCTCGACCTCTTCCCGCAGATCTTTAATTTCTTCCTTGAGTCCCTCGGCTTCCTCTGCGTGCTTGGCCTTCATTGCAGCCATCTTGGTTTGAAGCGATGTGATCTGACTCTCCTTGTTCGCGCGGTCTTTCGTGAGAATAGCAACCCCCTTCCTCACCTCTACGCGGTCGTTCGCGAATCCTGATAGCGACGCTATTGTCCTGTCTTTGGTGATGAGTAGCTCGTTGGCCTCCTGCAAAAGATCCAGGTGATGTTCCTTTTGCGTGCACAGCTGGTGAACTTGTTTTCGGAGATCGATGAGCCAGAGAGCGATGTAGATCATGGCAAAGGGGATGAGGATGATTGCCGCACAGATGGCCCAGCCAAGAAACTTGATGTAGGTATCTGTGATGACAGCTGCTATTGATAGGAGAGACCCCATCGCGGTGGTGGCCAGATATCTTGGCGTGGATGATTGGGCTAGTCCGTCCTTTGCTTGCGAAATACAACGGCAGCTGATAGTTGGGTGAGAACGTATCTGCTGGGGACATGGGAGTGTAGGTCCAGAGCGCAGATAAGAAGCCTTTATTCGTCGAGCGCAATTGACCGGCTTTGGAAGTAAACAAACAGCATTCAGTAAACTTCGAAGTTACCTGAAGCTACGCGACGGCAGTCTGGATCACCTGATCTTACTTAGTGACTGGATATCTGCATGTCGTTGAGTTTCTTCTCGAAGCCAGTAGGATAGTCTTCAAACACGTTGGGAGGGTAGTATCTATTATACAACATCTAGGGTAAGCATAGCTCGAGGACGTTGCTAACCATTCAATTCGACTATGTCTCAAAGTTTTCCTTCAATCTACAAACGAGAGGATGTCTCGGAGAACACAGAACGTTAAACAAAGGGCCATATTGTCTCAGGAAAGGTCGCTATCAAAACTTTGAAGCCAAACCCTCCCGCAACAAAAAGATCTAAGCTTCAACCCCATGAATCAGATCCCTCCTGACACCCATCTTGTTTGCTACTACAAGGAATCTCAACTGCCAGCAGCAAATCGATTTTGCAAGATGGTTAGTCGGTACAACAGAGCCGCAGTTGCCCAGGTTTAGTTTTTCTCGTGACAAACTAGACTGCTTTTGTGGGCAGGTCAAACCCGCAGGCTTAGAAAGTGGTTGTTCTGCGTCACATTTCTGTACTATGGGAATCAACTCGAACAAATGGAGAGACTCAATGACCGCCTTGTTTCGCGCCAAAAGTTTAGTATTCTTTGGGAAAGAGCGCCAGTGAGGAAGGGTAGGAAAGATAGGTACACCATGCCGTAAAGGATTGAAAGGAATGACGAAAATTTCTTTCTATGGACTTATGTAAGAAAAGCCTCGGTATTATAATACTGCCACTCATTCAGAAAAGCTTGCTGTGACGGGCTCATCCAATCAGCTCAATGAAACCATCTGGAGGAACTGCGACTTATGATTTGAACAAGAGGTATTACAGTTCAGAATCCTAAATATCTCTGGGAAGCATCATTTGCAGCTTCTGCCGAATCCAAAAATCCAAATTTGCTGCACGATATCGGACTTTGAACGCCCCCTTTCCTTGTCTCGCGCAGACGATTCCACTCCCGGCTATACAATTGTGCTGATGTATGGGAAAGCTCAAGCGCTCTATCATTAAGTGTGTAAGTACTCTTGATGTGTATGAAATTGACGGCACACCCCCCAATGTCTCTGTTCTGCTCGTCTCCTCTGTCAGCGAGGTCTTTGTGAAACAGGAAGGTTTCTCAAACATCTGCTCTTTTTATGAGAACCCGGAGCTACATCATGACATAGAGAGTCGTGAACATCCATATCCTGTATGAGGAAACTTGAAAGTCACGACAAGCACGTTAAGTGGTATGTAGAACATATTTACTCAGTAGTCGGTAACGAGATTGAAAAAGCTCGAGGGTCAGAAAATATGAGTCTCCATGGCTCATGCCATCTTTTCTCAGTTCGGCACACAACCCGAAAAGACTGAAGGCGGAGTTACCCTGGTCTTGGGGTAGGTGTTGTGGCACATGGACTGTGCTTGAGATGTTTTGGTGGCGGGTTTGGAGAAGGCAGGTTTTCCATCGAGCTCGCGGGGCCTACGGGTGGATGAATGGACTGCAACCTTCCACTCAGGCAAGGGGAAGAGGTCGGCGGAGTTGTAGACATGGGCAGTTTCAAACATGCCATCTTTGCCAGTCTTGGTGTCTTCGAGGCTCTCCCTCTCCAGCACTTCCCATTCTTCCGAATCATTCGACAAGCATGATTCGTGTGCATGATCCTTGTTATCACTGCGGGTCCGGTCGGAGGGGACAAGGATGCTATCAGTGATTTTGGCGGTAGAGATGGGAGCGTTCGATTCCAGCCTAGATGAGGTCCTTGGAAAGTAGAAGGCAGGTAAGTCTGTCGGGGACGCGGAAGTTGGCTTAGACCTGTGAACTGGAGCTTTGAGGAGATTGCGGGTAGAGACATCGCGGCGGGTGAGGTTGCGCGAAGGTATTGGCCTCGGCAGCGACTTGAACGCCGTACCAGACCCAGACTTTGGCTTGGGGATCAACCCAGACCAAAGATCGAGTTCAAAGTCGTGAGAAATATCGAGGCCATCAGCCTTAGTGCAGTTGGCTTTAGCGCACTTGCTCTTCGGATAGTCCACCTGGGAGAGATGCGTCCTGGAACCTTCCTCATTACCAGTCTCGAAAGCCCCGGTGCTAGTCTCTCCTCTGTCGGTGTCGCAGTTTTGGACGTCGCTGTCAGAGTCTTTCGCACCGGTGTCTTCATCCTCTGGACGCTTCTTGTAGTCTGCATCATTTCTATCCTTGCCCTTGTCGCGATGGCTGCCCAAGCCATCCTTGTTCAGGAGATCTTCGTTACCAGTGATTCTGATCCACTGGCTGAACCAATCTACCTCAAGGCACAAGGCCTCGATGGTGATGCTTCTCTCAATATGATCCATGAGGAGGATAATCCGGCGCTATTCAACCCCGAGTAGATCAAAAGACTGTTTTGATGAATAGCGAGAGGAGAAGGGGGGTACCGCGGTACTGGCGGCGTGTGTCAGTAATTTTCGAACTCAGCTGACGAAGAAGTAGATGATGGAAGCAGTAGCAAGGGTATATGCAGAAAGATCGAGGATGTTGATGTGCAAGAACGTGTTGTAATGTACCTAGAACCTTGAGAAGATGCCGTGCGCAGTGCTCAGACACGCTTTGTGGGACAAGCTTCTTAGTGTGATGGAAGATGAAGTGAAGAGAGGGTGACTTGTATTCGCAAGGAAACAGCTTATAAGTTCGGGACAGAAGTGACTTGGAGACTCCACGCGAGTCATTTGAGGGCGAATGACGCAAATTTTGGCAGTGTTGACAAGACTGGCGGGTGCCCATGTGCAGACTGACAGCCCGAAGTGCTTTCACTGAGCAATTTCTCATACACGCACACTAAGCTATTATCTAAGATCGTGATGTCAAGCGTCGCCATCACAGTTCTTTCGAGCAGATCGGGTCAAAGTGCTCTTCCATGATCGATAAACAGCAATTTCCGAAACTCCTTTTGGTGGCCGTTGAATTCAGTCGTATGTTGTTGTAGTGCTCAAAATTCCACAGTCAGCGACCTCAACTGAAGCCTAGCCACGGTCCAGCCAATCAAACTTCGATTTTTTCCCTCAAAAGGGAAGACCACTAAGTCCAAGGTCGAGCGCGGAGGTCGACCGCATTTCAAAATTGGACTGCTGGTTGGACCGCCGAAAAAGATGTGGAAGTGCTTCAACTCCCGCAGTCAGCTACTCGTACAATGGGTCAGAATCCTGCCGCCGCCTTACCAATCAACTTCCACGCTTCTCTTTCCAGATTTAGAAGACCACCAAATTCAGAGTCGAAAGCAGTCATCGGCGATTTTCTAAGGCATGACTGGTTGTTGAATTATCGCTTTGTTGCTCAAAATAATGTACTGGATCTCTCGAAGTGATCCAATTCAGCGCACTTGGGTGCTGCGACAACATGGCACACGCCAACCAATAGGTCTCCTGTACAAAAGCTCAAGGCCTCCGTCAGCTCAGTCTTTCACGTACTCTCTAGCTTCGCGGTCATTTTCTCGTTCAGTGCCACCAACAGGCACAACAAACCAGCCTCCACCTAAACGCCTCTGCGCGGCTGGACCCTCTTTTTCTGAGCATGAAAACCGCAAACAGGGCGAAAGCGAGCCTCACGTGCTGTTAGCGTGATGCAATTTACGGATCGAGACTTCTCTTGATGTACATTCCTTTGTGATGATACAATCACCATCACCGTGGTATTTAATAAAAAGCCTATAAACACAGAACTCGAACCCCCTTAGTACTCCTCGGCACCCCCTCTCCTTCCTATCTCACGTCCCCCCACCCGGCCTCCTCAACGGATGCGCCTCCGTGTTAAGCACCCACTTATCCAAACTCACGACTTCTGGTTCCGCAAACAGCAAATAAAAGTACTTGAGCGTTTCTGCTGTCCAGAAGCTTTCCATGCTGTCCTGTTTGGGCGGTTTGGGCGCGAGACAGTTGTCGAGGCCGGCGTGGGCGATGGGCGTGCGGGTGTGCTCGATGATGGATTTGAACATGTTCCAGCCGCGCTCGCGCAGGGACTCGTCGCCTGTGATGCGGTAGAGGATGAAGACGGATTCTATGGCTTCGGGGCTGTTTTTGAAAGGATTAGCGGAGGTGGGGTTGGAATTGAGGTAGAGATGGGGTAAAGACGTACCGGAGGATGTATTTCGGGTCGTCAACTTTTGTGATACCCTCGCCGAGATACTCTTCTATAACCACAGCTTCCGGATCCGGAGCCTTGTTATGCGCATTCGACACCGCGCGTAGCCACATCTTCTCATCCCACACGCAATCATGCGCATCCTCGCATGGCACTGATCGCATGATCTCAGGCATGATACCATTCGGACTAGCCTCGTACGCCCAGATACAGCCTTCAGCGAGCTTCTTTCCAACCGCGACATCCTCGGGGTTTTCGAAGATCTTACCGGCTATGCCGAACATGCCGCCGACGTAGCAGGAGAGATGCTGGTTCCTGGGGTCGAGATAGATGAGGCCATCTTTTTCGACATTGACGTCGCCGGGGAGAAGTATGTCTTCGTTTTTGCGGGTTAGGGGTCTGTAGAACAGGTGTTCTTTCATGGGTTTGGCGGTATCTTCGAAAAGGGTGCGGTATTGATCGGTTGCGCCGCCGAGGAGGAGATGTTGCTTTGGAAGGTATTCGTACAGTGAATCGGCCATGGCGCCAATGGTGAAACCGCCGCCCTCTACAAAATCGAGGTTCTTGGCGTCGACGAAGAGTGGCCACATACCCGGTAGCCTTGTCTGGTTCTGCGCTGCCTCGAAAAGATCCGTAATGCGCTGAGCAGCGTCAAAGAAGCGAAGGTCTCCCGTAAGCTGCGACAGTCGCGTGAACTCCATGGTCAAAGAGCCGATATCAGCAGAAGGGATTCTCTTGCCCGCTTCTTGGGGGACGTCGTTTAGCGCATCTTGAGGCTTCCAATACGTAACAGGCATTCGATTCGGCGTGTCGAACGCGACATACAACATGTTTCCAAGCTCTTTCGCTTTCTGAAGAAGGGCCGGGTACTGGCCATCGGTGAGGTCGTAGGCGGAGAGAAAGCCGCCAAGGTAGCGAATCGTTGTCTCAAAGACACTGATTACTTTCTGTGAGGTGGTGGTGAAATCGATTTCCTCGATTGCATGAACGGCTTCTTCGAATTCGTCTTTCAGACCCATGATCCACAAGGCATCTGGAAACGGTCAGCGGTCGTAGATGCAAAACTTGGATGTACCGCTCAAATACCCAGGGAATCAACAAGAGTGGCGGCCCAGCCGCCAAATGTGTTCTTGGCGTCGCCCGAGATGGGCGCGACTTCATCGCTTAGCCAGGCATTCTTTTTGTATCCAGTCCAAGCATGCAAGAATTCCTGCTTAACCTCGTCCAGACGTGCCTCACGAGCCTCGCGCGCCTGTGCTGTCTCTTTCGGGAATGGATGTTGTATCTGCGGGATCTTCTTTGCGCCCTGAGGCATCGGAGTCATATCCTCCACCGGATACCTCTGCGGGAACTGGCTCCAGATCGACTCCGCATCTTCGAGTTGCTCTGGCGTCTCAATAGGCTGTATCCTCACCTCACTCAAAGAGTCTTGTGCTAGATGATCATTATGGGGGGAATTAGAAGGGAGCGTCAAGAAAAGGAAAACGACAACGAGCGCAAGGAAGGCTAGCAAAGTAGTCTTCCGGCGCAGAAACATGGCAAACATGTAGCTCTACGCACGAAAGTGTTGCGAAAAGAAAACAGCTGGCCGTTGTAGCATGATGTACAGGCGCCGGGACCCTGAGCGCGGACGAGGCGGGCGGAGCGGACGGGCAAAACTAGGAGCGGACGCGACCACCAGGGCACTGGAGCAGTACCGTGGACAATCACATTGCGGGCCAAGAGCCTCCATGTGGGTCGAGGATGCGCCGTCGTTAGAGATCATTGGCCTGTCAAGCGCTCGACCATGGCGGCGTAGCAGCGCTCCCTGATGCCAAGACATGTGCGAGCTCCATTTCCGCCGCTTGCATCCCGCTGGCTGTTCGTTGCTGACTCGTGATACTGTTACAGGCTGTTCGAGAAGTTTCAAACACACTGGAAACAGAATGGCATTGACCAAATGCGTTCAGCGGTTGGAGGTGCGGAGGACAGGTTGAGAACCGAACATGGGCCGAGATTAACTTGGAGTGATACCCTGACATGTGACAGAGAGGGTCTATATCACGTGGACGTCACTAAAACCTCACCTCCAGGCTGTCCATCTCAGACGGATATCTGTACTCTTCCCGGGATGCAAACGTCTACTGCAGCACTTTGCCGAAAACGACGCATCACGTACCGACCAGTCGTTTCATCCACATCATCAACCATCTCATCGTACCATTTCGCTCATGAGGTATATCCATGCAAGCAATGCTGCCATCCCACCGCACAGAAAAAAAGAAAAACGCGTCGCTCAACACCCAACTCGAAAGGCTAACCAAAACTCCGTTTGTCCATGCGTCGTACATCCTACTCTTCTTCCCAGCACCCTTTTCTGAGCCCTTGCCCCAATTAACATTATCCTCACCTTCCGTTACTTCCTCACAGCGCGCCCTCCTCCCTCTCGTAGAAGAGCAGATACGCCATCTCATTCTGCAACCTCTGACTCCCCGTCAGCGCCTCCGGCTTGAACTCCGTGACCCTCTCATCGTTGAATTGCAACCAAACACCTCTCGCTTTATCCCTAATCATAGCCACATAATGACCACTCGTCAACGTGTTGCCCTGATGCCGCATCACCGCATAGCTGCTATACAGATACGGTCCATTCATCGTGGGGTCGTTTTTCAGGTGTTGCAGTTCCTGGTGGCTGCCGCGCTTGACGAGCTCTTGTTCTTCGGCGGGCGTGATGGGCGGAAGCATGTAGGGAGAGATGTCGAGGGCCTGAAGCGGGAACTCGATCGGCGTGCGGACCTTTCGCGCGGTTTCGTTGTGCGAGGCGCTGAAGCGTTTGAGATGTAGGACGAGGCGGCGCGGGGCGCGCGTGATGGTGATTTGCTTGGTAGCTTCACGTTCGACTTTGCAGTGTGGGCATCGCCATAGCTCGTCGCCTTGGAGTCGCTCTTCGGCGCAATAGCTGCGCAGGCAGTCGCGGATGTCGGCGGGACGGTCTCGAGGGATTTCGACGCTGATGCTGTAGAAGGGTTCGAAAGTTGTTGATGTGAAGTTGCAGGTCAGGCATCGGAGTCGAGACGCATGCTGGCCGCCGAAGATTTCGGAGATGAGGCTGCGATCGCGGAGGCAGGATCGGTGCCACTCGATGTGTGCGACGTAGGGTTTGGGTAGACGCTCGCGGTGGGCTTCCTCGGCTTCTGTGAGGGCTTGGGCCGGGGGATGCGACCAAACAACGTTGAGGTCTTCGTGCAACACATCAACCAGGAAGTCGAAGAACTCCTTCGCGTCTTGCTGGCGGTCAATACCCCACTCGCCGTTGATACGAGAGCAGAGTTCACGAAGGGTCTTTGGTCGACAAGGTCCGCCGCCGTCTTGCCACATGTTCTGGATGAGGGTTGCGTAATTCAGCGACATCAAGCCTCTTGAGCCACGCCAATTCTCTTTCTGAATGTATTTTTGATAAGTGCCATCGCGGTAATATGAAGTTACAGGCAGCGTCGCGTTGAGGCATTGGATGGTAGCGTTCATGTAGCAAGTCACGCCGAAGTTGATCAGTCCAGTCCTGGGCAAAGGAAGATTTCGACTGGGAGGAAAGTACGAGGGCAGCGCTGTCGAACGAGCGACGGACTGGTTGTGGTTGATGTTGCGGTCGTGCACGCCGCTGTAGCTGGGTCTTGATGCTGCCGGTAGTGGTCTGGACGGAATGGCCGGTACTGCAGGAGCCGCGTAGCTTGGTAGTGGTGGCGGCTTCGAATAAGAGTGCGTAGGCGCCGAGGTCATGGACTGTGCCTCTATAGTCGAAGGGTCTGGGAAGCGTCGCATAAAATCTTCTGTAGTGCGGTGATACTGAACAAACTCATCTTCTTCCTCCTCAACTGGGGCTGAACCGCTGACTGCTCTCTCACTTCTGGCTCTTTGCCGCCATTGCTCCTCTTCCTCGGGCTCGAGCGGGTTATAATCTCGCAAGCGCTTCTTTTGTATGCGAAACCGCGCGCCTCTGGCCGGCGGGACTCTGCTGATTGGCCTGGAAGGTCTTCCGTTTTGATTATTCGATACTATGGCGGCGGTGCGAGAGGATGCCAGAGCACTTGTACCTACGAGGTCTTCCCATGCATCAAGGCCACCCATCAGCAGGATTGGAGGCCGTTGCAGTGGTTTATCATCGTTGAACTCATATAGTGCGTCATACAAGTACTTCAGCATTGCCTCGGACTGTGTTCGCTGCGCTTTCTTGAGGTATGACGCAGATGCCGTTGATTGGTCATAGTATACCACGAGATCAAAATCGCTTCGACGCTCGAATATATCCTGTTCTTCGTCTGGCGATAACACCAGAGCTTCTTGAAGCTCATTGGCGGACATGTTTGGTCTCAAAGCTGTCGGTTCAATATTCATGATTGTGCGTTGATAGATGTGGCCCTCGTCGAACTCCTCTCTACTTCTCAGGTCGATGACAAGCACGTTATACAGTTTGAAGTAGTCATACAGCTTCTCCGCCGTGATCTGGAATTCCTTTGGCGAATGTACCGACTTTCTTCTGATGGTTTGCGCCGCTGCTTGCCGACTGGGCGGTCTCGGGAAATAGGAGTCGGGATCGCCATTGTTGTTCGGGGCATGAGAAGATGCACTTGACGCAGCATAAGAGTTGCTCCGCCCGCCTGTGCCGACTATGCTCCGAACGGTACTACGGGGAGGATTAATGCTTGCCGGAGTGGACATGTTGCGAGCTGGACTGTACGCAGGACTCGGTTCTTGAGGCATTGCGCCAGCGAAACTTGTATTCAATGGGAGCTTGGGTGGGAGTTGCGGAGGTCCGTATATGCCATTCGGCATGTCTCTGGGGCCCATAGGCTTTCCATTTGCATTGAACTGCTCGGGTACGGGAATCGGTATCGTCCCAGGCATATTGCCTTGGCGTGAAGCCGAGGTTCGAAGTTTAGCAAACCGTTCGGTCAGGGAATCCACGGGCGAGGATGCGCCGTTCGCCCTGCCGTTTATTGCCCGACTGTGTAGGTTTTGCGGCTTTGGGTTTACCGGCGGTCGACTCCGATACGGTTCAGATACAGGCGTAGATCTTC
Organism: Saccharata proteae CBS 121410; assembly: GCA_010015785.1. Lineage (NCBI taxonomy): Eukaryota > Fungi > Ascomycota > Dothideomycetes > Botryosphaeriales > Saccharataceae > Saccharata > Saccharata proteae. The sequence goes on from ML978763.1 coordinate 24,835, forward strand.
CTGATGACATTTGCGACGAAGCGTCTACGGAAGACCTTGTCGACCGTGGATACTCGCTCAACCGATGGCTGGCAGCATTGGGCATGGAATATCGAGCATTCGGATTCGATTGTTCTTCAGGGCGCCGCGCATAGACCCCATTTAATGCTGTGATTGGCTGAACACCGCTCCGCTTGTTCTCGTTGATTATGATTTGCTTGATGTTGTCGAATTGGTCGGCCTTCCCGGTCAAACTCTAAGGAGCGTCAGTACACGCATAAGGACGCCCCAGTCTGCATCCTGTGTGTCCACAAGGAACTATGCAGCCGGATCTCAGACTGTGTGCGCACCTTGACCAAGTCCTTCTGCAGGTGATAGAGGCGGCCTCGATCCTCTCGAAATATGGGCGCATCCTTGTGCGACGGCACACGGTTGAGAACGATTTCGGAGGCGATGAGGTATTCGATATAAGCCAGATCTGGGCGCCGGATCTCAATGAGGTAGTCAAGCTGCTTGGTAGATTGCTGTGCAACTTCAAGAAGACTTTTGATCTACATCTGCCAATCAATAACCTACTACCAAAAGGTGGAAGGAGGTGTCTATACAGCCTGAGGGGTCTGTTCTAGCATGCCTTCCGCACGCGCCTTCAAGTCGTTGATGTGAGGCATCACCCGCTGCGGACGTGCGGAACCATCACTGTGGCCGGCGGCATCGCTGCGTACCTCAGATCCAGGCCTGTAGGGAATGTAGCCAGTCATGGTTCGTCGTAGGCCGGGGCATTAGGTGGAAGAGAGGTCGAGCAGGCTGAAAGTCTACGTAGCGACGCGGATGGGCATGTTTGCACTCGAATGTGGGTATTCCGTGGTAAGAGCCAGGATCGTAGGTAAGTGAGGCACCGATGTGATTGCTGGCGGTGGCTCAAGGCGGTCGATTCCAGCAGCGAGTGAGGATTCGGGTTGGTGAAGTCGGGGAGGATGGAGATTTGGCGAGTTATAGGGGACGAACAGGATGTTTGCTCCCCCAGGCTGTGTTCCCTTGAGAGTGCGTCGCGATAGGTGGCTCTTGGATGATTCCAGTGCTTGGTGGCAGTTTGGGCGATGATGGTCCGCCGCACTGACTCGAGCGCCACACATGACGAAGCACCTGGGTACAAGCCACTGGCACTCACCACCGAATGCCTTACCGCAGCTCAAGCATATCCACCACCACCAAGCTTGCAGCACTACCATCTCGGCCCCTATCTCCACATTCTGTCGCCGGACACAGCTTCGCATCCCCTCGGAAACAATGGCGGGCTGGTTTGCTTCTTCGAACTCAGCTCTTGACGAGCAGGTCGAGCGTGCTACCTCTTCGAGCTTGTACGTTTCGCCCGAACTACAACCTGCCTGTTCCCAGTCATAGTAACCTGTATACAGAGAGGACATTGCCCTCAACCTTGAGATATCAGACATTATCCGCTCCAAGACGGTGCAGCCAAAGGAAGCCATGCGCTCGTTGAAGAAGCGGATAGGCAACAAGAATCCGAACGTCCAGCTGGCGGCACTGAACGTATGTTTCCCTTTACTGAGCGCCGCTGGAGCTTCTGTACTGATTAGATCAACACCAGCTTACGGATACTTGTGTCAAAAATGGAGGCGACCACTTCATCGTCGAAATCGGATCCCGCGAGTTCATGGACAATCTAGTCTCACTGCTGAAAGCGTACGGGCCAGCGGCTGTCAACGACGACGTAAAGGACAAGATACTTCAACTGATACAGACCTGGGGGATTGCTGCCGAGGGCCGCATACAACTCACATACATGAGCGAGACTTACAAGACGTTGCAGAGGGAGGGCTTCAGGTTTCCGCCGAGGGAAGATGTCGCCAGCAGCATGTTTGACAGCAGTGCTGTGGGTCTGTCCCTTTATGAAGTAATAAGAGAGGAAGCTGATAGATTGCAGCCTCCAGAGTGGACCGACTCCGATGTTTGTCTCAGATGCCGAACCGCCTTCACGTTCACAAATAGGAAACATCATTGCCGGAATTGCGGAGGAGTTTTCTGCGGTGCTTGCTCGAGCAAGACGCTTGCTTTACCCCACCTTGGTATAATGGCGCCGGTACGGGTGGACGATGGCTGCTACGCAAAGCTTTCGGAGAAGCGCGGCACGCCGGTTCCTAGAGGGTTTGATGCTGCCAAACCAAGCAAGACTCTTTACCAAACATCGTTGGAGCCTAGAAGTGCTAGGGTGGAAGACAGCTTTGACTCTGACCTGAAGAGAGCATTGGAAATGAGTTTAGAAGAGGTCAAGAGCCACTCCAGCTCGGGATATGTACCGCAGTCACAACTACTGTCCTCAAGACCGCAGTCCAAGGCACCGGCGACTAATGGGTACTCTAAGCCAACGGCTGCACCAGTTGAGGAGGAGGATGACCCAGAGCTCAAGGCGGCGATAGCAGCGTCTATCGCCGATATGGAAGAGCAGAAGAAGAAGCATGCGGCCCAGCTCAAGAAGCAGCAGTCATCACCGGCCAACGGCACTCCTGTGGCGGCTCCCAAGAATGACTATGAGTTGACGCCGGTCGAGGCTGAAAACATCAACCTATTCTCCACGCTTGTCGATCGATTACAGCATCAACCGCCGGGGACAATCTTACGGGAACCTCAGATCCAAGAGCTGTACGAGAGTATTGGAAAGCTGCGACCAAAACTTGCGAGGACGTATGGAGAGACTATGAGCAAGCATGGTAGGCGATCCCTTGGTCTTTGACGTTCTCAACGCTAACACTGTCAGACACGCTTTTGGACCTGCACGCCAAGCTTTCGACCGTCGTCCGCTACTACGACCGCATGCTGGAGGAGCGTTTGTCAAACACATACAGCCAAGGTCCTTCAGCATATGGGTTCCAGCCCAACATGCCGCGGCCCGCGTCCAACCTCTACCCTACCATTCCATCAGGCATGGCCGACGGACCTTCTGGCGCAGAAAGCTTCTACACCGGAAATGCCCCCGCAGACCCCTACGCGCGCCCGCAATCGACCTACTCGTACGCGCAACCGCAGTCATCATTCGCACAGCACGCTCCGATGCCGCCGTCAAATTACCCGCAAGCTCAGGAATCATCTTACCAGCAGCAACCGCAGCAGCCGTATCCAAACTTGCAAAACTACGGCGCACAGCAGCAACGAGTACCCAGCCAGCCATACCAACAAAGCGCACCTGGCGACTCCCCACAACTCCAACGCCGCACATCTCAGCCATATGCATCAGCCCCGGCTCCATTCAGCCCATCCCAACCGCCGCTCTCAACCATCCCCGACGATCAAAACGCTACGTACTACTACAACAATGAACAGCCCAGCGCGGCACCGCAGTCGTTACCTCCGCAGCAGCAACAGCAGCAACAAGTCCCACCCCCTCAGGCCTACCAACAACCTCCGCAGCAGTGGCCACAGCAACAAGCCGCACCGCCCCAACAAACCGCGCCACTGCCTCATCAACAAGCCCCCCAGCAGCAACCCTACTACCAGCAAGCCCAAGCAGCACCACAACAACAGCCGCAGCCCGCAATATACGCCTCGCCAATGTACACCGCAGATGCCTTCCCCGCAGCACCACAGCACGCGCTGCCGCAGCCACAGAAGGAGGAGGCGTTGATCGAGCTGTAGGGTGTAGTGTTTGGGCTCGAAGCTTCCTTTTCTTCACATATTCTTTCCTGCTTTTCATTCACTGGAGGGCGGGATGGTCAAGTTTTCCTTCCCGATGCTTTTCGCGCTCTTTGACAATACGACAGTATGTATGTATGCATGCATCAGCAAGGCGTTATTGCGTTGCGCGATTGATTGATTGGGGTGGAGGGTTTCAAAGTTTTCGAGGGGCTGGGATTGGTGGGATGAATGAGGGTGTGATGGGAATGGAGGGCTGGAGAAGGGTTGTACTGTTTTGAGTAGAGTATGTAGTTATTGTACCTTATTTTCGCTCGTCTGCTGCTTGTTCTGGGCGCTATTACTTTCATGAGCAGTCGAAAAGTCAGTATCGTCGGGCTGGTTGCATGCGAATCCGACGTCGACACCATGACTTGGTGCTCAATAGTTCCGTTGCTTCGATGCCGCTTCCTGTCATGCTTCCTGGATGCTTCTTTCCGCCCGTAAGAAGCATTCGGTGTGCTGTCAATGGTGGTTGTTTCCTCATGGATCATTTTACGGGATTGGAACCCGCATCTTATTTCAAGACGGGAAGGAAAAGCTTAGCAGTCCATCAAAAGGCCAATAAACAAACCAAGCGATACCGTGTAAGCATACGCATCAGATTTTCCAGTCACCTCGGCTACATCGTCTATCAAAGGTGTTGAGATGTCGAGGTGTAATGAGTCTTCCGGCTGCTCCAACACCTACCCTATCATGGGCACCGCCGTGCCTGCGCCACATCACGCGGCTCCACCCGACCAGCGCGTGCAACGCACAGCCACACTCGTCGTAGCCGCCTGAATGACGGGCTGGAAACCGGGCAGTGACAACGGGGCAAACAAGGCTGGACTTCCGCCTTGACTTCGATCCCGACTTGCACGCCTTTCCACTCGCCTTTCAGCAAGCAGACTACTACCTCGGATACCTATCGTCACTACTCTCGGCTCCAACAGATTGCTGAACGCTGCTACAACGACATTGACGACGAGTTGATTACGAGCTGCTTACCTGCTGCGCCACTACAACGACACTTGCGCTGTGAGAGGCAAACAATCTGTACGTACGTAGCAGTATTTGCATAACATCTCTCGCCCTTCGCAACTCGGCCCGGGTCTGCTTCTCTCCTCTACCTACATACACACCAACAACCTCCCATCACGACTCCACCTCCAACCGCATACCCCAGCTGACCGAACCACCCACCCAGCCCCACCCACACAACCCACCCAACTCAAGCCACCCCACCACCTCGAACCTCAATCTCAATCGCCCAAAATGCCGCCCTCGACCTCGTCCGCAAGCTCCAGCATCACCAAACCGATCAAGACGATCAAGACGGGCTGCATCAGCTGCCCGTGCGGCGACGAGGAGTGCACTTGTTGTTTCCTGCCTTGCAGTGTCATGTAGAGCACCGGATGGGGCATTCGACGCCGGTACTCGGGACCCCACACCCAAGACCCAACACGCAGGAAAGCACACATGGCGGGGAGAGCATGGGCACGATGAGTGGGCGACTGGAACGGGAATGGTGGCATACGGTCTCGGCGTCTGCTAGAACACAAGCGGATGACGATCGCTGACATTTGATGTTCTATATACTGCAAGGTATATATAGACAGGGAATATGCTGTCAGCGCGGAATACTACGCGGTTCTCGAAAGTTCGGATAGAAGGATAACGTTATCTGATATGTTATCCGATATAACCGATAACCTAGTAATACCGTATATATACTAGATCACGTAATAGCTCTACCTAGTAGGGGCTAGAGTACACTAATACTAGTAGGACTAGTAGGACTAGTAGTACTAACACGCCCCCTTAATCTAGCTCCTAACGGGAAAAGGACAAAGGAAAATAGTAAAAGAATATATATATAGGCGCGCGGCTAAAAGGAAAAAGCAAGATTAGATAAAAACCTATAAGGAAAATATCGAGCCTAGCCGCTTAAATCTTAAGCTTAGTAACTACTTAAACCCTATCGCCGCTTAAATATTAATGTCACGGGGTAATACTAATATAGACGTTATAAGCGAGTTAGGTAAGTACGCTATAGACGTTATAGACGTTATAGACGTTACTACGAGTAAGTTAGGTAAAGATTAGATTAGATTATTAGTTAGCCGAGGTAGTTAGTACGCGCGGTATATAGCTTTCTTACGCGCGTAGCCTCCTACGAGGTTCTAGTTAACTAGAACCTCGTTATTAAATCCGATCCTTTTACTCTATCTAGCCTAGCTTACTCGTTTAGTAGCCTAGGACCTCTTCGCTGTAATAGTAGGTTCTAGTTACTTAAATCCGATCGTATACGGGCTAGAGTTAGCTCGTAGACGATCCCTCCCGATCTACCGATAGAGAGTAACGGATACGTACGCCCTTACTATCCCGAGATTATAGATTCGCCCTAACCGTTTAGTAACGCTATAGAGCTTAGAATAGCTATCGCGAATAACCTAGCTTAGATATTTACCTAGATTAACGCGCTTTACGATAAAGCTAACGACGACTACTACCTCCTTAAGTAGAAGAATATAGAGATCTTAGAAGGCGCTCTCTATATTAGGGATCTAGAGACGGCTACCCGTATCCTATAGGATACTATTAACAGGGGTAGTAATACTAATACTACTACTACTACTACTACTACTACTACCGCCGCCGATAATAATCTAGATAAAGGCCGCGAAAAGATTAAGATTAAACCTTTTAATAGCTTAAAGGAGGGTTATATAGGGTTTAAGAATCGCGTTTAGATAAAGTTTATACTCGAGTATAAGTACTACGCTACCGAGTATACTAAGCTAGGATATGTAATTAATAAGCTAGGACTAGTCGGCTTTAAATAGATCTCTCTAAGGATTAAGAACGGCGTTCCTACCTTTAAGACTATAGACGAACTATAGTCGCTACTAGACTAGGCTTTTAAGGATCCTTAGCGCAAAGCTAATACCGTCCGCGAGATCTACGGCTTAAAGATAAAAAACCGAGGATTTAGCGACTTTATCGCTAATTTTCGCCGCCTATAAGGAGAAACTAGCTTTAGTAATAATACGCTTATAGCTATCCTCTAGGGTAATATCTCCTACGAGCTTTAGACCTTACTCGTTAACCACAATATTCCAGATAAGTTAGACGACTTTATTAACTTACTCGTAAAGCTCAACGCTAAGTAGCGCACCCTTAAGGAAATTACGCGCTATAGTAACTATAAACCTCGCGTTTCTATTCCTAGAGCTAGAGCTACTCCTATAGCTATAGCTACTACCGTACCGCTACCTCCGTCCCCTACTATAGCTCCGGCTAACCCCGATACTATAGATCTATATACGGGACAACGTAGACCTCGAACGCCTACTAAGCGTAAACATAGGCTCAATAACCGCCTCTACCTATACTACGGCGGCCTAGGCTATATCTCTAACGGCTACCCTAACCGTAGTACGCGTATCGCGACTTCTACGATTACGGTTAGCCCTACGCCTATACCTACGCCTACGCCTACGGCTCCTACCGCTCCTTATAACTAGGGAAACTAAGTACTCCTACCTAGCGTCGCGGCTAGGAGTCCCCTTCGACGATATTAGTCTCTATTTCTACCTTTAGTACTACTTCTTATAACTAGTACTTTATCCTACCTTATACCCTAGGTAGCCTTATTAATATAGAGTTACTTATTAATAGTAGCGCTACTAGTTTTACCTTTATTAATATTACCTTTACGTATAAATATAACTTTTCTATAATCCCTTTAAAACACTCCTAGGAGATTCGAGTTATTAATAGACGCTCGATATCCTTAGGTACTATTACCTACCGTGTTTTTATATCCCTATCTATTAGTAACTACTTCGAGAAGAACGTTACCTTCTACGTTACCTCGCTAGGTAGATATTCTATTATCCTTAGCCTTCTATAGATAAGGCGCTATTAAGTATAGTTCGACTAGTAGAATAACTCGTTACGATTCGCCGAGTATTACGCTAGAAACTATATAAACGGTACCTCTATTAGTACTCCTATTGCCCTAGTTCTAGCTATCGGCTCACGTACTACACCCGAAGTATCCTCGACCGTTTAGAACGTTCTAGTAGAACTACCTCCGACCCTATTAGTAATATCTCTCGCACCGTTTTCACGTCTTCTTAAAAAATAATAAGATACTTAAGTATTCGCTATATCTCTATACGATATCGAGAAAGCGTTATCTACTAAGCCGAAAACGGACCCTACTACTAAGCTACCTACCGAGTATTACGAATTTCTAGATGTTATTTCCCGTTAAGAATCTAATAAGCTACCTCCGCACTAGACCTATAACTATTCTATTCTACTAGAGTTAGGTAAATAGCTACCTTTTGGACTACTCTATAGTATAAGCTAAGATGAGCTATAAGTTCTAAAGAAGTACCTAGAAGAGAATCTATCGAAAGGATTTATCCGAGTAAGTAGCTTACTAGCTACTATACCTATCCTTTTCGTTAAAAAGCTAGGTAGTAGTTTACGCTTCTACGTAGATTACCGTAGCTTAAATACTATTACCATTAAGAACCGCTACCCCCTACCCCTAATCCGCGAAACCCTTAATCGTCTAGGCCACGCTAAAATCTTCTCTAAAATCGATATTATCGCTACTTTTAATAAACTCCGCATAAAGGAAGGAGAAGAGTAGAAAATAGTATTTCGGACACGATACGGCCTATTTAAATCCTTAGTGATAAACTTTAGCTTATATAACGCACCTAGGTCGTTCTAATACTATATTAACGACGTCTTACGCCCGTACCTTAACGTTTTCTATACCGCCTACGTTAACGATATCCTTATTTACTTAGATAACATAGAATAGTATAAAGAGTATATTACCGTAGTTTTGTAAAAACTACGCGAAGTAGGCCTATAAGCGGATATTAACAAAAGCGAATTCTATACTACCGAGGTAAAATACCTAGGTCTAGTGATATTAACAAGAGGTATCTATATAGACCCCGTAAAAATCTTAGCTATTAAGGAATAGAGACCTCCTATAAACGTTAAAGATATATAAAGCTTCCT
>ML978764.1:0-47819 GCA_010015785.1 Saccharata proteae CBS 121410
TCGGGGGCTGTGACTGGGATGGATAAAAGTCGTGGATGGATCGCGCGGTAGTGACGAACGCTCTGTGGGTTGATAAGGGCGAGTAGTCAGCCTTGGGTCCTCGTGGTATATTCGGGGGCTGTGACTGGGATGGATTAAAGTCGTGGGTAGATAGATCGCCCGGCTACTACGAATGCCTTCTGCATGTTGATAAGAGCGAGCTGTCAGCCTTGCGGTATATTCGGGGCGTATGACTGGGATTGCCGTGGGGGAATGTGATGCATTTGCAAGGCTGAGGGGGAGTCGTCCTTCCTGCATTCGCGGTCTCTTGTTGTTCTGGCTTGTTGATCCCGTGTACGAGGCAGACTTTCGCATCCCCGGAAGGCCATCTGTTCCACATGCTCTCGGTCAGGCCGGGCTGGTGGCAAGGCAAGTAGGCCGGTAGGGCTTTGCTCAGGACGCTGATATTCTGAACGAAAGTAGGGTTCCCCACTTAAGCCTGATGAAAGCACTGGTTGGTGTACAGTAGGGGTACAGGCCGGCTTGCCTCGTACAAAGCTTCTTTTCAGTTTGCTTGGTATCGAGATACATCATATGTGCATAGACGATTTTTATTGGATGGTATCAGCCTTTGGAGGAGGTGAAGGGTGTTAGTGGTCAGTAATTGGTGAGATCTCGGATTGCTCCCGTTATTTATATACGGAGTACCTTGTGGTGGAGTAAGTGTGCCTTATCGACGGTCTATTGGACTAGATGCCTTGCGGCCAGGTTGAGTTCTACTTGTTGGTCTGTATCATACTGTACTGTTATCGATATTGACGGCGAGCTGAGCCTGGCGTCAGCCTTGCATAACGTTATCCCTGCTCCACGCCACTTCAGCCCTTCAAAAGCCGGTAGATCTTAACGGCAAGCTGAGCCTGATATCAGCCTTGCATATTAGGATGAGGTGAATAGTGTCAGTGGTTAGTAATTCTGTGCAGTCTCGGATTTTACCCGCTATTTACGGAGTACCTTACGGCAGAGCAAGTGTGCCTTATCGTACAGTACCTTGAGGTTAGCGGTCGCGTAGGTGGGGTCCCCTGCATGATTTATCACACACTGCTGTCAATCTTGACGGTCAGCTGAGCCTGGTGCCAGCCTTACATAGCCTCACACCACGCCACCTCAGCTCTTTAAAAGGTCGGTAGGTGCCTACTGCGTTTTTCTTGGACTTGGTACTCCTTTGGTGGAGTGAAAGTCGAATCTATTTTTTTTTTTTTTACCACACCGGCGATTCTCAAAGACAACGAATTGGAGATGGGCGAAGAGATGGGTGTCAAGAGGAATCGGGACAAGGCTGGAGAACAGGAAATTTCCGCAAACCAAGAGGTGGTCGAGGAAGAGGAGGTGAAAAAGCGCCGCAAGATAGCCGAGCAAAAGATAGTTGAGGAAGAGGTGACTGAAAGAAAAGGCGTGGTCGAGAAAGAAGAGCCGCCCGAGGACGAAGAGCCGCCCAAGGACCAGGATGTGGCCGACGATCAAGAGACGCCCGAAAGAGAAATGTTCGACCAGCATGAAATTGCCAGATACTTAGAAGTGGCTCCGAACCAGAAAGAGGCCAAAGTACCCCTAATCGATCTTACGGACAAAGTATTGGCCCAGCTGGACAGTATGTTTACATCAGTCAGCCCGCCGCGGTTTGGTTATGAACATGGGTGGTGTGAAAAATGTTCAAATATGCCATCTGAAGCGCTCGAAACGTTGAAAAGCTGGTTGTCAGGACAAATCAATGATTTGACAATCAACGTTTGTTGCTTCTCAAATCCGCCTCTCACGTGTTCGTTGTGCAATATTCTTGGATGCGCGCCTACGTACCCCGTAACGCGGCAAGAATCAGGATCGAAACTCGCATGGATTGATCTCACAGATAATCCCAATCCTGACGGTACCTTACCTCTTCATCATGGCTCCGCTAAACATACCTGGCCTATTCAAGGCAGAAATAAGCCTTTCACCGTGAGGCATCGTGATGCAAGTTCAGATATCAACAGCATGTCGACACCACCACCTGGTACGGCTGAAAAAGGCTATGGCAGATTCAGGGCTTTGATGCAAGAATGCGTGGAATTCCATGGAAGGTTCTGCACGCACTCACATTCCGTTCCTGTATATGGGATGCGACTCATCAACTGCACAAATCGCACTCTTGAGCCGGCTGCGCCAGACAAAAAATACGCCGCATTGAGCTACGTCTGGGGTTCACCGAAAGAGGCTCCTACCAGCCAGGCGCGTTCTCCTTTTCGGGTTGGAGATCGCATTATGGTTATGGAACGGACCATCGAGGATGCACTTCTAGTGGCCCTGGAAATGGGATTGGATTATATTTGGGTCGATCGGTATTGCATCAATCAGTCCGATCCGTCCAAACATCGCCAGATAAGACAGATGGACACCATCTACAACAACGCGGAATTGACGATCGTTGCAGCCGCGGGTGATGACCCAACAAGCGGGCTGCCAGGCGTCAGTAGTGCCTGGCCTCGGCCCAATCCGAAACTGGAAAGCTACAGAATGGGCAACATCATCATCTTCGAGGATCCTGATTACGGCATTGACGTATATGCTAACTTTGGCCCCGAGCTTGCAAAGTCTCCCTGGGGCCAAAGGGCATGGACGTTTCAGGAAGGCATGTTCTCCAGAAGATGTTTAGTATTTATGGAGAAACTCACCGCCTTCACCTGCAACGAAACTCCTCTGGAGAGCGGTATTGAATTAGGATTGAGGGTTTTTTACACAACAGACATGTGTAGAGATGATGATCTGAGGGCCAATGTGGATTTCTGCCGACGATTCGGGCAGAACCCTGGGCGTATTACGGACCGAATCGAAGTATACAGCCGGCGAGCGCTATCCTACCAGTCAGATATCTTGAGTGCATTCTCAGGGTGTTTCAGAGCCTATGAGCACATGGATCTGCCCATATATCATTACTGGGGAGTTCCCATTTTGCCATCCCCTCAGGAGCAGGCGAGGCTGCGCAAAGGTCAATCTGTTAAGCAGATAAAGTCAACTTCGGATGGGTTCGTGCTTGGCATGAATTGGGTTTGGGCTTTTGAAGGAAGATTCAGAGCCCCCCGCCGGCGTCCTGGATTCCCTAGCTGGTCATGGACAGGCTGGGACCATGGTATCAAGTATACGAAGCGTTATGGCCACTCATCGTCATATCCATTTCCGGCATTCTATCGAGCAACGGGTGATAGACCAGAGCTTGAGTCGTCCGATTTTCAGGCTCAAGTCTTACGCTGGTTAGAACCAGTTCATGTGGCAGTAGAGATGGTCGATGGACGGAAGCTGAGATGGTCCGAATTCGAGGCGCACCGCTATCTGAAAGATCGAAAAATCGACACTTTGTCTACTGTGCTACATGTCAACGCATGGACTTTCCAGATCAAATTTCGTACATCGGAGCCGCCATGTGGCTTACTCCGGGATGTGACTTTCACGGATATAAAAGGGCGCGTCCGTGAAACCTGTCTTTGGACGAGTGAAGCACTACAGGAAGAGCTTGACAACGACTGCACACTTGGAAATAGAAGTTTTACAACCATGTTTTTACGTTCGCTGGATTGGAAGGATGGTCGTATCACAGCAGTTGTTCTTGATGAACGCGATGGAGTTATGGAACGAGTTGCACACTTCGAATTCTACTGGTATCCAGATAGTGAATTGTTGCAAAACTGGGGAATGGTTCGGAGAACAATCCGGCTTGGATAGAGTCTAGTGGGCAGAGTAATGCAGTTTTTCCATTGATATCTCGAAATCAAGTCCTCATATTACTATTACTGTCTTGTGCCTGTCCTTTCGTCGACATAATTTGCGCGTGGGCGTTGTTTGACAGATTTTGCTTCCACAACTCTCATTCACCAAATCTGTCCTGGCTCGCTTTCAGGTCATAGAAAGAGAGGGATAGTACAAAATCCAGCGTAACGAGTCCTTGTCAATACTCTGATGGGTACTCTAAACTACATCCTAACCCTTACCAGATACTTCAACACGAGTATAGAGTCGAGATGAGATCAAGAACATCAACATGCTTTATCTGGTGGGGACGGATAAGACCATTCAAGGTACGAACAAGGTAGGTCCAAGTGTTTCCGTCTGCTCCTCCACCTTCAACTTGGCCTTGAGTGTCTGTGTCAGGTCCAACATTCATATTTCCGTCGTTATGCGACGAGACTTGTGACTTGGGATTCGCAGTGATGTTGGTATAGCTGAGGCAGGGTAGATAACGGGGTCGAGAGCTCATGTTCTTATTTTCCTAGTGCGCTCTATGTGGGTGTGTCAGGTATACGATGACGCGGCAAAATAGACAGTGTCTGACACCCTCGGTGCTGAAATATTCGACAGGCGTTGTTCATCGACGATAAAAAAGACGGTCCGAACAATTCGATCCCATCAAATCGTTGAAAAATCTGTTTTCTTTCTGTTTCGGTATTTGTAGTTGACTTTCTTTCCATGGCAAAGGTCCTGAGAATTATCGAAACTTCTTGGACATTTGTTGTTCCGAATGAATGGCAATTGATGGATGTTCCGCATGTGCTCCCAAGTGGACCGGTTCTTTGACTCCAGCAACTCCGGCATGTGGTGACCTTAGTACTGCGTCATGTCTTGTTGCCCGATCCAGTCCAAGTAAATTTCAATATTCTGTCGTTCCGTGCTCTTATCCCCACCGGAGAACTCGTCAGTCCAGACGGTTCCCACTGGACACCTTGAGGAGTCTCCACTACCCACGAACAGCATAACGTCGTTCCATCCTTCTTCCCTCCCCCTTCTTTCTCCCTCCCCCCTTCTTAGCATCCTCTTCCCTCTCCTTCCCAACGCCTTAACTCGACCACCCCTTGAGTCCCAAACCCCCAACTTCTTATACCCCACCGCCCCAATCCTCATCTTGATATCCGCCTTTTTTCTCTCTAGGACCCTCCCCATTTTCTTTCCTGCCACCTCTAGACACGGCACAAGCGGCATGAAGAGCTCATGGAAGTTGAGACAGCAGAGAAAAAGCATTTTGCTGTTTTAAGAGATCTTGAGGGCTCGGCTGTGTTCACCTCCTGAAATGTCTGAAAGAGAAGCACGAGAGGATCGATTGAGAAGGAAACGTAGAGATAGATAGTTGGTTCTGGCTGCTATTCCCTCTCACACAGTAGAAGTCATACAGCAATATGATAAAGTGAAAGTAAGACGAGACCACGAATCACCAGCAACACTCGCACCTCCCTCACCCACGAAGCGGGCGACCCACATCTTTATAGCCCGGGACTTCCTCTCCCACATCCGCAGATGCCGAAGTCGCGAACCCAGGCCAATGGTAGCTCTCCATAAAACCCAGGAAGCATCTCCGGTTATTCCGGGCGGAGCCGAGAGCCCCAAGTTAACGTTAACTTAACGTTAACGGCAGCGGAATCAACCCAACTTACAATCCCGAACCAAACGCTCGAAACAAACGCTTTTTCAAGCCAAGCGTCGAAAGCGTTTCCAGCACAACGCTTGGTGTACGATTCCGATCTCGGGGCCTGGTCTGACTCGATCCTCTAGGTTGGAGTTTGGAATGAGAGAACACTACAAGCCCGCTATCAATCGCCTCACAAACGCCACCACGTACAAACCCCGTCGCCCGAAAGCCAGATCTTCCCGATCCCGGTCCCGGGTCTGACTCGATTCTCCGGCTTGGAGTTCAAAGTAATTAAACACCACAAGCCTGCTAACGTTATTGGCCGCCCCACAAACGCCACCACCTATAACACCCATCGCCCGACAACCCTCTCTTCCGTAGCAGCCGCAGTCCAAGAAATACATCAAAGGGGCCAGGAATCGTTGGACAGAGACGTATTGTTACCAGTCGCACCAGCCGCACGCATCAAAAATCGCTGCGGGAGTTGGTTCACGCGTACCGCAGACACGTACGCATCTCGGATGGATCTCAGCATGATTTCCGGAAGCTCATGAGGATGGGTAGTTAGGTTTTTTATTGGGTATTGAGTGGTGGTGTTGCGTGTCGATGATGGTTCTGATCGATCTTTGCTTGCTTTTAGTTCTGTCCGTCTTGCTCCGATCATGTAGTAAGTTAGCAGAGCCGGGTGTAAAGCGACATAACGAGGAGTCGATGATGTCGACAAAGAACGACATCGTGGAACCGGCAACTCCGAAGTCTACAAACTAGTCCACGAGTACTTTTTCTCAGTCTCGTGTAGAAAGCCTTCAAGGCTCTTCACTTAGCTCTTCCTGTAGCCTTGGAATTACCGCGTGCGATTGGTCGCCTTACGCATAGTGGTATATGAAAGATTCACGTCAAACGTTTAAAGTCCCCGTAGTTCTCGAGCACTGAGACGGATACTGTAGCGGAGGACAGGGACCAGCCGATACTGGATGAAAGGCCCTAGACGGCATCATAACATGCCATTGTCTTGGGCCTACTAACAAGCCATTGGTCCTGCGTTTCTGGACGATGAGATTCGATGATAGAGGGCATTGGCACGCTAATTGCTACTGAGTTCTACCAGCGCGTCTTGTTGCCGATATCGTGTAGCAGTGCAATATAATCTGAAGATGAAATTCCCTTCCCGCCAAGTGCAACCCTTTGAAATACATCACCCGCTAATATACCCTTACATCCCGACACTCTCGACCCGGTATAACAGCCTTTGTATCCCATACTCCAACGCAAGAACAACAAAAACACCCGTACATAGTGCACCAAAAAAACTCCTCCGCCAAAACCCACGGCATTGACATAACGTTACCAGCGAAGGACGCAAAAGCAACAAACCCCCACACCAAGCAAGACAGACATCACGTACCAAAGCCCCCACCCCCCTCTCCAACCGTAACACTCTCGCTATAAGAACAGACACAAAACCACAACAACCATACCAGCCACCACCCGATCAAGCCGCCGCCAAAGCACCACCAAAAACGCCACGCTCTCTCCGCTCCAGCACCCCAACGCCCGTATCCTGCGCGACATGCAAGCCTACGATATCGGTTCTGCTGCGGTAGCCGTCAGCCGCGTGTACGAGCGCGTGGGCAGCGAGGATGAAAGCTGAACGATGAAGAAAAGCTTAACGATATGAAGACACAGACGACACGGAACTCGGGGGCGAAGAATAAAGTAATATGGATTGAAAAACCCCGCGCAAACGCCAACGCCGTCCCTATGCTCATGCGTCGTCGTCGACGGGTGATGCCCGCCTTGCTCTACATACATCGACATTGCTTTGCTCTACCCCTCTTTCGGAAATCCAACGCTGTGAAAAGAAGCTGCGAAAGCGCGGTCCCAACACCTCACTAGAAACCAACACACGCGCAGTCCACACGAAAGCGTGCCATGAGATGAAGCACTCGGGACTTACACCTCGACGCCCCTTCCACCCTTAACCCACTCCGGCGCCACCTTCTTCACAAACCGCATAAACTTCCAGAATCCGACTGCATACTCGACATTACCCTCGGGATCGGTGACGCGCTCCGGATACGCGATGCCCGCGCCAAACAAACCCGGCACCGACTTCTTCTCCGCCGCGGCCTCCTCGACAAAGGCGCCGGTGAGGGGGTCATAGGAAGCGTTGAGCGGGCGAGATTTGGCGCCTTCTGCGACTCTGAGATCGGGGATGGCGTCGCGTTTGTAGCCGATGGCCTGGACGAGGAAGTGGCAGTCTGGCATCTCGCAGGCGTAGATGTGCGTCTCTTCTGAGGGCGGGGTGAAGATTTTGGTTAGGAAACTGCTGACGGGGGAGGTGGGGAAGGTGGCGTCTTCGAGGTTCTGGCGGGCCCAGTCCGCTGCCTCGCCCTTCAGGCCCGTGTTGTCGCGCAGGATCCAGCCGTCCTTTTGCTCGGCGTAGCGGAGCGGGGAGCGGGTGAACCATTTGATGCGCAGGTGCGGGTGGGAGGATTGGGCGAGGTGGGACAGGTTTAGGAGGACGAGGATGGCGGAGTGGGAGGCGCCGATGACGGCGACGGTGGTTGGGGTTGAGGAGGGGAGTGTGGTGGAGAGGCGGGAGGGGGCGAGGGCGAGGTCGAGGTCGATGGATTGGAGGTGTGATTGTTGTTGTTGGGAGGCGATGTTGAGGGGCGCCGAGATGGGGGAGGAGCCGGTGCAGAGGACGAGGGTCGGGGAGGTGATTGGGGCGGCGTCCGAGGCCATGGGGGAGTCGTGGGCGGACGGGGATAGGTCGATGGTCCATTGGGAGGTGGAGGGGTCGAAGGTGGCACCGCGGACGGAGCCGTGGGTTTGTTGTATGGACGGGTTTTTGGAGAGGCCGTCGGTGAGCATCAGACACATGTCTGCGGCTTTGCCCAAGTTGCAGCCTTTGTCTTGGCGGAGTTGGCGGAGCTCGGTGATGGCGTTGGGGGAGGGTGTTGATTCTAGTATCGAGCGGAAGGGCTGGACGGCTTCGGCGAAGTCGATGAAGAGCTTGACTTTGGTGTTGCTGGTGGTTGTTAGCATGTATAGACCTACTTCAACCACACCAATCGAACACCCCAACCACATACCTAGGCACCTCTCTATATCTCGCATTCACCCTTCCCGCCTCAAACTTCGGATCCACCCACAATATCCTCTTGACCCTCTGCTCCAACAGATTCCCCACCACCGTGATGCCCGCCGGACCACCACCCACCACCACAGCACCATAGGTCGGCGAAGAAGACGCAGTAGCGTTATAAGACTGACTCATTGTAGCAAACAGCCTCCGGGCACCAGCAAGATTCCGGACACCCATCTTGCCTCGCGGGGGGGGGGCAAGTGCGCGCCTTTTAACCAAAAAGCCTGGCCTACCCGGTAGGTGCCCTCTCTCTCTCTCTGTGTTATCGCTCCGTTCTGCAACAGGTAGGCCCGCAGCAGCTACCTTCCTTCTTTCAGGGGTGTAGGGATTGGCAAGCGTCGGGGCGGAGTGCGTGGATTGGAGGGAGGAGTGGACGGCGTTCGTTTCTGGCGTGCGTCTGGCTTTGCAGCAACAACGGGCGGCGGAATCGCATCGCGTACGTTACGACGCACGTTGCTTGGCTGACTCGCGCACGCATTTCCGCCGCCGCGCGTGATTGTCGATGGCGTGCTCGCCAGTCACGAGCCACGGCGGGTGCGCCTCCGAGTCCCGTCTGCATATCTCAGCGAATGCGAAAGGCCCCCCGGCCCCGCTCCGCCACGCCCGTTTGAGTTGTTGGTGTCGGAGGTTGGGAGGGGGCATGACTATCGATGGCGTGCTTGGAGTCACGGGTCGCGTATCGATGCCTCTTCGAGCCTAAGGGGCGTGACTCGGATGGCGTGCTCACCGGTCACGAGGATGAGGGAGGATTGCTATTCGCTGGGATGAGCGGGTTTGAGGGGGTTGAGATAAGAGGGTTGTGCTGCGGTGGGACGGAGACGACATGGTGCATCGGACGGGTGGGAAAGGGGTGGTGGTAGGATATGTTGGATGGGACGAGACGGGTTAAGTTTACGGAGGACTGCGTCTTACATTGCATTTGGTCTATCTGCTGCTGCTACTAATGCTGGCTAGGGGAAAGCATCCAAGAGATATCTGGAACAGGATGGTCGGTCAGTGGAAAGGCGTCCATTCAGTTTCCCAACTTCCAATACCGGGAGCCAGGCCTTCCACCCAGGGCCCCGCTGCAATGGACCGACTATGACTTCTTGCTGGCACTGTCATGAGCTGTACCGAGGTGGTCTGGACCTGCTCATTTGCGCTCTATACTTCTGTGCTCTCCCGGCACACGCGGCCGACTGGGGATACCTATTCTTGTTCCCAACTTCCCCCGATTGTCAGTGACTTGCCGGTCAAGCACCAACTCGTTACTTGCCGTCTACTTCCAAGTCATCATCCCTATACGTATCTCTCGAACTCGCTTCGTGAATTAAAATCGTTGCTATTGGGTATTGAACAGTGCTCTATCAGCCATCTACTTCTAAGTCTATATCTATCTTTTTCTACGCTTCTTTCCTGTGCAAACAAACCATCAAGACTGGGTGCTAAGCAATCCTCGACTCGTCGTCTATTCTCTCTCTTCCCATCGCAACAGAAAAACCCACCGTCATCAACATCCATCCCGTTTCCACCCCTCCCTCAACCACCAAACTCAACCCGTTCTCCCTCCCCACTCCCACCTCTCACCTCAAATCCTCACCGACCCTCCTCCCCCTCAACCTCGCCCCCCACCTCTTCCTCCACTTATGCCCAGCCCTCCTAATCCGCCTCCTCGGATAATTAATCGGGCTCTCCCCGCCCACAAAGATAGCAACATCATACAACCCACCCCCGACGACAGCCCCAGTCACGGCCCCAGCCCACGGCCCATAGAACCAATACGCATTCTCATCCCACAAGCCCCTGCCATAGCCAACCGCATACAGCGCCAACCTGGGCCCCAGATCCCTGGACGGATTCAGCGCCGCCCCAGTCTGGAACGCAAACGCGTTGGAGAGGAGGTAAATGACCAGGCCGATGATGAAAGCGTTCATGCCGGCGCCCGGCGGCGCATTCGTGTCGTCACCGAGCGCCAACACCGCGATGCTCAGAAACGCCGTGCCCACAAACTCGGTGAAGAACGCTGTCGTCGCGTCGATCCACTCGTGTCGGAGCCCCGTCACGAACGCGTCTCGCGTCCCGCCGGCCGCCAGGCCCAGGGATCCCGAGTAGTTGATGATGCTGTTGCGGTAGATGCCGAAGGCGAGGAGGCCGGCGCAGAAGGCGCCGAGGAGCTGGGCCAGGATATAGGCGGGCATCTTGCGGGCGGGGAAGCCTCGGTAGATGTACAGCATTATGGTGATGGCGGGGTTGAGGTGCGCGCCGCTGATGCCACCGGCGATGTAGATGCCCAGCATGGAGGCGAAGCCCCAGGCGAAGTCGGTGGTGGTGCCGTTGCCGGTGGAGGTGCCGCCGCATACAACGGCGAGGTCGGCGCAGAAGCCGAGGGTTAGTTGGACGAGGACCTGAGGTGGGTTGGGTTAGTGGAGTTGGGTTGAGGTTGGGAGAGGGCAGGACTGATTGTTTGGATGAGAGCAGGGTTGCGTGGACGGGGAAGTGGGAGCGAGAATGGGTTGTCTGCTTGCTTGTCTGCTTGGCAAAACTGGGTTCCGGAATCCCTTTCTGTTGCAGAGAAAGTTGAAAATGACTTACAGCGAGGAACTCGGCCAAAGGCTCTCTATATTGCGTCCGTATCACAGACCAGTGAGTATGGTGGTTGTGGACCTCGTCCTCGGGCCCGTACGGCCTCAACGCCAACTCATCCATATACATGGCGTCCTGATCCTCCTCGTCCAGCGCCGTGGCAGCCGAACTCGCATCATCAGGAAACCTCTCTCTTTGATCCCTCTCCATCTCCCTCATCGCCTTGCCTGCCTCCTCCGCGTCCAACTCCCCCCTCGTCGGCCCCGGTCCCCCCGTCGCCGGCGCCGGCCTCTCACTCACAATCGGCTCCAACCTGAACCCCTCTGGTCCATCTACCCTGATCTCTTCTTGATGAGGCTCGAGTGCTCCCGGGGAGAAAGGCTGCGGGCTCTGGGGCGTCTGGACGCGTCCTCCTGCCGTTCCCGCTCCCCCCGGCGAAGCATTTGAGCCAACCGTGCTAAGACCCGTCCCCACGCGTTTAAGGAATTTGTTCTCTCGCGTTTCGCGCGCCCCTCTGATTTGGGATGAGATCTTGCCCAGGCGGAGGGTGGGTTCTACTCTACCTTTTTCAATGTCTGGGTCGACGACAATGTCGGGTTTGGTGGCGGCCGCTTGGCCGGCTTGGGGGTTGTTCATGTTTAATTCGCTCTGGGTGGGCACCATGCCGGGGCGGATGACGCGGGGGAGGGGCTTGGCGAGGCCCCATACTGGGCGTGTGTTGACGGGTTGTTCGTAGGCGGGGTTGAGTTGACTGTAGCCCGGGTCGACGTAGGGGTGGTGTGTGTTTGCGGCTGGTTGATCTGCTGGGCCTGCGACGCTGAAGCCTCCGTTTACGGATTGGGCGTCTGCGGGCCGGGCACTGGTGAAGCCGGTGGGTCGGCGCCCCAAGGTGCCGGATCTTTGACGACTGGTGGGTGACCTTCGAAGGCGCATGCTAGCACCGCCGGACCGGTTGGACTGCATGCTGGCTCTAGGAGCTCGTCTCTCTTCGGGAATTTCTTCCATGGGTCGAGACGTCACAGACGGGGCAGGATTGGGGGAGCGGTTTTCTGATGTCGAGAAGCCACGACGGCGAGTGGAGGGACCTTCCCCGGCCGGGCTGCCATCCCAGAGAGCGTGGCCGGCTGCGTCTCTGGGACGCTGTGGAGTTGTGGTTGATGAACGTTGGATGGGACGTGGTCTGAACATGAAGTCTTCTGCAGTCTCGTCGGACGGCACTGCACGGGTTACGGTGGCGCTGGTCCTCTCCGGTTCGACATTCTCTTGGCCAGGGACTTGCAGGGTCTCTTGACCAGGGACTTGCAGTGTGTCCCTGCTGCTGCCCCGTGGCCGGCTTGTGGGAGCATCGTTGCTGTCAGTAGACTCTTCCCGCCGCTCGTCGGCCATTGTCTTCACAGTTGAGACTTCTCAACGAAACATGGAAGGTCACTGCGGCGATGACGAGGGACCGGACTCAGATATAGGACGAGACGAAGGAGATGGAATGTGAAACGAGAGTGGCGATGAAGAAGCAGATATGCGGAGGATTTCACTGATGCGCGCGGAGCCGAGGACCAAAACAGGACGAGAGGCAGAGATCAACGTCAACGATCAGAAGCAGGGCAGCAGGCGATGTGCAAAAGGGACATGGAGGGGCATGTCTGGGGGCGAGGAGTCCGCGGTGGTTTGGGGACAGCGGAAGCATCGGCTCGTTGATTGCGTAGGTCTCTCATCGGGAATTTGATGGGGGATGATGATGATGATGAGGCCTTTTTCTCCGACGTCTTGAACAGATCAGAGGGTGGCAGACCAGAGCGGGACCCCTGCGTCCGCCAAGCCTCACAGCCAATCGGGGCCGCGACGTTGGGGCCTTGGCGCAGCGGAAAAAGCTTAGCCCTGCCTGCCCTGGACACTGTGCCTCATCACTCTCACTCCTCACTCCTCACCACTCACCACTCACCACTCACCACTCACCACCCACCACTCGCACCCGACGCCTCACTCCCCACCCGCACCCGACGCCTCACTCCCCACCTGCACCCGACTCCTCGCTCACCACCACCATCTCGTCTTGCAGCTCAACCTGGGGACAGCTTCTCGTCCGTGGCCCTAACATCCAACATCACCACCCAAACGTCTCTTCCACGTACTCAATCCCCCGACAGCCCTCCTTCATCGCCGCGTGCACCGCCCCTCGTGCCTCGTCCGCCATGGCAGTTGGCCCACACAGCAGCACCGCTATCCTGCCACCCTCCGCTGTGACGTCGAACGCGCTTGAACGGATCAGCGACCGCATGTCTGGTCGTCCCGAGCGCATCGTGAGACGGGCCCCTGCGCCAGACCAGGTGCCACTCTTTTCGCCCAAAGCCGTTGACGCATCCGTTGACGAATCCATTGACTTGCCCGCCCCAGTGCAGAACAAGGTCGCGTCAAACTCTTCCAGCTCAAGAGCCGGCTGCAACTCACGCGTCGCCACTTCTCGCAGGAAAGCTGGCTGTCGACTCGTCCAGAACAGCCGCAGCCTGCGCGTGCGACACCCTGCTGCCCCCTGTCTCGAA
This sequence comes from Saccharata proteae CBS 121410, assembly GCA_010015785.1. Classification (NCBI taxonomy): domain Eukaryota; kingdom Fungi; phylum Ascomycota; class Dothideomycetes; order Botryosphaeriales; family Saccharataceae; genus Saccharata; species Saccharata proteae. The sequence continues at coordinate 13,658 of ML978764.1, forward strand.
ACCCGCTCCACGTGATCCTGAATGTAGGGTATCGCAGATGAAATGCCGGTGCCGCCCGCGAACAAAAGCACCGTCTCGAAGTTGTGCAATGGCGCTCGCTCGCCGTACGGACCCTCAATCAACAGCGTCGATCTCACGATCCCCTCCTCCCTCGAGCCAAGGCACGCGTCCCGCAAGCGACGGGTCCACCCGTCGTACGGCCTGATCCAAAACACGAGCTGCATCCTGCCCCTTCTGTCAGCCACCGACGTCTTCTCCCTCTTCGAACCTGCTTGACCGCTGGTGGACGTCGCTGAGCTGCTATCGGACGCAGGCGTGATGCCCGACGCTGTCTGATCTTTGGCGGTGTGCCGGTCCTGCAGATCTGTGGAGGCTGCCCATTCTGCGGTGGAGTCGGTTGTCCATGCGCCGAGCGTAAACGGATGGTTCTCGTAGCCTTTCCAGCTTGCTGGCTGGTACAGGAAATAGTGCTGACCAGGCCCGGGTTTGAGTAGAGCTGATGATGGAGTGATTTCGAGTCTGATGACATCGGCATCTTTGTTGTAAGTTGCGACAGCTTCGCTGCCCATGGCACTCGAGCCAAGCTTTAGTCGGACGTTGCAGGCAATCAGATGAATGATGCGCAGCAACCTATCGAAGCTCCAGATGGCTACCAAAGGCCAAAGATAGGGATTGTATTCTCCATCTTCATGAGCAACATGGCTGCATTCATTAGCACATTTTTGGATCCAGATTTCAGGCCACTTACTAGAACAGCGCAATGACGACAACCACAGCCAGGAGAATGTGTGCCAGGAGAAATGATTCATAGAACTTTCTACGAATCCAAACGACCGATGTTATCAAAAGACATCCCATTGCCACCACGGCAACAACGCCAAACTGCATATACAGCTTCGCGAGCTGTTCCTCATAGGTCCCCTCTGCGCAGAAAAATCAATCAGTCAACATTCGTCCATTTCGACCGTCAACAGGAAACCACTTACTTTTCAAGTACTGGTGCGTGTAGCCGGCAGCATGCACAATCGCCTCCAACGTCGCCACACGCGCAATATGCCGATGGAACAGGTTGAAAGTAGAAAACTTCCAGCCAGTCGCCCACAAAAAGACATTATTCCGTCCAGCAAAGAGCCACAACCAGGGCAAGTTTGAGATAGCCATGACACCGGTGCGGTCGGAGACGTACCTCCAGACCTGTGTCGGGATATCGGTCCAGCTGCTCGACAGTTAGAAGTGGCAACAAAACAGAGGGTTCAACGACTTACAAGATGTCGCCAGTGAAGCTGTGGTAGCTGACACTGCAAAGTATGATGCTCAACGCCCAGTATAGGATAACGACCACGGCCTCGATCCGCGTGGGATTGGTCGCCCAATCCATCTTCAAACCATGCGAACCAAACGCTCGAGGAACTATGAGATTCGCCCCGACCCAATGAGAGGCATATCGCACTGGACTCAGCAGCGCTGTCGAAGAGACCTTCTCTTTCGGCAAACCTCCTTCAGGATCCGGACTCGCGCAGGAGAGCCTCTTTTCTTTTGAGACGTTCATCAGACGGCTTAGTATTCCGAGAAGAAGCACTCCGCCCCAAAACCCGTACATGGCGAATCTACGCCAGCAAGTCAGCCTTACCATTTTCAAGACCAAACTCAACCCTTTCAGAGAAAAACCCCCACGCTCGACCTACCCAAACCGATGATGCGTATCCATCTCCCCATATCTGTTATCCTACCCGCGCACAACAGTCAGCATACCAGCGCAATCCCATCCCACTCAAGAACTCCCTCTTCCCCCTTCCCAGCCCTTGCAAGACGGAGAAAAGAATCAAGATACTCACAACACTCCTATAATATAACCGATAGTACCCCCCATCAATCAACACGGCCTCCCCAAGCTCCTTCTTCTTGGACACCTCTTTATACCCCACCACCCTCAACGCGTCCACATCAACCGCCGTCGCATTCGACTGAACCTCTTCCAACTCGGCGTCGTCCCAGCCACACGCTTCACTCCACCACTGCCATGCTGCGCTGATCTCGGTGCCGGAGCAGTAGGTTGACAGGGCCGCGGATATGGAAGATATCTTCAACTCGTTCTTGCAGTAGTCGGTCTTGGACGACTTGGAGCCGCCGGAGAATTTCAGGATGGTGTAGGCCTTGTAGATGGAGTAGATGCATCGTTGGGGTGTGGGGAGGGTGTCGGAGGAGGCGGTTACGGGGGTGGCGGAGAAGAGTAGGGTGAGGAAGAGGAGGGAGGGTATGGGGTTGCGCATGTTGGGATGGGTGTCGTGTGCTGTAGCTGCGCGGCACAGCACCGAGGGACTCGAGGGTAAGATGAATACGCTGCGTAGGTCGGCTTTGAGGTTGTTTGCCCTGACGTCCTGCTTGTGGGCGTGGTCGTTGGTAGAAGTCGGCTGTTGACAATGGCGAATGAACTGGGCAAGAAGAACACAACGCGCATCGCAGTCGGACAACTTTGCCAGCAACCCGCCGCCTATATCGTCGTCCGGCCGGGACAAGCCGCGGCAGAAGCACGGTCAGGCAGAGAAAAGGATTGATTGCCAAAGGACGCGAGCAAGGGTGCGGCGGGCATGTGTAGTAGGTCCCTGCAACCAGGCTCGCGGAGCAATAAATCTGGGTAGTGGTTGACATTGAATGCCATTCTCGACTGCCGTGATCGAGATCAACGGCGCGGAGTTTCTGAGCTGTGGAAACTCTTTGCCATATTCGCCAAATACCGACATCCAAACGTCTTGGCTCCGCTCTCGCTTTGCCTTTAGCGGAGAGCGCGACGGTAGGGATTGTCTGGTCTAATGACACAAGCGTTGGTGTCGTGACTCTCCTCCTTCTCACCACCATAACTATCCACGCATCCAACCCTCTCCCCCAACACCCACCCACCCAACGCCCTCAGCAGCACAACCGCGCGCAGCAAACCCCCCTCCCCAAAACGCCGCGTCTCAGCAAAACCCCCGTCCCGTCCGCGCCTCGCCTCGCCTCGCCTCGCCTCGCCTCGTCTCGACGCACCACATCCACATAGTCGCGCCAAGCCGCCCCATCCTGGAAACTGCTTGTCAGATCATCAGATAACGCCGCCGGAGCCGGGGGGAGGTCCTGCATCTTATCAATCGCGCGCTAGAGTTGCCGGCCCCGGTTTTTTGGGCGTTGGGTCGGGGGTTTTTCGGGGGCGAAGTGGGGGTGAAGGAGGAGGAGTGGGAGGAGGGGGGGAGGGAGGGGAGGGGAGGGGGTTTTGGTTGGGGGTGGTGGGTGGAGGTGGGTGGAGGTGTTGTGAGTGAGTGAGTGAATGGGTGAGTCTGAAGAGAGCTGTTGATGTGAGAACGGAGCGAGTGAGGAAAGGAAAGGCTTGGGGATTGAGGTGAGGATGGGAATGTTGATCTCTTGTCCAGCGCTGCTACTCCTCCTCCTCCTCCTCCTCCTCTTTCTGAGTTCGATACGATGGTGCGCTGTACATTGATGGTCCAGCAACAATGTTCTCGAGCGACTCGGAGATTGCGCGTATCATGGTCTTCTCGATGTCGCTTTTCCTCGGAAAAGGTTTGTTTCGGGGCTGGGAAGACTGAGGTCTGTCTGATGGGGGGATTGTAGGCCTGGAGGTGGTATGTTCTTTTCACTGTCACTTTTGCTGTTATTCTTGCTGCGACTTTTGCTATGACTTTCACTGTTACTTTCACTGCGACTTTCACAGTCGTTCAGATTTTACATCCGCCCACAGTTGCACGTTCGCCCAAACTTTCACATTCGCGCAGTTGTTGACATGGCCGAGTCAAATCATGGTGGTGTCAAGGTTGGAGCGGACCGTCGCGCTTCCCCTGTTGCTTCCCCGCAGCGATCATAACAAGCCAATCCGCAACAGGCAGGAGATGCGGCTGCATCCTTTGGGGCGCGGGGTGACACCATAACAACACTTGATGTTAGTACCCGGCTGGTTGACCGCTCATGTCACCATGCTACCTCGACGCCTCTTGTCAACATCAACTTAACACAATGCTGGTCCACACCCTCAGGATGCTCACATTCGCTTGCGTCCTCGCGTTGGCTCCCGTATTTGCATCTGCGCAGAACTCCTCGTTTGATGTGCTCGACTACGTCAATCCACTAATTGGGTCAGATAACGGTGGTAATGTCTTTGCTGGCGCAACATTGCCATATGGCATGGTCAAGGCCGTGGCCGACGTTGATGGCCAAAACACAGGCACGTAGGAAGAACCGAGTCTCTCAAACTTTGAACTGACAGCACTCGCAGGTGGCTTCTCAACCGATGGATCCAACGTGATTGGCTTCTCTCCCATGCATGACTCTGGCACAGGCGGAAACCCGTCACTCGGGAATTTCCCGTTATTCCCGCAGTACTGTCCAGACGACGACATAGACAGATGCAACTACCCAAAGTCTGTGCGGGCCACGCCGTACCTCAACAACACGGTCGTGGCCCGGCCGGGCTACTTTGCTTTGACCCTCGAGACTGGCATTCACGCTGAAATGACGACGACGGAGCATGCTGCTCTCTACCATTTCAACTTCCCTGTGGCGAATTCGAGTAACGGAACCGCGCTCAGTCCTTCACTCATGGTTGATTTGACGGATCTATGGGATAGTCGTCAGAACGCGTCCATCAGCATCGATCCACTGACCGGGAGGATCAAAGGCAACGGCACATTCCTGCCCAGTTTTGGGGCTGGGTCGTACGTTATGCACTTCTGTTACGACTTCATGGGGGGACCCATCAAAGACAGTGGCATGTATGTCATGAACCGCTCCGGCACCGAGCCCAAAGATCTCTTCGTGACGAGAGGGTTCAATCTTTTCTACCTCGAGGCAGGCGGCTTTGTCCGGTTCCAGCGGCCAGAAAACGGCACCATTTCTGCGCGCGCTGGCATAAGTTTCATCAGCGCAGACAAAGCATGCTCGAATGCCGAGACAGAGATACCAACGTACGATTTCTCCGGCATCAGAAAGACCGCAGAAGACGCCTGGCGCGAGAAGCTGAGCCCAATCTCCATCAGCCCCGGCGACGTGAGCAAAGACTTGCAAATCAACTTCTGGAGCGCCGTATACAGAACGATGATATCGCCGCAAAACTACACGGGCGAGAATCCCTACTGGGAGAGTTCGGACTACTTTGACTCGTTCTACTGCATCTGGGACCAGTTCCGCTCGCAGCTTCCGTTCCTCACCATCATCGATCCGGCCACGCTGTCCGGTATGATCCGCAGTCTCCTCTCGACATACCAGCACCTAGGCTGGCTCCCAGACTGCCGCATGAGTCTCTGCAAGGGCTGGACGCAAGGCGGATCCAACGCCGACGTCGTCCTCGCCGACGCCTACGTCAAGAACCTCGCCGGCATCGACTGGAACCTGGCGTACGAAGCCGTGCTCAACGACGCCGAAAACGAGCCCCTGGAGTGGTCAGACGAGGGTCGTGGCGGGCTGATGAGTTGGAAGAGCCTGCACTACATCCCCGAGCTCGACTACGATTACCTGGGCTTCGGGACCAATTCGCGCGCCATATCCCGGACGTTGGAGTACGCGTACGACGACTTCTGCCTCGCGACGCTGGCGAGAGGGCTGGGCAAGAACACGACGGCCAAGTATCTGGCCCGCGCAGGCAACTGGCGCAACCTGTTCAAGCCGGATCAAACCAGCTACATCGACGGCGTCGACACGGGCTACGTCGGCTTCTTCCAGCCAAAGTTCCTGAACGGCACCTGGGGCTTCCAGGACCCCATTGCTTGCAGCCCGATCGGAGGTTTCTGCAGCCTCACGAGCAACCCGAGCGCGACGTTCGAAAGTAGCATCTGGGAGTATCTCTTGTGCGGCCTCCCCTCTCTCTCCCTAGCCAAGACTCAATGCTTACTGCACACCTAGCTTCGTCCCCCAAGACCTCTCCTCCCTGATTGCTCTCCTCGGCGGCCCCGAGGCTTTCGTTAACCGCCTCAATTACTTCCACGACTCGCCCCTCGTCGATATCGGCAACGAGCCCGTCTTCCTCACCGTCTACGAGTTCCACTACGCCGGACGGCCGGGCCAATCGTCCCGGCGCAAGCACTTCTACGTCCCTGCTTCCTTCAACGACTCCACGACCGGCTTGCCTGGGAATGATGATGTGAGTGTTTCCCTTTTGTGCTGGCTGGGCAGAAGAAGAAGAAGAAGAAGAAGAAGAAGAAAAGACCAGAGGAAAATAAAGCGCTGACGAGACAACCAGTCCGGCGCAATGGGCTCCTTCACCGCCTTCGCCATGCTCGGCCTCTTCCCCAACCCCGGCCAGAACGTCTACCTCATCACCGCCCCCTTCTTCCCCTCCATCAGCGTCACAAACCCGCTCACCAACAACACCGCCACCATCTCCACCCGCAACTTCGACAGCGCTTACAAGAACATCTACATCCAGTCTGCGACGCTGGATGGAAAGAATTACACGCGGAATTGGATCGGGCATGAGTTTTTCACCGCCGGTGGCGTTTTGGAGTTGGTGTTGGGGGAAGTGGAGGGGGGTTGGGGGACGGGGGTGGGGGATTTGCCGCCGAGTATGGGGGATGTGGTGGGTGCGATGGATGGGATGGGAGAACTGTGATGGGAGGGGTGGTGGTGGTGGTGGAGTTGTGCCGAAAGTGCGTTCGCGATGAAGTTGGGAGAGCGGTGGTAATAAAGGTAAGTTGGATGTTCCTAGATAATGACATGTTTTCCGAATAGAAGAGAAGAGTTCTCCGATAAACCTCAGCGAAACGAGCTCCCTCTATATTTCCCAGACCGAATCCTTCCTCCATCTCAACTAACGTGACATGTTGGACCAAAACACACGACTGAGACCGCGATCCGAGACACACCCGAGCCCAGCACCGGTGACGTCAAGCCTCCAACTCACCCGCTCACGCGAGCTTGTTCGACCAGACCAAAAAAGCCTAAACAAATCGCGCGGAGAACAGATCTTCCTGACAAAAGCCATCTATCCCGTCGACCGTGAAGCACACGCCTTCCATCTCTTCGACCAAGTATCCACAGCAGCAGCTGAAGAAGCCACACACAGCCGTAGGCAATGGCTCCCGTTGACTGACTATTCCCCGGGCGCTGCTGCCGACGGCATGAGTGCGTGATTGCGAGACACGCACGCTCAGGACATCATCTGTGTATTCGCGGACCCCGCGGCAGGGAACGTTAACGTTACTAGACGGCAGGATGCGCGATCTGTGGGACGAGGTGCGGCATCCACGTGCAGCAAAGCAGCACTTCGGAACCCATATTCGGGACGAAATCTGCAAACTCAACTTCTACCGCGCGCATCTGCTCTACTTTGTCGTCGTCATCCTCGTCTCGTCGGTCGTTGTGTATGGCGAGGGGCTGGCGAATGGGGGTGGGGAGGAGGGCGGCGGCAGGCTGAGATATGTGGATGCGCTGTTTCTTTGCTGCAGTGCCATGACTACGACGGGTTTGTTGGCCCCCTCCCTGTTTTCGGTTTTTGGGTTTGGTGAAGCGGATGGTGGCTGATTCTTTGGGGGCAGGGCTTAACACGGTCGATTTGGGGTCTCTGACTGGGTTCCAGCAGGCGGTGTTGGCGGTGTTGTTGCTGGTGGGCAATGTCATTTTTGTCTCGACGTTTGTTGTCGTGCTGAGGAGATGGATGTTCAAGCGCAAATTGTCGCATATCGTGCAAGAGTCAACCGCTTGCAGGAAGGTTGTCGAGGATCTCGAGATGAAGGTGTCGAAAGTGTCGAAAGAGAGGCAGGCGGATGGTTTGCGGAAAAGAGTGTTGGGAGGTGATCCGAGCCACCGCGAGATTCTGCACCAGCGCCGGAGTGGTCGTCGAGATGTCGAGCCGGAGGGGAGAAGGGGACGGTATCACCATGTGGCCGGATTTGGGTCGTTTCCATGGCCGTGGGAGATTCCGAGCGTTCGAACGGCTTTCTGGCATCCGTTCGGGAGCCTTTCGAAGGAGTTGCGCTCAAGAGAGGAGTCTTACGTCTCGTTTGATCCGGATATCGACGAAAAGGGGCGTTTCCGGAACCTGACTGCCCATGAGAGGACAGAGCTCGGAGGGGTGGAGTATCGCGCTTTAAAGGCCCTGCTATGGTTACTGGTCATCTACCAGGTCTTTTGGCTCGCTCTCGGCACCGTTTTCCTCGTACCCTACGCATACCGCCGTTCCGTCACAGAAATACTCCATTCCTCTCAACCAGGCAACCTCAATCCTGGCTGGTGGGGTTTCTTCGCCACAGTGACGAGCTTCGCCAACGGAGGAATAAACGTCCTAAACTCCAACTTCATCCCCTTCCAAAGCTACTACCTGGTCCTGATTGTCAGCGGCGCACTCACCGTCGCCGGGAACACGCAGTTCCCCATCATCCTCCGCCTCAGCATTTGGGCTCTCTCAAAAGCCGTTCCAAAAACCTCGCGCGTCCGGCAAACCCTCCTCTTCCTCCTCCACCATCCCCGCCGCTGCTTCATCTACCTCTTCCCCAGCAAGGAGACTTGGTACCTCTTCCTCATCCAACTCACCATCGACCTGGCCATGTGGGTCCTCTTCGAAGTCCTGAACCTCGGTCTCCCAGCCGTGACTTCCATCCCCCCCGGCACCCGCACCATCGACGGTCTCTTCCAAGCCACTGCTCTCCGCACCTCCGGCGCCTACATCATAACCATCTCCTCGCTCGCCCCCGCCCTCCTCGTCGCTTACCTAGTCGCAATGTACATCTCAAGCTTTCCCATCGTCATGGCTCTGCGCCAAACAAACACGTACGAGGAACGCAGCGTCGGACTCGACGAAAACAACGGTCCAGGCGGTCTGGGTCGGCATCTTCGTCGCCAGCTCGCCTACGATATCTGGTTCCAGATGCTAGCCTGGTTCGTCATCGCCATCATCGAGCGCGACAAGATCGTCGCCGCCGCCCCGGGCTTCACCATCTTCAGTCTGCTGTTCGAAGTCACGTCCGCGTATGGCACGGTCGGACTCAGCACTGGCGTGCCGTACAACCAGCATAGTCTGAGCGGCGCGTTTCAGACGGGGAGTAAGGTTGTGATGTTGGCTGTTATGCTCAGGGGTAGACATAGGGGTCTGCCGCTTGCGATTGATAGAAGTATTTTGCTGCCGGGGGAGGATCTGATGCATCGGATGGATGAGGAGTACAACGAGGATGGGAAATTGAGAGAGGAGGATGTGGATGAGGTGAGACGGGATGAAGAAGAGAGTGGTAATCGGGGGGTGGCGAAGGGGAAGGGCGTGGAGGAACAGGATCCGGAGAGGATTGCGGATGGAGATCGGGACGGGAGTGATGGGGGAAAGGATAGGCCGAGGTTTGCGATTATTTAGGTAGGGCAGCTGGATATAAAATGTAAACATCGTCCTGATTTACAGTACCCAGGCTAGGTTTTCGTGTCTTCCTCTCTGATCTGGTGGCTTTCTGTGCGCAGAGCGAAATGTGGACATGATGGACCGCGGAGTAATAAGAAAAATGTAGAAACTACAGCGAAAAAACTGCGTTGCAGGACGAGAAAAGGAAGAAGAAATCGAGCCCATACTGGAGCCCGCGAAATGGAATACGATGGTTTTCCAGAGGTGTAGAAGTACGTTGAGCTGTGCAGGAGTAGTAAGTTAAAGAGTGGTCAAGAATCGGCGGTCGGACATCGGACGGGAACGCCCCGCGTCATCCATCTCGACTTCACAGTGCGAGACTCCAGACCTTCGTCACTCCACCACTATCAAGCCTTTGGACACTCGCGAGCGTACAACATCAGGACACATTAACTTCCTCTGCTTGACTTACATGCTGTATTCCCGTTCACGACTTCTTCTCCGCCTTTTGCAACCCCCTCGGGCTCCTCACATACCCAGCTCTCCCCAGCTCTCCCAACGCACCCTCTCCACCACCACGGCCATGCTCCATAGCGCCCATACACCCATCTCTGACCCCACCGTCGCCGCCGGCACCCCCGGCATCACCGACAACACCACCACTCAAACCAGTAGCAACAGCGCGCCCGCCAGCAAGCTAATCTTCGCCCCGGGCGATGCCCCCGCGGCCAACACCCCCCAACAAGCGAGCCAATTCCTCTCCGGCAAGCTCGACCTATCCGACCTCTCCGACTCCCCCTTGACCCAATTCCACAGCTGGTTCTCTGCCGCCGCCTCGGCCTCAATACCGCATCCGGAAACCTGCACGCTGTCGACGGCACAGCTGCCGTCTGGCCGTGTCTCCGCGCGCATGGTGTATCTCAAAGAGTTGGATGATCGCGGCTTTGTCGTATACAGCAACTGGGGCACGTCTCGCAAAGCGGCGGATATCGCGTCGAATCCACAGGCCGCGCTGACGTTTTGGTGGCAGGGGCTGGAGCGGCAGGTGCGTGTCGAGGGACCGGTAGAGCGGCTGGAGACGGTTGAGAGCCAGGCGTACTATGACACCAGGGTGAGGGGAAGCAGGATCGGCGCGTGGGCGAGTGCGCAGAGTAGCGTGCTGAAGGGGAGGGAGGAATTGGAGGAGAGGGTCAAAGAGGTGGAGAAGAGGTTCGAGGGCGAGGAAAAGATTCCGGTGCCTGAGTTCTGGGGGGGCTTGAGGGTGAGGCCGGAGATGGTCGAGTTTTGGCAGGGGAGAGAGAGTCGGCTGCATGATCGCTTCATGTATACCAAGGAAGAGGGTGAGGCGAGTGGATGGAGGGTGGAGAGGTTGAGCCCGTAATGGGGCTCAGGGAGCCGACAACCTGCTGTATCGACGCTCCGGAGACCAATACAACGAGCCAGAAGGCTTGATCGCAGTAGCTTGTCCAACAGCAGGCTCTTGGCAAAGCGAAAAACGAGCTACCAGTTAACTCGTGGCCTGCCTCACACGTCCTCGTACGCACGAGGACCCCGCGCGTGCAGCTGTCATGTGAATAACAACATTCCGTCGACCTTCAACGGACAGAACCCGCATTTAAGAAAGAGAAAATCCGCAGTGAAGATCCAGCCGACAACAACGAAGGAATCGCAGAACTCGAGAACTGCATGAAAAGCCAGGGTAAATAAAGCCAAATGGAAGAAAGGGTGTACAGAGCAACATGTGATTATACGATGCAGGGTCCGCATGATCCTCTCCGGACCAGCTCCTCGATAGCGTTTTATGGACTGGTATGGAACCCGGAATATTGACGGCAGAACGGCAATGGACGTGAGATAAATAGCTGACTTACGACGAAAATTCGGATCGAACAGCCCGTCAAAGCTCCCGTTGGAGAGCCTATCGACGAGCCCTTTGGTGAGCCTGCCGCTTCCAGCACGGATTCAACCTGGCCACCAGCATCACCAAGTATGGCAAGAAGAGGACCCAACGAGGAAGCCGATCGATTAATCTCTACTCCACGTCCATTCTGAGGTATATAAAAGAAGGGAAGCAGCGGATAAAGCACTGACAAAGCGAGTCCATAGGTCCTGAAGCGATGCAGGGATGCTTGAGCCTGCCAAGCTGCTTTGCCCTCTCGCCCCGCCCTGGTATTACCAAGGACTTCGGCTCGCCTTTTGTGGCTTCGGGTTCAGGAGCTGGTGGAAAGCTTGCCGATGACGTAGTCACCCATGGCGCAGGTTCGACACACAGTGTCATCAAGCTTGCAGGCATCGAGAATGTGCCCAGTGGTGAGCTACACCATAGCGACATGCCACAGAACGAACGAATCCTCGAGGACCACGTGGTTCCCTGTGTTTCCAGCCAGCCGTCCTATCGGAAGGGTATGAGAGGTGTCCTGTCCAGGTGCATGGACTTTCTTCACGCGTGACGCCGCAGACACCGCGTGTACCAGACACGCACCAACCTGCAGGGTCGTCTTGATCTTGTCCTCTGGATCCTGTGAAGAAGTACAACCTGGGAGCAGCCATCATGAGCAACGCTCACTTGCGGCGCTGGAAATGCGACAAGCACATGAGCATCGAGCGGCAGAATCCCGATGAGCGGCTTGCCGGGGCTGACCGGCTCGACGAGGATGACCGACTTTCCTCAGGCATGAGAAGTACTTCGATGAACCTCCGGCGAAGTGCGAGTATGATCGGACCTTATGCAATATATTCCGGCACAAAGACATGAGGGTCGGCTTGGAGGCTCCTGCTGGTCCACTCGATGATCATCAATCCCAGCTTTGGATCGACGAGTTCGACGCATAACAACCCGCAGTAGGCGCAATCCGTGGAGGTTTCCTACATCACCAAGCGGCACTGGAAATGCGAGGTAAATTGCCAGCAGCATTCTCCAGCTCCTCCGTTCCTGTCCGGGCGTCTTTGTTGGCCGCTGAAGCTACGCGTCAAGCTTTGTCTCGGGTGTATTGCGTCCTGTTTGCCAGTGAGAGAATGTGTGTGGCGCTGTTGGACTGTGAAAGAGTACTGGATCGCAAACTTGGCTGCTAAGCGTCGAGGTAAGTCCGCCGGGTGGCTCTGCGGTTGGAGCGAGCAGGCAGTTGGCATGTCCATGGAGCGCACAGCACGTGACATGTCCCGCCCTACCGCCAACCATCTGTCTCGTCAAGCTCCAGCTCAGAACTTCTCTGCTTTATTAACGCCGCAAGCTGGACTTTCATCTTGTCTCTCAGTCGCAAACTGGCAGGCTGATTTCACAAAGCCATTGTTTACAGTGCAAATTGACGAAGCAAGGCGCTGACCAGCGCAAACGTTCACTTCCACAATTTTCTTTTTACCAAAGTGTAACAAGACCTCGCGCTTGTCAGCTTCACTGCGCCATGACCACTACCATCACAACTGTCATCGCCACCGCCATTATCACCGATATCTCCACCGCCATCACCGCCGCCATCACCGCCGCCATCACCGCCGCCATCACCGCCGCCGTCTTTACCACCATCACTACCAACGCGACAAATCTGCTCCGCTTCCGCCACGAACTTAGACAGGATGGCGAACCCGTTGAGAGGGTCATGCGTCGTGACTGAAGAGATGCTCCAGACCTGCCCAAAACCACCCGCTGGAGATGGGGACCGCATCCCCGATGAAGATCTCGTGTGGCATGTCAAGCATGTTGGGGTAGTCCCCGGTGACTTTGCAACGGTGGAAGGGATCCGCAAAGCAGCACTCGAGCTGTCCGAAGGAATAATGGATCAATGGCAATGTCTCAACCGAGCTTTCATCTACAATCATGAAACAATCCGAAAGCGATGGCACAAAAAGACTCAGAAGCAGCGGGAGGCACTACTTGAGCAGGCTTGGCCAGATATCGCCGCAAACCATCGACCTGACCTCGCAGCCGTTTTCGCAGAGAATGTCAGCCTCGATCCCGATAGAGCAGATTTGGAGAAAGTTGGGAGGGACCATCGCACAGAACTCATGTGGCCGAATATCAACCTAGAGGATTTATCCAATTCGAAGCTGCTCCTTATCTACCTGGATTCCCGGGCACGAAATCCCCCACACGTTTTCGCAACCCAAGACTTGGACTCAAACTTCGTAGGAGCGTCCTTCGACCTCCTCCGAGTGCCATGGTTGATGGGATACACGATGATGTTCGCGGGCAGGACCACCAAAGAAACCTATGGAGAACTGGTGGCCTGGGATGGGGGCTATGTGCCGTGGTATAATACTGCCGAGGGAGCCATGCCGGGAGTGGGTTTGCACATTCTGGTTATCCAGCACCGCATTCTCCATTTCTTATTCAGTTGTTGCACCTTGATTATGCACGACAAGACGAAGGTCGAGCTGTTGGGGCAGCACATCCCAAGTCAACCGGAGCCTCCTCAACTCTTATTGGGAGAAGCGCAGTGGCAGTTCCAGGAAGTCATCAGCGCTGAAGCGCCGTACAGAGTGCGCCCACCGCTAGACCTCGATCGGCTTGTCGACCTTGCAACATCAAGGCGCAACGCAACGGAAGACCACATCTATGCGCTGCGAGAAGACCCGGGTTACTTTGCTGACTTTCTTCGCGACTGGAGAGATCACGCGCTTGACAACCTCTCACGGCCAACCAAGATTCACGACAATGACACCGACTTCTGCCTTCGTACAATCGGCTCAATGATAACGGACGCCTACATGACATACAAGACTTGGTTGACGATGCAGCATCTACTGACGAAACTTCGTGAGGAGGAGGATCGACTGCCGGCAGATGTGAAAGGACCACAGGACCTTCCTGCGTCTTTCACTCATGCTTTCCAACAGGCTTACTATTACTCCACTTTCGTGCAGAGGATGCCGATTACATTCATCTTTAGAGCCTTCGTAGCTTCGCCACCTATCAGGCATAAATTCTTCCGCTGGAAATCTGGTGAAGGGTTTCCAATGCCGTTGTGGAAAGAGCAAAGTCCGGAAACGCGCATGTGTGCACTAATGATGTATCTCTTTGATGATGTCTTAATGACCTCGAATCATCATGTCGTTATCGAAGAGATCGGCCGTGCCATTCAGCGCACGCCAGAGACACGGGCAATGGTTACGTCTCAAGTTGTTCGAGCACTATCGATTATTTCCGGCCTCTCAGAGATCAAAACACTGCTCCACTTCAACCACCCGTTCTCTCACCTCATCGACCACAGTATCAGGCATCAAGAGGTATCCAGGAGCGACCCACAAGGCGTACTTAGCGCCGAATGGATTCTAGAATTCTACAAAATTAGGTGTGAGTACGGTCCCGAGTTGGTCAAATTGGGTGACCTCAGCCGCGGCCGCTTCAACTATCCCGTACACAAGCGCCGCACCAAGGAGAATGTCGAGATTATGCAACGCGCTGAGGACAACCTCTCAGCGTTCTGGGGGTATGCCGACTCTTCCCACTTCTCTGACGACGGACCACGGATTTACAAGGATGCTTGCGAGGCCGTCGCCAGAAGCAAGGAAGAAGAACCCTTCGAGGGCGAGATCCCAGAGCATCTATTCCGTAAAGGCGTTTTTGTCAGCGCATACAAACTGTTACATCAAGAACTCCCACGGGAGCCAAAGCTCGAGCGCACGCCGGACTGGGTTGAGCAGCCGAAGACCACAGGGAAGACCAGCGCGGCCGCCAACGAGCTGGCTATGCCTCTCTCTGAGCTACATCTGGAGCTCCAACGTCGCACTGAAAGCACACTCCAGCCCGAAAACCGGACGCCCTCTCCCAAGAAACGGGTCAAGACCCGAGGCATCGCAGCAGCAGAGGCAGCACCCGCCCAACCCGCACGCGAACCCACGCCCCCACCACCCACCATCACCGTCGACGACCGCGCTCTTAAGACGTTCTCGACCCTCTTCTACGCCCCCACGACCTCAACCACCCCCGGCGAGATCTTCTGGAAGGACTTCTTGCACGCAATGTCCGCAGCTGGTTTCAGGGCAGAGAAGTTATGGGGTTCGGCTTGGGTATTTTACAAGATTGAGGCTCGGGAGCAGGGTCGGGATGGCAAGCGGGGCCAGAGGAAGAGTATCCAGTTCCATGAACCGCACCCGGGGAACAAGTTGGCGTTCTGGAAGTGCAGGGAGTACGGACGGAGGCTGAACAGAGCGTTCAAGTGGAATGAGGATACGTTTGTTGGGTCGTGAGAGCAGATAGATCTGCTTTGTTGGGACGTTGTCATACCAAGTTGGCCTTCTACTACTCAGTACGATCTTGGCTTTGGAATACATCCAGATCGCCTTGCGGTGGTGTTGGAACTGTCACGTGTAATTTTAATATGTAAATTGGAAAATGTCCAGTAGCTGCCGAAGTAATAAGTTACCACAGCCTCTTCCAGCTCTTCGTGGCCGGCATCGCGCAGGCTCTTGTCCGCCGAGACAGCTGAGCAGAACCCAACTATGTCTGACTCGATCGGCATCTTGTTGTCATCGAGCGCTTACAAAGATACTGCTATTCTTATCAACCTACTCGCGACAGTACTATAGATCCGGATTAAACTAGCGCCAAGTACGCGGAAATGCAAACCTTCTTTCAGCTTGGCCGGCGTAGGCAGGGAGTTGAGGGCGAAAGTCGCCCTTGCTATGTAAACGGAGCCAGCAATGAATTCTCATCGTCACACTGGCTAGTCAGCGTACAGGAGTGGCGACGACGCATAAGCTGCCCGAACGATATCCTCGTGCTTCCAAGAGTGCAATCAAAGTTGGTATTCTCAAGACTAACAAAAAGAAACGATTCTTGGGTGCGTACCTCTTTTCGTTGGATTGAATGATGTCGAGACCGGTTTTCACTGGCATTTGAAGCATCCGGAATTGTTATGGTATTGAATCTGAAAAGCTTCTTAGCAGCGCCTAGACAATATCAAGATAGGCCTCAAATGTTGCTATGTTGAGATTAAGGGACGTCTAAGTAGTTTCAGATGACACCAAAAAGTGATTTAGAACATCATTCTTAAGACGTTGAAAGGACACCAAAGCAGCTTCCCCGTATCAATGAAGTATCCTGAAGGATTGGTCTTGATATCAGAAGACATCTAGGCAGCTTCCAAACACAACCAAGAGAGCCCTCGAATGTCATGCATGGTGTTGAGATTGAAAGACATCTAGAAAGCTTCAGGTAGCATTGTAAAGTGACTTAAGTAACCATCCTGCTGTGCTTTCAAAGCATATAAACCACTCCCACACAGTACCACAGCATCCTAAAATGTAATCGTCCTGATATCCGAAGCCATCCAAACAAACCCCACACGCTCCCAAACACCGCGTCAATTCACCTCATCGTCGAGTTCAAAGACTCTACACCAGCCCTTGCTCAAGTCGGCGTATCCAATATCGCCATATTATCGGCCTCACAAGACACCCACGCAGCCTCCAATACCACCAAAGCGAATCCTCCCTCGTTCCAGTGCTGAGGTGGCCTCGAATTCGCGACAAGCCATACATCGACCCATAACGTTATCCGAGGCCAGCGCAATTTAGTCGTTGCCGGCCGCACTTAGACCTCTTGATGTCTTCTATGCGGGCGTACTTTGACTCCTGGGATAGAGGGTGACTGGGTTCTGACTCGTCGTAGACGCGGTACAGGCGTACTTTGGTGACTGCGGAGTTCGGTTCGAGGCTGGCTACAAGATGGGTAGGGGTGTGTTTCTGGCTTGCGTGGTCCAGTCATGCGCATGTTGACTGGGTGTCTGGCGTTGTTGTAGCGTCTGAGTACTCCGATGTCGCTAGTGCGGATGTCTATGAGAGGCTTTGAATCGAACACACGACGACTCAACGGCTATTGCTACATCCTCTGAATCTACTGATATGTGTCTGTCGATATCAGTTTTAGAGGCACGGAGCGCGAGAGATCAGAGTGCCGCGCCGAAAAAGCAGCTCTCGTTTACATTTTTCGAAAAGAATTGCCACCGTATCACCTACAGCAGCTGTCATTCATCACCATCTAACAAGTCTATATATTCGCATCTTCATCGATATCTCCGGAACCCGACCCAGGTTCAAAACGAAGGTCTCCATTCTGATATCCTCCATAATACTTAGCATCACCGAACCCTCTACACCTCCACCGCCTCTACCGCCTCCACCGCCTCCACCGCCTCCACCGCCTCCTCCTCCTCCCTCGGTTTCCCCAACCCGAGCTTAACCGCCGGCGACTCCATCAGCCTCTTAAAATCATGCGAAAACCCGGCCTGAATCTCCGAAACTCTGATTTCCTTGGCGCCCCTGTCCAGAACCTCTGCATCGTACGCATCCACTGCATCTTGGAGTGACTTTGCGCCGTCGCGGACGGAGAGGATGGCAGTGACGAAGTTGGCCGCGTCTTCCATTGCGTTGTTGAGGCCTTGTCCTCTGTCTTGAGGTGGGAGAGGGTCAGCATAGTGCCTTCCAGCTACACAGGCGCGGAAGAAAGGCGAAGAGCCTGACAAGCGGCTGCGGCAAAGGAAAGGAGAGAGAAGAGGATTGCTCACAAGGAGGCATCGCATGCGCCGCGTCCCCCGCCAGCGTAACCCTGCCCCCGCAGTTCGGCCACTGCACAGGCTCCTTCCAGTACCTGATCTGATCGGGCGGGACGTACGTGTCGTCCTTCAACCACTTGACAGCCGAGTTCCAGGGTTCGGCGAAGTCGGTGGCGGTGGATTTGAGCCAGGCGAGCCGGGCGGCGGAGGTGGAGGGGATGTCTGCGGGGTCGGTGCTGCCGGTCCATTCGGAGAGGTAGGTTTGGATGACCCAGGTTTCGGGCCGGGATTCGTCGGAGGCGTTGACGGTGGTTAGAAAGCAGAAGACGGGCTTGTCGGGGTGAGGGCCGGGGCAGACGATTGGGTGGAGGGTGTTGCGGAGGAAGAGGGCTTGTTCGGCTGTGTAGGTTGTTGCGACTGGGAGATGTGAGTTGATGTTTCTCAACATTGGGTAGGAAAGGGGCTCTACCGTTGGCAACTCGAAGGGGTAACGCAGACAGTGCTGCCTTTTCCGGGCCCAACAATTGTGTTCGCACGTTGCTTCTACCTACATATCGTCAGTAAACAGTTCTTGAAGGGATAAGCAGAATCCCAACGTACCGCCATCACAGGCAACCACAACATCTCCAACCGCCGTCGTGCCATCCTGAAAGTGTACCGTCACCTTCACACCATCATCCTCCACTCTAACCGCCGCTTTTTCGTACTACCACCTCCCGTCAGTCTATATCCCAATCAATGATTTCCACCAACTTACCTGAACGTCCAGCCCCTCGGAAAACAGTTTTCTCATCTTCGCCCTGCTAACCCTCACAGTCTCCGCCCCCCGCATCTTCGTCAACAGCTCCCCCGTCTTCCCGTTATACATCGGCCACCACCCCGCATGCTCTGGAGCTGGCTCATAATGCGGCACCGACTTGGCTTCGTTGAAGCGCTCGCGCAAGTGGTCGGGCAGCGTGGCGCGGATGAAGTTTGCGCCCCAGAAGAGACCCATGGACCATTCGCGGGGATGGTCGCGGTATTGGCTCGCCGATTCGCGCTCGAAGATTGTGAAGGGGATGCCGTTCTTTGTGGGGAATTAGGACTTTTTTTCTGGGAGTAGGAAATTGGGAAGAAAGGAAGACAGAGAAAATAAAGCTTGGAGTGGTAGGAAATGGAGATATGGAGACTGTCGTACCTTTTTCAACCCCTGAGCTATCAGTAGGCCGGTCTGGGATTGTCAGAAACAGGTCATATTCGCCGTCCATCATCTTGTGCATTCAGAGCATACCGTTCCAGCTCCCAAGACAAGGACATGTGGTCCTGAGCTCTTGGTTCCCACCATCTTTGCTTGTTATATGCGAGATGTGTCTGATTAGAGAAAGAGCCACGTATCCAGGACTTCGAAGATGATTGATTCAGTCGTACAGTCTGAACCAATCTGCCAACCAAGAACTTATATCAGCTGCTTGAAGATAGAGAGGTTTAGCAGCGGCACTGTCCTACTTTATACATTTTGCCCCTCACTTGTACAGTAACAAGAGCAGGCCGCAGGATCCGCGCACCACCGGGGCAGATCATCGCATTGGGCGTATGAACAGTGGAAACCAGTGGAGTCGCCAACCTGGGGGCCATCTCCGCCGTTTCTTCGCCGTCCGACGGTCCTTGAGTGCTCGGTCTCGGGCTGGCGCTGAGGCCGAACGTGCGCTCCAGGTTTCTCGGTCTCGGAGGCATAAATCATGCTAGACATATGCACGACTGGCATGTACCTACAAATGCACGAGCAATCCTACGTGAGACTGTCTCGATACCATGTGCGACTGATTGATGTGGTGACGATGGTGAGGGGGTCGGCTTCGCCGATCCCGGCGCCTGTGAGTTGTCGTTAACGTTAGGGCAAGGATTCGATGTCTTCACGGACGATCGGGCTTCCTCATCGCCGTACATGTGAACGTGAAGTAGCTTGGAGGATTCTTGTTGTTTTCAGGACTCCGAGTACCGAGAGGAACCTTGGGAGGTTGGTTGCTCGAGGGTTGAAGCGGCCAGATGGCGGGGACTTCTCGTTGCTGAAATGCGCAATGCGAAGAATCTGGGGGCGGCAAACCTGTCCATCTTATCGATAGCCATTCACAGCTGTATAATGGTAGCAGTCAAGGTCTGGGTGTATGCTGATTCCTTGCAAAACGTTTTGCGTTCAGACGAAAGGTATATTGCAAGTTGGGGTGGTGAATGGCCTAGGTTGGCGCCGTGGGAGCGATGCTGGGCGTACTTCGACTTGTCTGAAAGATCGAGGATAGATTTGCATCTGCTTGCTGGTAAGACTGTCTAGACTTACTCCAATCACCAGGAGGTCGACTTAGGCTTTACTTGGTGATGGTCAAAGAGTCCTGGCTTGCTTCGACAGTCAGATTGACCGGACTCCGGAGATCGCGAAAGGCCGAGTAAGTTATGTACTGTAGCTTACTGTAGCGTACATAGGCTGAGGTGCAGGTATGAGGTACGGAATTCCATGATGTATTTGTTCTGCATGAAGCATGTACAAAGCACGAGTTTTGGGAGTGAAGAGTAGATAGATGGATTCGACGTTACATACCTAGATGTACCGTGTAGTAAGTTAATGGCATTCGAGTCATTGGTGGCAGCGCGTTTCTGGAAAAACACCCGGACAATCCCACCATCTAAAATGCGATCCGATGTGAAATGTAAAAGGCTCAAGTAAATCCCCATGCCAAACATCCATCGCAGCGAGAAATCCGATTTGTGCACAAAAACCTCAGTGTCGTCATCATCCGCGGCGGACAAAGCGCGTCTCAACACGCCAACGCGAAGTCACCCGTCCCCGTCCCCGTCCCCGTCCCCGTCCAACCACCCACCACCCACATCCTCACAACCACCACACCTCCGCCCGCGCACCACCACAAACCCCAACCGCAATGCCGCCCACCGCGCCCGACCTCTCCGACTCCACCGACTGGCTCTCGACCTCTCTCCCCGCGCTCGCACCCCTCGACGCCTCGCTCCGCTGCCAAGTCTGCAAAGACTTCTTCTCCTCGCCGGTGATAACGTCGTGCGCGCACACGTTTTGCTCGCTCTGCATACGGCGCTGCTTGGCGCTGGACGGGAAATGCCCGACGTGCAGGGCGGCCGATCAGGAGACGAAACTGAGGAGAAACTGGGCGGTGCAGGAGATGGTGGACGCGTTTGTGGCGGCAAGGACGGGGGTTTTGCTGCTCGCGGTGAGGGGTCGAGAGGTGGAAGAGGAGGTGGAGAGGCCGAAGAAAAGGAGGAGGAAGGGCGGGGCTGAGGCCGGGGATGAGGTGGAGGGTGGGTTGGGCAGACGGACGAGAAGCGCGGCGAGGCGGGTGCCCAGCTCGAGTCCTGTGGATGTAGTAGATTTGGATGAAGAAGAGGGGGGTGAGGATGCGGAGTATCAGCCAGAAGATGGGCTAGTGCCATGTCCAATCTGTAGGACGCGGATGAAAGCCGAGGCCGTATTCACGCACCTGGACAATTGCGACGGCGAGAAGAAAAAGAACGAAATCCCTCGAACTACTCGATCACGACCCCCAACCACCACCACTTTCTCCAACCGTCTCCCAACCCTCCAAAACCCCACCAAGCCACCCCCCTCCCGCCTCCCCCAACTAAACTACTCCCTCATGACCGACAACCAACTCAAGAAGAAGCTCAAAGAACTCGGCATCCCGAATTTCGGCAACAAACCCCTCCTCATCCGCCGCCACACCGAGTGGCAGAACCTCTGGAACTCAAACATCGACTCCACGAAACCGCGCACAAAACGAGAGTTACTATCGGAGCTGGACGCATGGGAAAGGAGTCAGGGAGGTTTGGCGAGGGAAGGAGGTGCGGCCGGCGGTGTAGTTATGAGAAAGGACTTTGATGGAAAGGGGTGGGCGAAGAAGAACGCAGGCCAATTCGACGATCTAATCAGCCAGGCGAGGAAGGGAAGAGCGGGCAAGCCAAAGACCGAAGAGCAAGAGGAGGATGCGGAGAAGCAGACAAACCGAGACGACCATCCCACAAACGGCCTCTCATCCCACCCCTCACAATCCACACCACCCCCACCACCGCCTCCCACCTCCTCTGCGCCATCACCACATCCTCCACAATCAACGCGAAAGGAATACGTCAGCATGCGGAAACCCTCACCCCCCATCGACGTAGTCCGTGCCCGAATCGCCGAAATCGATTCAAATACATGGATACGAAGAGAGAAGGCCGTATTTGAAGTCCCCGCTGATCCAATCAGGGACGTTGATAACGGGGAGGAGCAGCATTGAGTTCTATCTCTATCTTGCTCTCAAGCCTTTTTCTGTCGTCGTTGTTGAGGTTGATTGGTGGCAAGAGGACATGGATACGCACATTTCTAAGTACCGAATGCTGACATTGATATTGATACCCCCTGGAAAGGTTCCTGGTGCTGTTGCTCTGGCTTTGTTATATCTAGACATTTCTCTATACATACGCAGATACAGCCGGGGAAGAACCGAAGAAAGCCGTTGCGCGTGGAATCGTCGAGATTGGTGTCCAACGAGGAAAGTAAACTGTATGCCGAACTGAACGCCATTGACACCGAGCACTGTGCTCCTTTCCTTCCAATCATTACTGCGTCTGCAGCTCTTGTTCCGCAACTCTCTTCTCGTCCCCAGTCTTCCCTTCTTCTCTTTCTCCCTGGGTATCCTTACTCGCCTTCGCCTCTCTCTCGGCCCTCTCCAACTCCGCAAACATCCTCTCCTTCTCCGCATCCTCCTTCTCCCTCCTCTCCGCTTCCGCCTTTTCTCTTTCCTCCCTCTCCACTCTCTCCTTCTCCTCCCTCTCCGCCCTCTCCAAAGCCTCCAGCTCGTCCTCGACCTCGCCCTCATCAACGCCCTCAGCCGCACCCTCGTTGATAACGTTGGCGACCTCATCCACCTTACCCATCTCTTCTCTGAGACCCTCAACAACACCCTCCACACCCTCCACGCCACCAACCTCCTCGTGCAGCCCTCTCAGCACACCGGCACTGGCCTCCATCACCCTTACAACAGCAACCTGGTCATGCGCTTCCTCAATCTTGGCGTACACAGCCTCCAACTGCGCAAGCGTATCCGTCCGTTTCACCAACCCGGCTTCCGCGAGCTTCTTACTCCGCAACGCCGACTTAGCTGCCGTGTTCGATCCTCGCGCAACTGACTCTCTAGCCTTATCACTCTGCTCCTTGACCGTCCGTGTGAGCGACTCAATCTGAGTATTCAGGCTCGCGATCAGATCCGTGAGGTGCGCGATTGTGGTATCTTGTTGAGTTATCGGTTTCGGTGCCATTTCCGTCGAGTTCTTGAACTTGATCGTATGAGAGGCAGGGTCGTATGAGCAGGCACGTTTGTCGCGTGAGAGGTGGGTTACGAGGATATGTAGGTCGGTGGGGGAGAGCGGGTTCGTTGGGGATAGAGACCAGGCGAAGGATTCAGAGAAGCGGGTTGTGGAGAAGATGAGGTCTGTGGGTGGTTTGGGTGTTGCGAAGTTCTTGAGGATGGCGTTGGACGCAGCCTATATCCATATTTATATTAGTAGGGGTCTGACTGAAGCAGTACGCTTATGTTTAGACGTGGCTTAGAGGCATGCTTACCTCAACATTTTCCATAACCACAAACTCCCCAACCGCAAGCTTATCGGACGACCCGAAGCCCACCGCCGAGCTTAATTGCCGTAGCCCCCATGCCACTACCGCCCAAGGACTAATCACCCAACTCCTAGCATAGATACTCGTTTTCGCGCCCAAAAAGTCCCTTAGCGGAATCAACTCTTTCTTCGCGACGGCGTCTTGCTAGCCAAAATATCAGCCCTGTATCCCAGTATCAAGTATGAATCCCTAACCAAGTCCAGGACAGGGAACACAAACATACAATCACAGCCGCCAGCGCCAGCGGCCTCCCATTCTCAGCCGTCGTCAACTGCCGCGCAAGCTCGTCGCCCGTCCGTATCGCCAGCAGATTATTCGCCCCACTCTGCGAAGGTATGAGGCCTGCGCGCGAGGCGTGGAATAGTGCCTTCCGCCATGCGGAGACGTTGGCGTCGTAGCCTTCTGGGTTGATTTCCTGCTGGATGCGGAAGTCCGAGTAGAGGGAGGTCAGGCGTCGTTTGCTGTATAACAGGTCAGTCCGTGGTCTTGTAACATGGTTTGTGTGTATAACTTACTTCTTAAAAGCCTCCTCATTCTCGAAAATGAACTTGAGAAGCTCACTCATGCTGGCGCTGTTACGGACGCGCAGGACAATGTCCCCGCGCGCTCTGACGTTGATATTGATTTGGTGCCAAGCCCTTATCGCGGGAGACGATAAGCCTCGGTGTTGACTGGCTGAGCACGGTGACGCTTCTGGCGGAGGCACGGGATTTCTTTCTGCTTCGTGGCCCTCACTTTGTTTCCACGGTGTCTCGAAGGTCCTTACGCTTGAGACGTCGATTCGAATTGATTGCTACTCTTTGCCCCCAAGATATCTATAAACAACCGAAAAATCCTTGCCCTTGCAGTCCGGATGCTCTTCTACGGCCTCATACACTGCCTGCGCATGCTCGCCCAGAACCATCTTCACGCCAGCCTGATCCGCCGCCTTCAGTGCAAGTTTCAGATCCTTGAGCTGCAACGCTGATCCAAATCCGCCTTCATAGCCGCGGCTCGCGGGAGATGCTTCAATAACACCCGGTACCGGGTTGTTGACTTCGCTGGGCCAGCATCTGCCAGTGCACGCGTTGATGAGCTCGGCCAGTCTCTTGGGTTCCAATCCCAACTGAACGCCTAGATTCATGGCTTCGGCTGTGGCGATGTTGTTGAGAGCGAGCAAGTAGTTGTTGGCTAACTTGCCTTGGAGACCGGCACCGGGCTTCCCCATGAAGAAGACGCGTTTGCCCATCATCATCAGGATTTCTTCTACGCGGTCCTTAACCTCGGGGAGTGCGCCGGTCATGAACGTCAGAGCGCCCTTTTCTGCGCCGACGACTCCGCCAGACATGGGCGCGTCTACATACCTGCCCTGACCGGAAGAGTGGGTTGCGTTGGCAACTTCCTTGGATGACTTTGGGTCAATGGTGGAGACATCAATGAACAGCCGCTCCTTGCCGACGCCCTCACTCAGGAGCGTAGGAGGCTTCAGCATGTGCGCGTAGACGCTGCGCACGTGAAGCGGCTCAGGCAGGGCCGTGATGATGGTTTCCTGACGTCGGGTTAGCTACAATTGCCAACTCAGATGACAACGGATAATAACAGGGATGTGTATCATATCAGAGGATTGGCTTTGATGTTTGGTTATATCATGAGAGAGCCGCAGAAGCAACCCCAACTTAGATCATATTTTGTGGGTGAACATGCTCATCATAAAACAGCAGAGACGACGAAACAATAAATCAACTCACCGATGCCTCTGCAACTTCTCTCACAGTCTCCGCAACCCTGATCCCCTCGGCCCCCAACTCGCTGACCAGCCTCGCCGGCGCATCAGGATTGATGTCGTTGACGACCAGCGTGTCCCCCTTGGGCAGCTTTTGGCGCAAGTTCCTGGCCATCGGATACCCTACACAAAAACGTCGCGTGAGCAGGCTGCCGCAGCAACACCAACAGCAGGGAAGGATGCGCTTGCAACCGGTACGTACCCATCCGCCCGAGCCCAATGAATCCCCATACCGCGCTGCTGGCAGGGCTGGACGAGAAACGCCGTACGGAGCGCGCTGCACCTCCCACGGCTGCCACACGTCTAAGAGGCGCTGTCATGGGCATGGCTTGTTCTGGGTTGTCGGATGCTTCGGAGTATGGGTGACGGAATGTGTGCGTTGACTTGGAGAGGGCGCGTCTACGTCGTTGGTTTGGTAGTGGCTGGGCACTTTGGCAGGGCAGGTCAGCTCAGCTCCGCATGTCGATCAAGCACCTCGGCTGGCGACGGGACAGAGGAGGTCTGTCGATGCATCCCTGTGCGTTTCGTTCGGTGGGCTGGCGCTTGCTGCTACGTCGATGCGGCTGCTCCAGCAGACAGGCCACCAAGGTTCCAGTTGCGAGCCGGGCGTGTGGGCTTAAATTGGGGTCGGTCCTCCTTCGGTGTGGAGATGATGAACGAGCGGGAGGAGATCGTGTGGGAGCGAAAATCGTGTGGAGAAACGGCCGGCCCTGGTTTCTCCGAGGCGAGGCGAGATGGTCAATCACGTGAAAAGCGCTACATCTCTCAATACGGAGATATTGCCTGCAATGATAGCTGGTCTAGTCTTTAATTTCCCAGTCATCTGGTCGTAACTAGGAAACAAGGCCCCAGTCTGATGATACCATGTAAACGCCCTCGCTATGCAAAATGCTTCTCCCGGCGGCGCCGTCCTGTTCTGGCTCTGGGTATCCTTCGTAGTCAACTTGAACCAGATGAATCAGTTCCAATACTCACTCCTGATCAACATCCATCGCCCCCTCATTCGTCTCCTCCGCTGCTTTCTTCGGCACTTCATCTTCGCCATCATCCGACTCTTCCGAATCCTGGATGCGCTGGTACTGCCTCCTGGTGAGCGGCTTCTTAGTCGAATGACCGCTAGGATCATGTCTCTCGGCACTGATGGCGTCCAGATACTCCTCGTTGTTCATGGATGAGACAAGCTTCGCCGCGTTCTCCGGATCGTCAACGAAGAGCTTCTCGTGGTATGTGTTGTAGGCTTCGTCGGTCTTTAATCTGTCAGCTGTAGCCTCCCAACTTGTTCAGGGCTACCCACGTCCTCGTCATAGAATCTGAGCTTGGTCCACTTCTCTTCTTGCGCCTTGCGGAGGAAATCCTTGGTCTTTGCTTCTTCGCTGTCTGCACCATATTCCGTCTTGATGGTCATCTGCACGGCTCGAGGCTCTCCTTGCCGAGGTGCCTCGTTTGCTTCTTTCTCTTTACGTCGCGCAGCGTTTGCTACGTCCCGGAGTGCGTCGAGGTGATGAAATTGGGGCCGCATCTGAACAATGCCAGTAATCTTCGTAAGGTGGAGTTCTTTCCCTCTGAAAGCGCCCAGCATGTACATCGGCTTGCCCTTCTCCGACTCATCCTTAAGGATCTGTCCGCCGAGCGTCTGCTTGTTCATGACATGGCCCTTGTCATTGGCATCGTCGAACCTCTGCAGAAGCTGCTCGATAGTCATCTCGTCATCCTCGTGCGCATTTTGCGCCTGTGCCTGCGCCGCAGCTGCCGCCCCTCTTGCTGGAGGAGGTCTCGCGAGGCCGCTGAACCCTGATGCCATACCAAAGTGGCTCTCGCCGTGCTCTTGCGCTTTGAGTATAGCCTCGCCCCAGGTTACTCCCTTGCGTCTGTCATAGTTGGCGTATACGTTCATGGGCACGTCCATTTCGATGAACCCGCTTTCAGGCTTGAGTCGCATCTCAAGTGGTTTGGCATTGTTGCGGTCATTGTAGGGCTGTTCGCGGCCACGATTGGGGTACTGGAGGAGATATATTTGCTCTTCGAGCTCGGGCGTGATGTAAACGTCGTATTCCGCGGTCACCGGGTCTTCTTCTACGTCTGTGTGGAGTCAGCTAGCTGCACTTGGAGATTTTCGCAGAGCTCGAGGATTGGTTCTCAGAAGGCGGCGGCGGCGAGTAGGTAAGCTCAACAGAGCTTGCGCAATGGCAGTGCTAGCATGTGGGAAGACTTGTAGAAGCAAAAAGCGGACTTACCGGGCATGATGATGTTGTCGTCTGGGGTTGGAACTTTCGGCGAACTTTTGAGTCGCAGACACCTATCGCCGCAAAATCCGGCGCTAGTAGCGCTCTCGAGAGCTATCGATTTGACCTCATCACCACCGCCACGACTGAACGGAACCATTCTCCCACATACCACCAACCTGCCCTCTCCCGAACGCCTTCGCTATGGCGTACATAGCTCCAATCCACCGCCCGAGTAGCGTTAGGCACGCGCTCAAGCTCAACTTCCTGTCGTTAGAGGAAGAGTGCCTAGCAGTCGCGTGTGTCAATACCTCACCCTCACCGAATGTCACCCACTGACACCACAGTCTCATAGGAAGGCAAATCGCTTAGAGTTCTATGTCCAAACCGAAGATGGGCTCATCCTACAACACACAAAGGCCATCTATGGCAAGGTCACCATGCTCAGCAAACTGCGGCCCGCAACCTCGTCAACCGACCATCTATTCGTCGGCACGGACCGATCCATGTACTTCACGTTGTCTTGGGACTCTGATGCACGGCAATTGAGGACGGAAAAGAGCTACGTCGACCTGGCGGACAAGGCGGCTAGAGATATCCAGACTGGAAACAGATGCTTGGTCGATCCGACCGGAAGGTTCATGACATTGGAGCTGTACGAGGGCATCATCACCGTGGTGCCGCTCACACAAAAGGGCAAGAGGAAAGGCGACGCTGAAATCAGTGTGTTGGGAGAACCAGTGCCATCTCGCATATCCGAGATGTTCGTACGGTCCTCAGCCTTCTTGCACAGAAGATCTCCGGACACGGAAAAGCCGCGGTTAGCATTCTTGTACGAGGACTCCTCGTCGAAGGTTCGGTTAAAGCTGCGACAGCTAGGTTTCTCGCCTGGATCTTCTGGGGATGCAGGAATCGCTGAGCTGGACGAGGTGGATGGCCCTAACCAAGACTTGGAGCTCGGCGCAAGCCATCTCATACCGATCGCTGATCCGGCATACGGTCTTCTGGTGCTTGGAGAAACGTCAATATCGTACCTTGATGACAGCACCAATCGCTTCTTCACGCGTCCTCTGGATGAAGCGACGATTTGGGCCGCTTGGGAACGAATCGACAACCAGAGATTCGTCCTTGCCGATGAGTATGGAAGGCTCTACCTCCTTATGCTCGTATTGGATAACGAGAACTCCGTCATCGGATGGAAACTGGATCTGCTGGGAGAAACATCGAGGGCTTCCGTTCTGGTATACCTCGATGCCGGCCACGTCTACCTTGGATCCCATGAGGGCGATTCCCAAGTTATCAGGATCAACGAAAAGTCCTTGGAGGTGGTGCAGTCTTTCTCAAACATAGCACCCATCTTGGACTTTACGATCATGGACATGGGCAACAGATCTGGAGAAGGACAGAGCAACGAATACTCCTCGGGCCAGGCTCGAATCGTCACAGGAAGCGGCGCCTTCAGTGATGGCAGTTTGCGCAGTGTACGCAGCGGCGTCGGTCTCGAGGATCACGGGGCACTGGGCGATATCGGCAACATTACAAACATGTTCAGCTTCAAATCGGCAACTCACCTCGAGTTCGTTGACACGCTGCTGGTTTCGCTCATTGACGAATCTCGGGTTTTCCGCTTTGATCCAGAAGGGCAGGTGGAGGAAGTCGAGGAGTTCGGGGGGCTCTCCTTTGTGGAAAGCACCCTGCATGTAGACACACTCGCCAACGGACTGATACTCCAGGTGACCAACCGTTCGGTACGTCTGACGGATCTGGAGAGCGGTATGGTCAACTCCGAATGGGATGCGCCGGAGGGGCATATGATTACGGACGTAGCCGCGAACGGCCAGAACATAGCACTGTCTGTCGGAGGAATCCACCTCGTGGTTCTCTCCGTCGACGGGCTGGCTGTACGGTCCGACAAGACGTATGGCGCCGACACCCAGATATCTTGCCTCGCCGTGCCCGAAGGCAACCAAGACATCTGCCTCGTAGGCCTCTGGCAAAACTCGACCGTCTCCATCCTCCGAATCAGCAACATGGAGCCCATCCAGACCATCACTCTAGCAGATCGCGGCTCCGCCGTCCCCCGGAATCTGCTGCTCGCAAACGTGGTTGCAGAGCAGCCACCAACCCTCTTCATCGCGCTCTCAGACGGCAATGTCATCACCTTCAGCGTGGATCCGAGCACTTTCGCCCTCTCAAATAAGAAGAGTATCGTGCTTGGCACCCAGCAAGCCAACTTCCGTGCCCTGCCTCGTGGCGACGGCACCTCGAATGTGTTTGCGACGTGCGAGCATCCCAGCTTGATCTACGGTTCTGAAGGCCGTCTCGTCTATTCAGCTGTGACGGCGGAGAAGGCTACGTGTGTCTGTCCATTTGACTCGGAGGCCTATCCCGGCGCCATTGCCATTGCATCCGGAGGCGAGCTACACATCGCAATGGTCGATACTGAGCGCACCACCCACGTGCAAACACTTCGGGTGGGCCACACTGTCAGGAGGATAGCTTACTCGTCCGAGTACAGAGCCTTCGGTCTTGGCACCATCAAGCGCACACTAAAAGACGGACAGGAGATGGTTCAGAGCCACTTCAAACTCGCTGACGAGGTCCTGTTCAAGGAGCTCGATAGCTTTGCGTTGAATGAGGACGAGCTGGTCGAGAGCGTTATGCGATGCGAGCTGGACTCCGGAACCGGCGACCTGGCGGAGCGATTCGTAGTCGGGACGGCCTATCTGGACGACGAGCGCGCCGAGAGCATGAGAGGCCGCATTCTCGTTTTCGAAGTGACAGAAGACAGGGTACTGAAGCTAATCACGGAGCTATCAGTCAAAGGCGCATGCAGATGTCTCGCCGTCGTCGACACCAACAAGATCGTAGCCGGCCTCATAAAGACGGTAAGTTCTGCCTCTCCCCACACCCCGTATCAGAAGACTCGCAACAAGCTACTAAACAACAGTCAAGGTCGTCGTCTACGCCTTCGAATACACCACCCCCAGCACCCCCTTCCTCCTCAAACGCGCCAGCTTCCGCACCTCGACCGCCCCCATGGACATCTCCGTCTCCGGCAACCTCATCACAATCGCCGACCTCATGAAATCCATCTCCATCATCGAATATACGCCCAACCCCTCCGCCACCGCAACGCCGCACGCCCCCGACTCCCTCCGCGAAGTCGCCCGCCACTTCGCCACCTCCTGGTCCACGGCCGTCGCCGAGGTCGAATCGAACACGTACCTCGAGGCGGACGCGGAGGGGAACCTGCTCGTTCTGGGACGGGACCCCGACGCCGTGATCGAGGAGGACAGAAGACGGTTACTCTCGAGCGGCGAGATGTGTCTCGGAGAGATGGTGAACCGCATCCGACGAATCGACGTAAACACAGCTCCAGACGCGGCGGTCGTGCCCCGGGCCTTTTTGGCAACGGTACGCCCTTCTCTCCCATTCCCCTCCTCCCTCCCCATCCGCGTCCCCCATACTAACACCCCACTCACCCACAGGTCGAAGGCTCAATCCACCTCTTCGCCCTCATCGCCCCCCGGCTCCAAAACCCCCTCATGACCCTCCAATCCAACCTCGCGGCCCACGTGGACGCCCACGGCCTCTCGCCCGGCCACATCCCCTTCAACAAGTTCCGCGCCTACCGCTCGCAGGTGCGCGAGGCCGACGAGCCCATGCGCTTCGTCGACGGCGAGTTGCTCGAACGGTTCTTGGATCTGCGTCCAGAGGTACAGGAGGAGGTGTGTAGGGGCGTGGATGTGGTTGGGGGAGTCGAGGGGGTCAGGGAGTTGGTGGAGGGGTTGAGGAGGCTGTGTTAGGGGGTTGAGGAGGTGTGTTGGTTGGGGGGTGGGAAGGGGTGGATGGTTGGGGGGTGGTTGGAAAGTGCGGGCCCGTTGATGGATGCATGGCTTGGCGCACTGATACGACGGACTGACCGTCGAGACGGCTTCGCTCATCACCGTACACAGGGAGGGAGACGTCGCTTGCTATATCACCGTGGCTGAAAGAATCCCTACCCAGAAAGCATCGAGCCAACTTCGATAACTACAGTAACTTATCCACCATGCGCCAAGCTTTGCTCGAGCGAACGATTCTCTACCTTTCGACGGCTCGCTGATCTGTGTCGGAGTTCTGACGGGAAGGGATTCGTGGCGTCCGTTCGTGAAGCCGGGACGCCCTGCTCGTCTTATCTACCGTGCCTCTGGTTACGGGGATGACTCGACACTGCTGATCATACCTGAGTAGAAGTGGAAGTGGAAATGGTCGCAACACTATCACTACCACCACACTGATCCCCTCCAATCCCATCCCCTCCCATCTCACCCCATCCCCTCCCTCCCCATCCAGCCGTCCCCAACCGTCCCCATACCCAACCCCCCCAAGCACCGCCCCATCCACGTCAAATCCGACGCGCCCCTCTCGAACCCAGTCCAGCGATCAAACTGCTCGCTTAGCGCCCCCGTCCTATTAGCTTACCTCTTGACAACGTCCAAGAACCCATCTCCCACCTCCCTCAACCTCTGTACCGCAGCCTCGAACACGGGATCGCCCTTCTTATACGTTATCCCAGCTTTCGGGGTCAAGTCGGATAGGTAGGCGGTGTTGAATGGGAGCGGTAGAAGGGGTAGGCCGGGGTAGAGACGTAGAATATATCGCTCTTAGCTCGTTATCTAATCCAACCTCCCCCTCGCCCACATAGCCTGCAGCAGAGCACCATAACTCCACGTCAAATCCGCCGCGCCCCTCTCGAACCCAGTCCAGCGATCAAACTACTCGCTGAGCGCCCCCGTCCCATCAGCGTGCCTCTTAACAACGTCCAAGAAACCATCTCCCACCTCCCTCAACCTCTGTACCGCAGCCTCGAACACGGGATCGCCCTTCTTATACACCATCCCAGCTTTCGGGGTCAAGCCGGACGGGCGCGCGGTGTTGAATGGGAGCGGTAGAAGGGGTAGAGACGTGGAATATATCGCTCTTAGCTCTTCATCTAATCCAACCTCCCCCTCGCCCACACAGCCTGCAGCAGAGCACCATAACTCCATGTCAAATCCGCGGCGCCCCTTTCGAACCCAGTCCAGCGATCAAACTGCTCGCTTAGCGCCCCCGTCCCATCAGCGTGCCTCTTAACAACGTCCAAGAACCCATCTCCTACTTCCCTCAACCTCTGTACCGCAGCCTCGAACACGGGATCGCCCTTCTCATACACCATCCCGGCTTTCGGGGTCAAGCCAGCAGGGCAGGCGGCGTCGGAGTGGGAGCGGCAGACCAGGGCGCGCCAGAAGGGGTGGGCCGGGCCGGAGACGTGCAGGGTGTTGGTTTGGGAGAGGTGGGCGGCGACGCGGTACAGGAGCTCGGAGACGGAGGCTGTGCAGAGGAACCAGGGGTTTCCGCCGTGGTCGGCGGTGCCGGTGCCCGTGTAGACGTCTTCGGGGTAGCGGCCGATTCCGACGCCGCGGAGGGGGTCTGCGGCTTCCGAGTCGGAGAGGCCGGCGGGGGCCGAGTTGATGGGGAAGCGGTGGCGTTGGTCCGTTATTAGGGCGAGGAGGGAGAGGAGAACGGCGTCCGAGTAGGGGGAGAAGCGGGGGGATTGCGGGTATGTGGGTTCCTGGGCGTTGCCGTGGAGGGAGCCGAGGAGGAGGGCGCAGTCGAGGCCGGAGCGGGAGGGGGCGTCGAGGGTGGCGACGAGGTGGCCGTGGGTCGGGCTGTGGAAGCGGTCGAGGAGGGCGGATATGCGCTCGGCGCTGGAGGTGTACCATGCCGCGGCGCCGGGGTCGTTAAAGGCATTCGCCAGGACGGCGCCTTCGCGGAGGGCGCGCAGTTGCACCATCAGGGTGAAGAAGTGCGTGCCGGAGACTTCTTCCCAGAGGTCAAAGCTGGGCGCGGACCAGTACCGGGAGACGTATTCGAGGTCTGCTTTGATGATGCTGTTGGCGGGGAGGGAGGCGTCGTAGAGTTCGTGGAAGAAGGATTGGCCTTCAGTACTTGTCCAGAGGGAGGGGTGCGAGGCGTTGTAGGCGCGCAGGAAGGACATGAGGGTTATGGCGCGGAGGGCGGGGCCGTCACGCTGGGGTCGGCCCCAGTTGTCTGTGAAGGGCGAGCCGTCGACATGGAATTTGGGCTCGCCGAGGGAGGAGAGGTCGTCGAAGGTACCGGAGGGGTTGGGGTTGTGCTGGAGGTCGTACTGGAGAGAGGCGTAGGCCTGCAGGATGGGGAGCAGGTGGGCGGAGAGATAGGAAGTTGAGTCAGAGGCGTAGACGTCGACGACAGTGGACATGGTGATGGCGGCATCGCGGACCCCTGCTTCTGTGAGTTGAGCTTGCTATGGAGGGAGGGAGTGCTGCGCACATTGAAAGTAGTAATCCGGATACTCTTTCGACGGGCTGGCTATGACGGTGCCGGGAGCAGCATGCAGGACATTACGGCCGCCGGGAGCGACATTGGCCATCAGCCTGTCTAGGGCCAGTTTCTCTTCTTTCTTGAGCCAGACATCCAACTCGCTCTTATTCTTCTCCGGCGCGCTCTCTCCCTTCAAGACTCCCCGCAACGGCGTCTGCTGCCCATCGTGGACCAGTGCCGGCAGCGGCAGCACGGGGAGCACGAAAGAAAAGGCACGAGAAAGGAAACAGGCAGCAACGAGGGCGTGAGATGGGAATAACATTGTCGAGGAAAAGCAGTAAACTAAGGCTCAAGGGGGGGGGTATAAAGAGGCTCAAGAGGGGTATAAAGAGGCTCAAG
>ML978765.1:0-46210 GCA_010015785.1 Saccharata proteae CBS 121410
CACGGAGGCTCTGGTGGTGATCCAAGGCAAATATGCTGTGTGTAGATGTATGGATGGATGTGGGAGCCTCTGGCTAGGCGGAGCTATGTAGCCAGAGCTACCACGTGACTAAGCTAAGCTAGTGCTATCTACTATCCAACAATCGCAACAGTTTTATATGTGATGGAGAGGGAGAATAAGGCGAAGATACTAGGCGATTAGAACAGCGGTGGATAGATACACGTGGGTTAGGGGAGTAATTAGTGGGAGTATTAAGGGACGTGACTATTCGAATGGCACATGGGTTTCTAGGCGGTGTAGCGTAGAGGGACCTCATTGGGTAGGGGAGGGGTAAGGCGAAGAAGGGAACTTAACAGCGGTGTAACGTGGTAGGATACTATTAGTCAGGAGAGAGTGAGGCGAAGGAGAAAGCTAAACGGCGGTGTAGGTATACATGTAGCTCAGGTCACTTATATGCGCTAGTATTAGTGGAAACGACTATTTACATAACTCGTGGATATGTATTATGGGATAGTGGGATTTTATTGGTTATAGGAGAAGTGAGGCAAGATGGCAGATGGCAAGATTGGAAGATGGGAAAGCGTATTGGTCGATGTGAAGGAAATGTTTGGAAGGGATTAGTTGAGTGCGTTGACAAAGAAGAAGCAAGGCAATCAGCAAACGAGGCAAGCGGAGCTGAGGCAAGATAGTCAAATGACACGCAGGTGGCCACATAGCAGATAAGTGACAAGGCACAACCAGAGGACAACTTTGGCATTGATAGCATAAATATTTCTGGCAGGCCAAAACAGAAGGGTAAGCTTCCAGTTCATTCTAAAGTCACTGTTGGCAGGGTATTTGCCTACAAACGAAGATTCGATCCAGCGTCTGGACATGGATTATGCGACCTTCGTATATGATTACGGCTGATGGAAATTATCATAAGGATGTTCAGAATTGCATATCCAGTACTATTGCATAATAATGAAGATCAACATAATTGGAAGAGAATAGTAATGCAATTCTTCCTCTTGATGAAGTTTGTAGTTGAAAGTATTGCCATAAGCATATTTCGAATAATGGGTTCCACTGTGTCTGGAAGATAGACATATGCCAATAAATCGCCACATGGAGTGTTGACGAAGTTGGGTATTTGAGCGGAATTTAAGACAGAGTCTGTGTCGCTACCGCCTCACTTAAATACCTTTCATAGATGCGGCTGCCGAGAAAGCTATAAATGATGATGACTCCTCGAGCGAAATTCCAACCTACATACAAGCTGCAGGGACGGCTACTCCAATAAGCAGTCTTTTATCTTATCCTCAAAGAAAGAAGGATGAGTTCTGACTACGATTATGCGCTACTTGTAAGCCTCTACAGGAAACCGGTAATCTGTGACGATTATGGCAACCATGGCGATGATCAACATCAAGTCGCGGGGTTGCTTATCTTGATGATGTCGTATGTTGATGAAGAGTTGGAGTGTGAGGTTTTACGATACCCCTTCCGTTCTACGAAACAAGGGCGAGAACAGTGGGAATGACTTGTCGGAAGACTGTCTGTAATGCCGATACGGTTCTCCATTGCTGCCCAGAGAGCAAGTGCTTGAAAAGTGTAGAGGGAACAGTCTCTTCCATTGAAGTACAGATCTAAATACTCCTATCGCTGCCAAGAAATCTACAACTCATCCCTCTTCCTCCCCTCCCCCTCCTTCACCTCATTCTCTCTCCCCAACTCACCCTCCCCCCTTGCCCTCCTCGCCACCTCCGCAATTTCCTCATCATACAGATTCCACTCCGGAACCTGTCTTCTCGCCCTCTCCAACTTCGGTTCCTTGGTCAACGGATTGTTACAAAGATCTATCGTCCTTGCCCTCCCCAAACTCTCATCACTACACCAAGTCTCGCACCACAACCACTCCTGCGGCAAGCTATGAATCGGCAAACTCGCCTGCATATTATTCGGCAAGTCCTGGTCCAGATTGCTTAAACTATTTGGATCGGCGCTGAGTTGGTGGTATTGTTGGCGGAGGCGGTCGCCGGCCGCGATGGCCCGGAAACGACGCAGGTCGACGACGTAGAGAGCGGAGATGTGGTAGGGGCGCCCGCGAAGGAAGTTTTTCCAGTAACCTTGCTTCCAGAAACGGAAGCCTTCCATTTCGGTGCGTGAGTCGCACATGGGGACGAAGCCGTAGGGGGCGCCGTGGAGGTCGTGGGTGACGAGATCGTACATGTCTGTGCGGACGATCTGGTCCGCATCCACGAAAATGACTTTGTCAAGGTCGAGGGGGAATAGGACGTCAAGGAAGAGAATCTTGTATCCCCAGATCTCGCGCTGTTTTTCCTTTTGTTGGCGCAGCCAGTGCGGCCATTTGTACGTGACGAGGCTGTATGAGAAGCCGTATTCGGCGGCCAGGACGGGGAGGAAGGATTTGAAGCTTGGGGACAGGAATTGCTCGATGAACCAGAACTTTACGGTATGGTTGGTGTGCTTCATGACGGACAGTATCATGATGTTGAGCATGCGCTCGTAGAGATGACCGCTGGCGACAGAGAAGATGTTGATTTCGGCATGAGCCTGGTTTGAACGGCTGACGGAACTGGCGAGGCCGGCTTTGGAAAGGAGGGATGAGCCGAATTGGAGACCTTTAGACACGAAGCTGCCGGTGTTGGCATTGATGCCGAGCTGGCCCAAGGCTCCATCTGCTATTTGAGCTGCGCCGGCAGCCATGTCTTCTACAGCGGACGTTGCGGGCGCAAGAACATCCTCATCCTCCATGCCCCTCTTGCGCGATAGACGGGGGTACAATGTCACGCCCTGGAAGCTCATCAACGCAATGTGCTTCGTCTCGTCGCCAGGTTGCGCGTTGTAACCCATTGTGCCAGCACTGTCAATCTCATAGATCTCCTGACTACGGCCAGGCTGAAGCTCGATCTTGAAAAAGCCGGGATTGGCCTTGAACTGGAAGTACCCAAGATTAGACATGATGATGGTGTCCGCGGAGCGCGGGTTCTTCTCCGTGCTCAGGTCGAGCTGCACACCTCGAGGGTAGGCGCCGATAGTTACATCGCGGGAATGGCCTTCAATCAAAATATTCTCGAGCTCGTACAGTGCGTCGATTTCAGAGTGGCCCTTCAGACTGCTGAGTTTAATGTTGTCCAAATCGTGCACGCACTCTTTGGGCGCAACGAGCCACGACGGCGGGACATCCATGCCCAGATTCAGAAGTGCTTCCGACGGCACTCCAGTAAACTGCGCTTGCAGCGGCCGCGAGGAACCAGCTTCATCGAACGAAGGCTTCGAGTCGAGCACATAGCGATAGAAACGTTTCACCGGAATCTCTTGCAGCCGCTCCTTCGGGTTCAGGAAAAGCCTCATGTGCACCCCATTCATCTCGGACAGCACCTTCAAAATAGGTATCCAGCGCTGCGCAATCTCGGACGCCGGATCCACCGAAGCCACGATCTGAATCGTAGACGAGTCGATATCTCCTGTCGTGATGCACGTATAGGTCGAATTCCAGATATTGAAGATGTCTCTCCTCGTCGTGGGCGGAGTCTCGAAGATGCCCTCCGGGATATCCGAGACAGTAGAAAGGGCGACCAAGGAAGAGAATATCGCCGCATCTCCGGGCGAGGAAATCCTGTCCTCTAATCCAAGATTGTTGAGAGCGAGCGAGGCTGGTCCAATACGCTTCGTCCATTCGTAGTTTTTGAGGGTCTCAAAATCCTCGACGGTGAATGGTTTGCCTTCAGGCAGCGCGCCCAAAGTCCGACCATTGAGTACGAGGCCTTGGCGATGAGGCTCACATCCTAATGTGCGCACTAATGGGTAGAGCGACTCCCAGTACTTGGCGGCTTTTTCAGCCTCGATATTGTCTTCCGCAACTTTGGCCGCAAGGTATTCCATAGCCTCGGCATCAAAAGGCTTTCCTGTTTGCATTACACTAAACAGACGCATAGACACGCTGTCGATATCGGCAATGTCTCCAGATGTGTGGATAGGAATAAGCTCCAGCTCCGGGTTCGTCTTCCAGAATTCCGTAGCTTGCTTGAGCAGACCGAATCCAGCCTCTGTGTTGAAGTCTCCAAGCACGATGAGTTGCGCCCACAAAGACTTGCTCTCTTGCGCTGGTGGCGTAGAAGGCAATCTTTCGAGCACATCACCGTATTCCGAGTAGATCTCCGCCATGTTCAAGAGCTTGATGGTTTTCTCATCCTCTGGTATAACGAGAGAGTTGCGGCGAATGGGCGCATCCGTGAGGAAGAATGATGGCAACCAGATATCCTCGTCTGGGCTGTCTTCCCACACTATACGTTGGATGAACTGCAGATCCGCAGTCACTCTCATACTCAAGCTTGGAAGCCATTCGTCATCTCGTGGTACAGGAACGCCATCGACAAACATCGGCGGCGTGGGACCCTCAGCACCTAGTCTAGAAAGATAGTGTCTGGAGCTGTCGACACGTGACTGGAAATCTTCATGCTTGAGGACCTCTTGCAGTTCGCGAGCAACACGATTACGTCGGAGTGAACTGCTCTGAACCACCTCCTGGAAAGTAGCGGCATGAGGCGACGCCAGCTTCCTGCTCTTGAGAGCGTCTTGAAGATACGTCATAACAGCACCCAGTCCATAGCTATCCAGGAGATGACAAACAACCTTAGCCTGCTCAACAGCTGCCGGGCTGTTCGTGATAGGCACAAGACCCCAGCGTATCGCCAGCTTTCGCTTGACCATACTCTGCAGTGTATCCACAACCAGCGCAACGTCTTTGAGGTCGGAGAAGTCCACCGGCATAATGGCATTAAAGATATCCTTCCGGACCGTCGGAAGCTGGCCTGGATACACTCTTTGCAGCAATGCTTCCAAGTCCTTGGGCCATTCGGCGTACCGCTTATCCTTTTCGATGTCGTTCAACCCTATGATGACGTTTCCGCCCTCAATCTCATCGCGCCAGTCGTATCGCTGCGGCTTCTTGTCGTCCTTGGCGCTCGCGATCACCTCATGGGAGAGGACACTGATGGCCTCCGGACCGGTGAAGCCAAGTTTGCGGACTCCGTTGATGATTTGTCGCTCGCGCCTGAGGTGCTCGAGGAGGGCGAAGGCATCCACGGAACGGGGCATCACCTGAACGCCGTTGATCCAGAGAACGTTATATCCAGCGGGCAACAACGCCTCTCTGTTCCTGTTATGCTCAAAGCGGAACTCTTTGGAAACATTGTGCGCGCTTATTGCAGATGAATGCTTCGGGAAGTCTTGCGACAACTTCAGTAACGTATCCAGCGGATTTTCGGAGTTCATGACGAAGCTGGCAGCTTTGATACCCAGGCTTTTCAGCTCCGTCTCCGAGAGCGGCTTTAGGTCCGCAACTTCCTCATCCTCCAAACTAATCTCTGCTGCGGATTCCGCCGTGTCCTCTTTTCCTGACTCTTCGGCCTGTCTGTCGTCGATGACGATATAGTCTGTCCGCTTCAACGCTAGCTCAACACCATATCCATTGACAGCCAAAGGCTCACGACTCTTCTTCGGAGGCTTGTGACGGAGTTTGTATGCCGTTTTGCCCTCGCGCGCGGTTTTGCTGATGGTTTGGTGGAAGTTTCGGAAATTGGGGGAGGTGATGTCTGCGTAGAGGATCGAGGTCAACTGGTCGGTCGTTCCGCCCAGCAGTCGGTCAAATGGCAAGAACTCGTTCCTGGTGCCTTTCACAGCTCCATGCTCCTGTTTCAGCTCCGGATCACAGTACTGCTTTGACCCCAGCAGCACCCACGCTTCGCAATCATCCCCCTGCGTCGCCTGCAACGAGGGCTCGACCGACGTATTGTAGAACTGGTAATGCGCCTCGATGCGCGGCGCAGCGGAGTGTATAGCTAGCGCGAACTGGAACGATGACAAAGCGTCCGGATCCGACAAATGGCCACCATCGTGAAGCAATCCCAGAAACGAGTTATACAGCTCTTGCTCGGTGGTAGCGCTGTCGAAGTAGCCTTCTGCTACGCGGTCGAGGAGAGGGAGGTATGCGGTGGCGTTTTCTTCGGCGGCGGTTTCTCTGTTTGCTGTCAGGACTTCACGTAGTTGTAAGAGGAGTGGAGCCGAGCATACAGTAGCTCTACTAGGTAGGGTGATGCTTCAAAGGAAGCTCGCAAAGCTACGTTGATCGGAGGGCTGGCTGTGACGGCTGGTATGACGGCGCCTAGGAGCACAGCTGCGGGGCTGCTCAGCAGCCATTGAGGTGCCCTCATTTTGACTCCAGCCTGGATGCGAATGCCTCGAAGGTGAGGGGTGTGGGTTGCGCGGAGAGGTTAGATGGAGGGACGCGCTGTTGGCGTTGTGGGTAAGTTGACATGTATCACTGCGAGGCTCGACGCGCTGGTTCAATCAGCCTGCATGCGGATGGGCGAACATGATACACAACAATCGAAGTAGAGGAGAATTTTAGAGAGCAGTGTTATTCCATGAGTAGTCACTCTATTGAAGCTATCTGGAGAGGGTGTTGGGGCCAGCTGGCGGTTCTGAGAGCTTCCAAGCTGCCGTTGCCGTCCCGAAAAGTCCGTGCCAAGCCTGCACCATGATCGACATCATTATGGTCTGTGGGCAACTAGGATAACAACCTCCAATCCATTGTCCCTTCAACTGTGGAATTTTCTCTCATCGCAAAAAAGAAATCGCAATAAAGAAAAGAGCAATTAAGCTGATGCAGAACTGCTGTAACCTCATCGACTGCGTTGCTCTTCATGAACCATGCAAGATAAGCTAATTCATAAAGAACCTGCGTTGTTTGCCATGGATCATGCAGGTTGCAGAAAAAGCCGTTTCGTAACAAACAAGCCCAGCTGAGTCAACGCAGTGCGATATAGGCAAGCTAGAACCAAGCATCGTCGCAGTTGCCCGTGGGAAGAGCCTGACCGCCAGCCTCACCATGATGCTGCGTAGGATCATCAGCGAGCCTGAAGTAGACGTCGGCCAGGAATTCACCCCTCTGAGAGAGCTGATCCTTGACCCCGTGCTCCTGCATCAAGCGCTCGATGGTCTTCTTGTTGCGGAAGTACCTGACGAGGATCATACGCAGCTCTTTGCCATCGCGCAACCTGGCCCCATGGTAGACATAGTCGATCAGCTTCAGAAGAGCCCTGGCAGACCATTTGAGGTCAGTGCGGATGTTCAGCAGACGGTGGAGCTGATCGCGGGCGAATCGGGGGAGGCCATTGACTTCGAACCTGCCGCCGATCTCGTAGAGGTTGGCGTAGCGGACGAGCAGGACTTCAGGACCTTGGCTGGACGGTGGGAGCTGACGGTCCGATGGGTTGATTCCGTACATGAATGCGACCATCTGCTTCAGGATCTCGGGGTCGTCAGTTGTCAGGTGCATCTTTTTGTCGACTCGTTCGTTGTGGCCGATCCGGCATGCCCTGGCCATGTATCTGGAACCCGCGCTGATGATGAAGCGATGGACCTAGAGAGTACATCATTAAATTCTTGGCAGAGAGAGGGAAAAACCATACCTTGAGCTCGCAGTTCATGCCGACGATTGTAAAGTCCGCGAAGGTGTTCTCCAGAAACGCACTGTTTCGTGTAGTCAATTTGGACCATGATTGATTCCATTACGATCTGAAACATACCGAGAGATATTATGAGCCATTTCGCCAGCGACAGACAACGGCAACTTATGCTCCGGGCCCTCAATACCAGACGTCGAAGTAGGAGGTGGATTGGCTCCGGCCACCAAGCTCGTCCTGAGGTTCATACCGACCGGCGCGATCATGAAGTCATTGACGTCAACAGGCGCACCCATGGTGGGGTTCGCAGCGCCTGCCGAAGCATTGAGAGGATCCGGCTGCGTTGGCGAAAGGTTGCGTCCGAGGTGACGAGGACCCAGACCGACAGCTGCGGGACCATCCACGGGCGAATTGTGAGGGACGTCACGGCTCTGCGTGGGACGAGGGGCATCATTGCGTACGAAGTTGCCAGAAGCGTCACGGGGAGGAAAAGCAATTCCGTAGAGCTCGCCGCCGATGTGAGTGATTGGGTCCCTGGTATAGTTGCCGACGTAGCGAGGACGAGGTGCGTGGATTGGCTGTCCCGCTCCGTGTCCCTGAAGGCGCGCAATCGTAAAGGCGTCAGTGACTTCCTCGGCCGTGCTTATGGACGAGGCGTCATCGTCATCGTCGACGTGGTCTGTGGACGTAGATTCCTCGGCCGCATTCGTAGGCACAGGGGCGTCAGGGTGGGCAGAGTCGGTAGCGTTGACAGTGTCGGCAGCACGAGCTTCCTCCTGACGTGTAGACTCGTGGGCAGCGCTTGCGGCGGACCAATCGACAGCTTCAGGCTCTTCCTCGATGGGCGAGCGGATGTCGATACTCTCACCCGGGGGAGTCCTGCGAGATGCGCTGTTGCGCCTGCGGTAGCCTCCCGCGCGCGGTGGCATTGGAGCACCGCGCGACGGACCCAGAGACGACATTGAGGTAGAAGGGTATCGGAGTCAGAAAGACTGGAGGGGGAATGGGAAGATCTTGAGGAGGTGGTGAGAGGTGTTGAAGGTAAAGAGGATTAGAGAGAAGAGAGAGATCTTAAGTAGGAGGGAGGGCGCGCATGCGCGTCTGGCAGAGCGGAAATTGGAACCGCGAAATACCGCTGCTTTGGGTTAGCTTAGTCGAATGAAATCATCGACGGGGCCCTAGTTCGAGCTGCGCGTGTTATTGTTCCATGTGACATTTTGCAGCTTGAGCGACTCGGTGCGTCATATGTCGATACAGTTGAAAGCTGCCACCACATGCATGATTGGGTGGAAGTACCCGAGAGGCGGAGAGGAGACGAAGGGGGCAGGTGCCTTAGAGTACTAGAGCGACATACCTTGAAGTTGTGATGGTGTTCTTGTGACAACAAAAGATGCTCTCTTCAGCTGTATCGAGTTGAACCTAAGGTGAAATTGAAGCTACTACAAAAATCATCAAGATCTGGAAGACGCCGGCGGACTAGAACCAGAGTCGATATCCATCGGATCCTGCAGCACCCAAAACGGCAGCGCCGTCAACCCCTCCTCCGCAGACTGCTGCCTCGAAGAACCTTTCGCTCCACCACTCGCCCCCAACTCCCCCACCTCATCAATACCAGAACTCCCCACATCCTCAAAAATCAAACTCGAACGATCCCCCGGCCCCCTGACTCTCCTCCTCAACCTCCTCGCTGACGATCCCACATCATGCGCATCCACCCCATCAACATCATCCGCATCCGTGTCACTACCAACACTCTGGCTATGGCTCCGTTTAAATAATCCCGAGCTCCATCTCTTCTTCTTCCTCTCGTAGCGCCGCCTTTGCAATGCTTCCCCGCTGCTCTCCGCCGCGCTCTCGTCGTCGCAATTCAGACGCGCTAGGTGCGCGCTGACGCCGTGGTCGTCGCGGAAGTGCGGCGCTTCTTCGAAACCGGAGGGGCGGATGATCTCGGTTTGGCTGGCGTAGCTGGTGTCGTCATCGTCGGGGAGCTCTTCGATGGTGAAGTCGCCGTCGGAGACGGTCCAGATGTTACGGGGGGATGAGGGTTGGTTGGCGGTATCCATGGGTGGCGAGGAGCCGACGGAGCCAGCGTCGCTGGGGAGATGGTCAGGGCTGGAGATGCTGGACGGTCGAGATGTGTCGGTTGCTTGGGCGCGGGTGTAGTTGAATGAGTAGCCCGTTCCAGTGGGCTCGATGTGCTCAAGAGGTGGTGACTGCTCCAATAAGGGGATCTTGATGTGCTTGTTGGTCGGTGTGGGGTGTAAAGTCGCAGTGGATGTATATGTGGTTGGTGGTGAGTCGGGCGTGGCCGGAGGTGAGTTTGGCCGGCAGTTTGGTGAAGCTTGGTAGTCTGGATGAAAACTTATTCCCTCCATCTTTCTTCGTCTTTCTCTTTGCTTCTGGTGGCTGTTGTGGTGTCTGAGTCCGTTTGACAGCTCAGTGATATAGTAATCGCCGTGCGGGACTAGTTGTACCATAAAAATGCGGGTGAAGAGAAGCTCGACTCTGCGGGTGATGATCAAGGCAGCGCAGCTGTCCAACGTACATGCAATATACTCGGCAAATCTTCAGGAGCGTTCGATATCGATATCATCTTCCGATGGGGATTACAAAATGGTTGAAATCGCCGGCGAAGAACGAGGGGGGAAGGAGAACAGCGGGGAAGAGTATGCTTCGTGGAGATGGGTCGCCGCTGCTCGACGCTGGCCGTGGCTGCTTCTTGGTATGACCGGAAGTGAAACAGATTGGCGCACTATTCGGATGTCAATTGGAGTATTGAGCTCCTTCAATGCGGCACGGCGGCGGGTTTTGGCCTAACAGACGGGCGTGGCCGGAGCTACAGCTGGACTGCAAAACTGATCTGGCTACGTCCCCTTGCGTTCAGGGTTGCGGGGAGACGAGCGGCCAGCGGTCGAAGATGCTTCGGGTTTCAGAGTAGTAGTGAGGGTTGGACTTGGCTGGTCCCAGCCAGGCGTGGTGCGGCAGTGAAGAGTGCTATGTTGACGCAACGGGGTAGGCAATGGCAGGTGGGTAGATGTGTCGGCCGTGGATTTGTGAGATTATCGAGTGTGACAGGCT
This sequence comes from Saccharata proteae CBS 121410, assembly GCA_010015785.1. NCBI lineage: Eukaryota > Fungi > Ascomycota > Dothideomycetes > Botryosphaeriales > Saccharataceae > Saccharata > Saccharata proteae. Next base: position 10,551 of record ML978765.1, read on the forward strand.
CCACCGCAAGTGCTAGGCATAGTTCGTCTGGATTTGCATGCTACAGCTGCACGCACCGGCATGCCACAGGATAGGTCGTCCGCTCTGGGCGAGGCTGGAGGACATGGTCAAAAGGATTGAGTGGTGGCTCGACGCAGTGCGGGCATAATGAATTTCTCCAGGGATTCTCCATGCCGGTCCGCCAGTGACGATAGCGGGGCGATTGGATGGAGTCGGCCCCTCGTCTCGACAGTCACGTGCAAGCTAGCTGGGCGACAGTCGAGATGGAGACCACAAGCGGCGAAGAGTTGTACGATGAAGCAGAAGACATGATTGAGGGTGTGAGAAGGTTCAGTCTGAAGGGATGCGAGGTCGAGTCTCTCGCTAGCACCTGACTCTCGTCCCTAGCATGTGCCTCGCCTTGCAGGAGGCCAAGCTGTGTTTCGGCTAGTCTCAAACGGCTCCAAAAATACACGCTAAACTCGATCGACTGCCGTTACGCTTACAACGTACTGGCCACGGTGCGCATGCTCGGAGGTCTCCCATCGTAGGGTGCAGTCGAGCAGCCAGCACTCGAAGCTCTCCACTCGAAAGGGATCCATTTGCCTTCACCTTCACGCCGCATATCCCGTCTCCTGCATCTTCTCCTCGCGGCGGATCCCTATAATAGCATTGAGGACACACGCTCGCTGTTCTGAAGCTGCGGCTTCTCCCTGATTCCAAGATGCAGTCCCCGAACATGCTCACCAAGGCATGGCTCTCACTCCTCTCACGCCTCGAATATCTGACTAACTTAGACGCAGTTCGAGTCCAAATCGTCCCGCGCGAAGGGCATTGCTTTCCACCCCAAACGGTCAGCCCGCTTCCTGCGAAAGCCTCACATCCCTCGACCCGCTGACATTTCGCAGACCATGGATCCTCGTGTCGCTGCACTCCTCGACTATACAATTGTGGGACTACCGCATGGGTACACTGATAGACCGCTTCGAGGAGCACGACGGTCCCGTCCGCGGAATCGACTTTCACAAGACGCAGCCGCTCTTCGTGTCCGGAGGTGACGACTACAAGATCAAGGTGTGGTCATACCAGACCAGGAGGTGCCTGTTCACGCTCAATGGCCACTTGGACTACGTGCGCACCGTCTTTTTCCACCATGAACTCCCCTGGATTCTGTCCAGTTCAGACGATCAGACCATCAGGATATGGAACTGGCAGAACAGATCACTGAGTATGTTGCAGAAGAATGGCGACGAGGAATTGGGCGCAGCGAAGCTGACTATTTGCAGTCTGCACCATGACCGGACACAACCACTACACAATGTGCGCTCAGTTCCACCCCAAGGAGGACCTCATCGTTTCGGCCTCGTTGGACCAGTCCGTCAGAGTATGGGATATCTCAGGCCTGCGGAAGAAGCACTCAGCACCGACCACCTCGATGACTTTCGAAGACCAGATGGCTCGCGCGAATGCGAACCAAGCGGATATGTTCGGGAACACAGATGCGGTGGTCAAGTTCGTGCTCGAAGGTCACGATCGCGGCGTGAACTGGGTCTCTTTCCACCCTACACTGCCATTGATTGTCTCGGCTGGCGACGACAGACTTGTCAAGCTGTGGAGAATGAGTGAGACCAAGGCTTGGGAGGTAGACACATGCAGAGGGCATTTCCAGAATGTGTCTGCGTGCTTGTTTCACCCGCACCAGGACCTGATACTCTCAGTGGGCGAGGATAAGTCAATCAGGGTATGGGATTTGAACAAGCGGACGTCGGTGCAATCCTTCAAGAGAGAAAACGACCGTTTCTGGGTCATTGCGGCACACCCGGAGATCAATCTATTCGCCGCAGGCCATGACAATGGTGTAATGGTCTTCAAGTTGGAGAGAGAAAGGCCTGCCTCTGCAGTCTACCAGAACCAGCTTTTCTACATCACCAAGGAGAAGCACGTCCGCATGTATGACTTTGCGAAGAATTTGGAATCGCCATCGATGCTGTCTCTCAAGAAGCTAGGCAGCCCATGGACCCCGCCAAGGACGCTTTCTTACAACCCTGCCGAGCGCGCGATCCTGGTCACCTCTCCTGCTGACGGCGGCTGCTATGAGCTTGTCAGCTTGCCGCGCGATGCCAGCGGCGCAGTCGAGCCCACTGACACCAAGCGCGGTTCCGGCAACTCTGCGGTGTTCGTCGCTCGTAACCGGTTCGCGGTTTTCAACCAAGCAAACCAGCAGATTGACATAAAGGACCTCTCCAACTCCACTACCAAGACCATCAAGCCTCCTCATGGTACCGTCGACATCTACTTTGGAGGTACCGGCTGCCTGCTTCTCATCACTCCTACCTCCGTCGTCCTCTACGACATCCAGCAAAAGAAGCATCTCGCGGAACTCCAGGTCAATGGCGTCAAGTATGTTGTTTGGTCGACTGATGGTCTGCATGCGGCGCTTCTCAGTAAGCACAATGTCACGATCGTCAACAAGAACCTGGAGCAGATCAGCACACTGCACGAGACTATTCGGATCAAGAGCGCCACTTGGGACGATGCTGGTGTATTGCTCTACTCTACGTTGAACCACATCAAGTATACGCTAATGAACGGAGATAACGGCATTGTACGGACTCTTGAACACACTGTGTATCTCGTCAGAGTCAAGGGTCGCAACGTCTACTGCCTCGACCGTGCGGCCAAACCCAAGGTTCTCCAGATCGACCCCACTGAGTACCGATTCAAGCTCGCGCTGATCAAGCGAAACTACGATGAAATGCTTAACATCATCAAGACTTCGAGTCTGGTTGGCCAGAGCATTATCGCCTATCTTCAGAAGAAGGGTTACCCTGAGATTGCTCTTCAGTTCGTCCAGGATCCTCAGACACGATTCGAACTTGCCATCGAATGTGGCAACCTTGACGTGGCTGTTGATATGGCGAAGCAGCTCGACCGACCTAAGCTGTGGAGCCGTCTCAGCGCGGAAGCCCTCGCACACGGTAACCATAAGGTGGTTGAGATGACGTACCAGAAGCTCCGCACTTTTGACAAGCTCTCGTTCCTCTACCTGTCTACCGGTGACAAGGAGAAGCTTACGAGAATGGCCAAGATCGCTGAGCACCGTGGTGATATGACTTCACGTTTCCAGAACGCCCTGTACCTGGGTGATGTGGAGAGCAGAATCGAGATGTTCAAGGAAATTGACCAATGTAAGCTCCGCACTATCCTTTCCAATTGATCTTAGCTGACCGTTTTCACAGACCCACTGGCGTACATGATGGCGAAATCCCATGGCCTGACCGAGGAGTGCGAGGCTATCCTTGAGGCCAGCGGTCTCACTGAGGACCAGATTTCCCTACCCACCATCGGCGAGCCCATCTCCCCTCCCAAGCCCGTCGTTCCTACCTACACCACCAACTGGCCCGTCAAGAGCAGTGGCTCTACAGTCTTCGAGAAGGCACTGCTTGGCGAAGAGCTCAGTCCCGAGGAGATGCCCGCCACCAACGGCCACGGCGAAGAGGACCTGCTCCAAGCCGAGGAAGAAGCTCCTCGCAATGGCGCATTCGAGGACGCCGAGGAAGATGAGGATGCGGCTGGCTGGGATATGGGTGGCGATGACGACATCGAGGTCGAAGACGACTTTGTCAACGTCGAAAGTGCCGACGCGGGTGCTGGCAGCAGCGAGGCTGACATCTGGACGAGGAACTCACCCATCGCAGCCGATCACGTTGCAGGCGGATCATTTGAGAGCGCAATGCAGTTGCTGAACAGGCAAGTCGGCGCTGTCAACTTCGAACCCCTCGAGGAGCGTTTCCAGGAGATCTACCAGGCCTCAAGAACGTTCTTGCCCGCGAACGTGGGTATGCCGCCTTTGATCAACTACGTCCGGAGAACAGTCGAGGAGACGGATTCGAGGAGGATCCTGCCGCTGATACCCCGTGACCTTGAATCGATTGTCGCAAATGAGGTCGCTGCCGGAAAGACGGCCATGCGCACCAACAAGCTGGAGGATGGTGTGCAGACTTTCCGCAAGATTCTGCACCTCATGCTGGTCAATGCCGTGGCTTCGCAGGCCGAAGCTGCTGAAGTACGTTTTACCCGATCTCCTTCCCGTTCCGAAGATGAAGACAAGCTAACACTATCTTCAGGCCAAGAAGCTCATCACCTCAGCCGCGCAGTACACTTTAGCCATGAGCATTGAGCTCTCCCGCCGCGAGCTAACCTCCAACCGCCCGGACATCTCGGACCTGTCCCCCGAAACAAAAAAGCGCGCCTTCGAGCTATCCGCCTACTTCACCATCCCCGAACTCGAACCCGCCCACAAAGCCCTTGCCCTCTTCGCGGCCATGAACTTCGCCTACAAGAACCGCCAACTCAGCTCCGCCCTCTCCTTCGCCAACACGCTCATCGACCGCGGCGCAAACGCCAAATTCAAGGAGTCCGCCCGGAAGATCAAGACCGCTTGCGAACGCAACCCTGCTGATGCGGTGGAAATTGATTTTGACAACTTTGCCGACTTTGATGTTTGTGCGGCGAGTTACACGCCGATTTACAAGGGCGCGGATCAGAGTTCGGGATGCCCGTTCTGTGGGGTCAAGTATCATGCGAAGGAGAAGGGAACGGTTTGTAGGGTTTGCAGGGTTTGTCAGATTGGGGCACCAGCCAGCGGATTGAGGCTTTGTTTGTAGGGGATTCGGGGAAGGGACATGCGGTGGACTGAGCTGTGAAGATGGAGGACACGAGTCTCGTGCTCTGTTGATTGCAACAGAGGTCGCAAGTGAGGTGGCTTATGTCGAGTTGCGGATTTGGCGAGTGCCTTGCCTTCTCCAGAGTAGCGCATACTTTGCGTAGTTCGTTAGGTAGATGGGGTGTTTAAGTTGAGAATGTTTTTCTGAATGGGACGGGTAGGTATTGTAGCCCATATGTTTAATGGCAAAAAGTTGCTGCTAGTACTGGAGGTTCTGTTGGCTGTATCCAACGTTCATGTGATGCTGTGGCAGGAGTGATGTTGGAGGCGAGACCAGTGTGGTTATGGAACCTGTCAGTGTGCTTGTTGCATTCGTGAGAAGTCGGTGTTCGTAGAAGTCATCTATCTATCACCATGCCATTTTTTGGAGTATCCATGATCCAGCACTCCTGTCATCGACCTGACAGTTGCCCTTTTGCAATGTGGGCTTCGTCGTTGATGTGAAACATGTGATGTAGTGGCAGGAGCGCAGTGATGTTGGACGCGAGTCCCATGTGCATACAGAGTCCGTCAATAGGCTTCCATGTCGTCGTTGTGACAAGTTGGGGTTTTAAGGTGATCTACCTATCACCAAGCCTTCCTTCTTTGGAATCCCCATGGTCGCGCACTCCTGGCAGTGAACTGACAGGTCCCCTTCCACGACATCAACCACGTTCCGTACCTATCGCATGCCACGCACGATCATAGTCCTGTTTCTTTGAACTTCAAAACATTCGTTGTCTTCCATCGTCATCACGCTCTCAGTATCATCACCCTTCGTACAAAAGCCAACGCATGCCCTTATGACCCGTTTGTCTTTCTTCTTCCGAAATGTTCATGTGGCCAACACGACGTAGCTCTGCGCTGTTCAAGAACAGTCGACGAGGATAGTGGTATATATTCGACACCCAAGTCGCTGCTTCTGATAGTATCACAATCACTTCCACTGCCTATACCGCCATATTTCTACTGCTGACATCTCTGCTACTACTGCCATCTCTGCTACTACTGCCATATACGACTGGGATCGTAACTATCATGGCTCCCGCACCACTCATTAATGGCGCCTCTAGCCATGATGATGTTGTTGCCACGGGCACTAGCTCGTCCTCCTCGCTGTATCAAGAAGATGTTGATACTAACAGAACCCATCTTAACGGCTACACTACTGCGCCGCCAGAAGAGGACTCACTCCCTATGGCACCTGAAACTCCAGCACCTCCTCGGGGCCAGGAGGACCAGGAGGACGACCACGACCAACAGCATCAACAAGATCAGCAGAACCAGGAGAGCCACCAGGACCAACAGCAGCAGCAGCATATACACCACCCCCAGCAGCCCCAGCCTCCTCAACAACCCCCGTACCAAATCCAATACCGGACTTTCCAGATTCAAGTCCATCGGCGCCGCCACCGGCCTCAGAACCACCCCACCCCTTCCCATCACCAGTCCGAAAACACACCCGATCCAAACCCCAACCCCAGCCCCCACCCCGGCCCCCCAAATTACCACCAAGCCCGGCAGCACCCCCCACCGCCCTACACCCAGAACCCAGGCACCGGCCTCCATTACGGAATCCCGAACGGGATCCCTAACGCCATCCCCACTCACACAGTGCTCCCCAATCCCACCATCGTCGCGTCCACGACCATCGGCCCCGACACCAACGCTCATGAACGCCTCAACAACCCTATCCACGCCCAGCTCGACCCCCTTCTTTACGAACAATTCCGCGATGAGCACGCCCGCCTCGTCCACCTAGCTGCTGAAATCCACGAACTCCTTAATCGCTCTATCCATGAACAACAGCAACAACAACAAGCCCATGACTCGGTCCCTCAACAGCAAAGAAACGTAGAGATCAACGCTAACCTCACCAATATGCTTGCCCGACTCACGGATATATACAGCCGCTATCGTGACCTAAACGCGCGCCTCGGACATGCTCTATACGTGCAGCGTCTTGCACCTCCGTATGTCCATCCTCGCCCAGCACCACGAGCACCGCGCCGGCGTGACCGGGACAGGAACGGTGATGGCGATGCCGTAAACGGTCATGCGGCAAACAGTCACGCGGCAAACAACAACATAGCGAATAACGTAGCAAACGACACAGCCAACAACGCAGCCAACAACGCAGTCAACGACTTTCCCTACGACCGCCCCTGGCCATACGGCCACCCCAGGACCGACGGACTCCCCTGGCCGTACAACCGTCCCTGGCCCTACGGACGCGCCCCGACGCACCCACGACCACACCCACATGACCATGTGCATGCAGGAGAGAGGGTACAGCAGCTGTTCGAGGAAGCGGGCGAGGCGCCAGTGGGGTACTTTGTTGATCCGGAGTGGGGCTGTCTTTGTCGGTTGCCGCAGGTTGGGAATTTGGAGCTGTGAACATCGAGTGGGCCTGGCGGGGGGCTTGGGATAGAGGAGGGAGGGAGGGAGGCGGTTGGCGTTGGAGTTATGGGCGGGTGGTGCGGAGTGCTGGCAAGAGAATGATGTAGACTTCTTTTCTCCCATCATCCCTCTCCTTGCTTGTCTCTCTCTGACTCCTATTCCTATCCCTGTCATTGTTTTCTTTTCCTTTGCATAGATCGTCTCATTTGCCTCAGTCATCGATACCCTCTTTTCTTATGCAATAAGGAATCCAATCACCGACTCATATCATCTCGACTGCAGGTTGCCGTGATTTCAGGGTTGGTGGATTGGGAGCTGGCTACGAGGTATATTCTCGAGGGAACAACACGGGTAGTATTCGCGACTCAGCTTCGAAGGTGAGATACAGTACTCATAGTTGTGGGCTGGGGTTAGGAGAAGGTCTAGATAAACGATTAGCAGTCACATGGGCTCAGGTCTCACGTGCTTTCCCAAAGAAATGTTCAGGCAAAATTCACACGAAGAATAGCGACTTAGCAGATACGCAAGCAAGTAGATGAACCGTTGTATTTCATCTATCGAAGATGCCGAGGAGCAAAGTTAGACATGCTATGTTCGGAGGTACCGTAATCGGGGACATCGAGTCCTAGTGATCGAGCAGTAAACTTGGGGGGAAACCGAGAAGACCCGGGCCTATTGCATGTTGGGAAACCGCTAATGTCCGTCCGTATCGAGCCGTCCGAGATTGAACTGTGCCATATAATCAATAGAAAATGTGTCCACTTGAGTGTGACAGGATGTGTGAATACAAGGTGCAGCTGGGGAATCAGGAAACCCAGTCAATTGGAGAACTTTTTGGATCAGCATCCGGTCATCCGCTGACTAACTCGTTAAATGATCAGCATTGCCGGTGAGGATGGTACATGGAAGGTCGTAGTCTACTCGGCGGTATCCAGGTCGTCGTGAGCGGCGGCGGGGGGCGGGGATTCGGCTGTACAGCGAAGTCAGTGCATGATTCATGTTCAACAGAGTTTCGCAACATACCCTTGCGCTCCTCACCGTTGGGACGCTCCTCTCGCTCGCGCTCAGGCTCTTCCTCCTCGCGGTCACGCACATCCTTCATCTCGCGGTCGCGATCGTCAGGACTGCGCGAGCGGTCACGGTCGCGGCGGTCGTAGTCACGCTCACGGCGATCATCCTTCCTCGGGGAGTAGTCGCCGCGGCCGCGACGAGGGGGAGAGACGCTCCTGCCACGACGGGGAGAGCGGTCGCGGCGAGGAGGGCGGTCACCGCGGTCGCCACGGTCGCCACGGTCACGGCCGGAGCCCGAGTCGAAGCGCCATGAGGCAGATGGAGGCGTGCGAGCCCACTGTAAGGCTGTCAGCGCGAGGATGATAGGAAGGACAGAGGAAATGTACTCACCTCAATCTTTAGCAGATCGTCACGGCCAATGCGCTTGTTGTGCATCTCGTGGTACGCATCGTCAGCGTCACGGCGACTCTCATACTCAACGAACGCGAACCTAGGTGACGTCAGTGTATCAGGCAATGAGGGCATCAGACGATTCTCAGAGGACTTACAGGCGGCTAGACGCTGAACGCGGAGCTGGAATGTCACAGCGGACCAGGCGTCCATACCTTGTGGATTGTTAGATCGGGTCTGCAGCGGCGCGTCGCTAGGTGAAGGAAACGCGAAAGATCTCGAAGGTCCGACGTCGCGAAGGATTCGTTCGAGTGCTATCTACGGGAGAAGATACAGGAGGAGCGACCGTTCGAGCGGCGAGGATCGGGGTATCGGGGAGGGTGTGATTGCAAAGGATGGCATCGAGAGCGCTCGAGGTAGGAGGACGACCGATCGATCACGAGGCGTGGACATACCGTTCGAATTCGTATGCGAGGTCGCGGGCGCGCGTGCCGTGGCCGAAGCCGGTCACGTAGAGGGTGGTACCGTTACGAGACGACATGATGGGGGGACAGAACTGAGGTATTGTTGTGCAGCCGACTCACAATGGAGTGTTTGGGACAAAGGCGACGGAGGTGCAGTGAGGTGTTGATGCCGAGTGGTAAAAGGCGGCGACAAGGAAAGCATTAGGTAAGCTAAGCTAAGCCACATGCGGGTGTAGTGCGCCCCATTCATTGACAGCAGCGACAATGGAAAGGTGAAGCTGCGAACACCCAGCACTTCTCATACACCACACCCCCTCCAACCTCACCGTTTCCCAGCGCACCAGCCCGGAGCCTGCTTTTCCCTGGCGCAAACTCGTTCGCGATCGCAAAACAGCAAAGCAGCCATCTGCAGAGCTTGTACAAACCTCACGCGCCTGTTATCGCCGCTCCCTCGTCCTACTCCACCTCCGCACCGCAGTCAGAATGGCTGTCGAGCTTGCCGTCGGCACGCCCCTCGCGGAGGCGCTGCACAATGTCGTCCAGCCGAAGCTCACCGAGGTTGGCTGGAGCATGGGCGACGATTCGGCTCTCACTGAATACATCATTCTCATGCTCGTCAACGGCAAGACCCAGGAGCAAATCGCCTCTGAGTTGTCCAACGACCTTCTCGGCCTCGGCCCTGACGACCCGAACGCCCTCGAATTCTCCAGATGGTTATTCGAACAAGTCGACATTCAGAATGCCGCGTTGAACGGCGCGCCTGCAGCTCCATCGGTGCCGGATTCCAGTGCTGCGGCGACTCCTGCCGATGCGCCACCTACCGCGGCCGAGACGCAACCACAAGACTCCGAGATGAGTGACACCACTCCGAGCTCGATGTAAGTGATCCTATCATGCTGTTTAACAGACCTGTCACTGATGCGCCAGATGCACCACTAGACCGACAGGCCCCAAAGCCATGAGAGATGGGAAAAGCAACGGAAGTGGCGTCGGCACCGGGAAGCGCATGATGGGCCACTTGAACAAAGCTATGGACCGAACTGGCGACTCCACTCTGCACCGCGTACGTGGCAATGGCCGCATCAACAGCCATGCCGGCCGCGAACCGCCAAGGGGACCTCGTGCTGGCGCAACCGCCAACCGCAACACGGCTCTGATGAACGGATTCAACGGCATGAACGGCATGGGAATGACTATGCCTGGTGGCATGATGCCTCCTTCTCCGGCGCAGATGGCAGGCATGAGCTATCAGCAACAGATGGAAGTGATGAAGTCTTATGAGCAGATTGCAAGCCAAATGTCCCAGGTCAGCCAGATGATGATGGGCCAGGGCTTGCCGGTTCAGCCTTTCATCAACCCGGCTTTCCAAAAGAACCAACGAGGACCCAATTCAGGCAAATCTCTCTTCGACAGAGTTGACTCTTCAGCCCGCAAAAATGGCAACAGGCCGCAGCACAGCAAGCCTCGCGCACATCAAGATTCGGCCATGATGGACGGTGATCAGGGGACTGCGAACGGTACGGCGGACTCCATGGAAGTTGAGACCAAGGCGCCTTTCGACACCCTCTGCAAATTCAACGCCCACTGCACTAAGCCGGATTGCCCTTTCGCTCACCAGTCTCCCGCTGCTGCCCCCGGCATCACCGTCGACCTCGGCGATGAATGCTCCTTCGGCGTGCGATGCAAGAACTTCAAGTGCGTTGGCAAGCACCCCTCTCCGGCTCAGAAAACTGCGCATCAACAGGCCCAGGAGTGCCGCTTCTGGCCCAACTGCACCAACCCCCACTGCGTCTTCCAGCACCCTCCGGAGAAGGCCGCAGAGAAAGCTGCTCCTATGTGCCGCAACGGCGGGGACTGCTCGACTCCGGGCTGCACCTTCACCCACAACCAAACCAAGTGCAAGTTCAACCCGTGCAAGAACTCGTACTGCATGTTCAAGCACGACGAAGGCCAGAAGGGCGCTTTCGGCGACAAGGTGTGGAAGGCGGGTGGCGAGAAGGAGCACGTGAGCGAGCGGAAGTTCATCGACGACACCAAGGAGGAGGAGCTCATTCTGCCGGGCAGGGAGAACCAGGAGGCTCAAGATGCTCAGGACGGTCAGGACGATCAGGGCGCGGAGCAGGGGACTCAGTATGAGACTCAGCAGGATACACAGATTACCATTTGATGGGTTATGCAGCAATGGGGTACGAGTACATTGGGGATAAGATGAAGTTGCACAAGAATCTTGATGATGCCGAGGTGTTGGGGATGCAGAAAATGGTTGTAACAGTATTGGGTTCATGGCGTTATGCTGGTTGGACGGGGTACAATTGGGTGCATAGCTTTGACTTCGGACTGTGGTAGCAGTCTTCTTCTTTTGCGGTCTGTAGAATGGAATTTTCTCTTTTGGGATGGGAAGCATAGTTCCCATTCCCTGGTGCCGCATAACCTGTTTCTCTGCTGGTGTATCATGAGTATGTGCTGATGTAGATTTTGGGATCAATTGCCGCCCTGACGATTCAAATCTTGGAGGGAAATCTGGAATGGGATCAGTGATAGGGATTGTAGCCGAGATAAATCACACCCAAAGTAGCACTGAGACAGAACTGATAGACAGGGTCCTCCCGCTCGGCTGAAAATAAATCCCGGTCAACGTCACAGCCGCCGTCCAAGCTCCCTTCGCGCCGCCGGACATCAGGACATCATCGACCTCGACGCTTGGGCGCGGAGCCTCATCTACACCACATAGCCATTCCGCCTTTCAAAGCAATGCCCCGAAGAAGCCATGCACTTCAAAAGCCAATCCACGCATTGCGCGCTTCTGTGAACCCATTACACTTCCGTGTCGCTGGTCCTCTACACGCCCGCATCGCCAACTCGCCCCACGCCCGTGTCGCCAACCCGCTCCAAGTCCGCAGTTTCAGCCAATCCGTGGACTATCCACCCCCTTCCAACCACTGGACCGGATCCGATGAGCCACCCCATCTCGCCGTGCTCGGCGGAGGCATCACCGGCCTCACGAGCGCATTCTATCTCGCAAAAGAATGGCCTGAAGCTAAGATAACCGTGTACGAAGCTGCGCCGCGAGTGGGTGGATGGATGTCGAGCAAGCATGTCGACGTTGCTGGCGGCAAGGTGCTCTTCGAGCAAGGTCCGCGGTCGTTGCGGAGCAAACATCACTTGAGTACCGCGATGCTGGTGTGACTGTGTTCTCCCTGATACTTCGACTCCTGCTAAAGCGGTCTCAGATTCAAGAATTGGGCCTGGAAGACCAGGTCATCACGCAGTCTAAGGACTCTCCCGCCGCTTTGAACCGTTTTATTTACTATCCGGACAAGCTTGTCAAAGCGCCTGGACCGGATATGGATATATTTCAATTGCTCTATACAATTTTCTTCGAGCCCACGTTCAGTGGTATATTCTCAGCCGTCCTTAGAGAGCCCTTTGCCGCAAAAGGCGAGGCTGAGGACGAATCCGTCGGCGACTTCTTGAACCGGCGCTTTGGTACGACCAAGCCAACGGATAATGTTGTCTCGGCCGTGTTGCACGGCATCTATGCCGGCGACGTATACAAGTTGAGCGCGAGGACCATGATGTCACTCCATTGGCTTTTGGAGAAGAAACATGGCAGCATTTTCAAGGGGTTCTTGAAGCATCGGAAAAGTAGCACCAACCCTTTGCCGATCTCCAAATCAGAGGCAATGTGGTATGACGGCTTTAAAGATGAAGCGAAGAAGCTGAGGCCAGAGTTTCTAGAGAAGCTCAAGGACGCCAGTATATTCTCCTTCAAAAACGGCATATCCACCCTCACAACTGGATTGGCCGATTTCCTCCGGGAGAACCCAAATGTGACATTCAAAACCAACACCATCATCACGCGAATCGAGCCCGACCAGAAAACCGGCAAGGTACAAGTACGTCCCCATCCGCCATCCCCCACGATCACCAACCCCCTACTAAACTCCTACAGCTCACCACCGCCCCGACCTCCAATCCGCAAAGCCCGTCCCCCGACCCCTCCATCCACGACCTCACCATCTCCGCCCTCTCCGCCAGCACTCTCCGCAAAATCGCCTCATCCCCCTCTAACCCCACCCCCTTGGGAACCACCGACCTCGCCCCCTCGGTCACCGTCGCAGTCGTAAACCTCTTCTACCCCCCCTCCACCCGCCTCCCCGTCTCCGGCTTCGGCTACCTGCTCCCCCGCTCTGTCCCCCTAGACCAAAACCCCGAGCGCGCTCTCGGCGTCATTTTCGACTCGGACGCCATGCCAGGCCAAGACACGGTGGAAGGCACCAAGTTGACTGTCATGCTAGGCGGGCACTGGTGGGACGGGTACTCCGCCTCCGACCTACCCTCCGACGACGAGGCGGTAAGCATGGCTCGCTCAATCCTCGCACGTCACCTCAATATCCAGGACGCGCCCCTCGCGACAAACGTCTCGTTGCAAAAAGATTGTATCCCGCAATACACGGTTGGGTACATCGCGCGGCTGAAAACGCTGCACAGGGATCTGAAGGACTGGATGGGGGGACGGGTGGTTGTGGCGGGGAATAGTTATAGTGGGGTTGGTGTGCATGATTGCATTAAGTCGGGGCGGCAGGTCGGGAGGTTGGTGGGCAGGCACGGGTTGTGGAGTAGGAGGACCGGGTTGGAGGATCTGGTGGATGAGGAGTGGTATAGCGTGGTTGTGAATGATAGGCGTGGGCAGGAGTCGGAGGAGTAGGGGTTGGGGGTGTGGTGAATAGTTAATATCGCGAATGAAGTCGTAGAAAGACTTGTTGTCTTTAGCTGTAAGATTTACTCATAGTTTTTGGGATTCGTCCAAGTCGGGCTGGCCGGAAGCTAAGCCAATGGCATTATACCAAGCACGACCTCAAATCCCAAATAATGTGTGTTCGCACATCATCCCTGCCCCTCCCCGCCCCCTTACTGCCCACTCGGCACCACATACGGCCCATACCCCGGCCTTGGAAAATCCGGCGTCCCATCCTCTCTCCAACCAAAGCTCTGCGTCCGAATCGTCCTAGCCGCCCACCCCGTCACCGGATCCCTCATGCCATGATAAACAATCCAATCCTCACTCCCATCCGGACTCTTCACAAAACTCGCATGGCCCACTCCATAGGCCTCCTCAACCGCGTTCTGGTAAAACACGCACCCGGCGTCGTGTTTCCGCCAGTCTTCCACGTTCATTGGGTCGGAGCCGATGAGCTCGAGTTGGCCGAGACAGTAGTTTCGGTTGTCGGAGCGGGCGGCGCTGTAGATGAGGAAGTTTTGGCCGGTTTCCTGGTTGACGAGTTGCTGGGGGCCTTCGTTGGACGCTAATCGGACGTTGAGAGGGCGGCCGTAGGGTGTCTTTTCCCAGGGGTTGCTGGGAACGCTGAGGATTTGCCGTTCGGAGAAGTTGGAGGCGACGGTCCATGGGTTGGTCATCTTGGTGATGCAGAGGTTGGATGGCCAGGCGTCGTAGGCCCGGTACCAGCAGCTGTAGATGTGGTACAGGCCGGAAGAGTGCTGGAAGTAGGTCCCATCGATGGCGAATTGGTCGTATGTGTTCAACTGGGATTTGAACGTGAAAGTGGCGGTCCAGGGGTCATTGCCCGGGCCTTCGAGCACGTACATGCGGTGGTTGACGGCTGGGCAAGAGTAGTCGCAGAGCATGTCGGTTTCGGGCGGTGGGGAGTCGGAGTTGGGATCCGCGGTGAAGATCACGTAGCTGCTGTTACCGATGATGTGGAGTTCGGGGGCCCAAAGGTCGGTGGAGTAGTTGGTGCCGGCGGGTGGGGTGAAGAGGGTGCGGTTTTCGGCCGTGTCCCAGGAGGTTAGGACTCTGCTGCGGAGGAGGACGATGTCGACGTTGGTGGTGTAAGTCATGTAGTAGTAGTCGCCGTGCCGGAAGACCCATCTTGAAGGTATATAAGTCATGATTGGAGTTCAGACAGTGGAAGAACATACGGATCAGCGCCCTGCGAACTCAGGATTGGATTCGTGTAGGTGCTCGAATTGGCGGTCTGACGGACGTGGAGTCCCGCATTGGCATCGTAGAAGCCCAGGTTCTGAGCAAGCACAAAGCTCACGAGAAAGTGAAGAATGAGGAAGAGGGAGGCCATGGCGAGGGAGGGGTGAGAGGGGGAAAGGTGGCGGCGGAACACATGGCGGCGGCGGTGAAGAGGTACTTATATGTGGACGGGCTTGTTTACAGCTACTGTGCCACTGGATTACCGGTCATGGTAAGTTAGTGAAGATGGCGGGGAGGTCAGTTGGTCATGCTGGAGTCCCGGTCTCCGAGCGGAGGATTGCGGGGAAGAATCCCGGTCCCAGTATCCCTGCAAGCCATCAATTCCGCCAACCGTTGCTTGTCAACCAAGAATCCTTCCCAACCCTCATCCACCCACCACAACCTCGCCATGAACCAGGACGACTTCCGCCGCTTGGTGCAAAACACGCCCTCCAGGCCACAGAATGGTGATACCCCATCCCGACCAAGCGCCACGCCCGGGGGCAGCATGCTGGGCTCCCGAAAGAGCTCCAGCATACCGATGACGCCGTAAGCTTCACCTTATCCCGCTTCTGTTAGCTATATACTGATACCTCGCGCAGTCGTACCGTGAGAGGTGGGGCAGGCGTAGACTTCCGGCGCCAGCTGATGGAACAACATCTTGGATCGCAGCAGTCAAAGAAATTCCGCTCCTCGGCCGCGCCAAAGGGCACGAAGCTCGCGGCAGGCTTCGTGGATCGCACACAGCAACGCGTCGATGAAGAAGAAGATGATCGTGCGAAACGTATCAAGGCTCTGGAGGAGCAGATGAAGCTGGGGCAGATTGAGCCTGAGACGTTTGAGAAGTTGCGGGATCAGATCACGGGCGGTGATATTGGAGCGACGCATTTGGTCAAGGGGTTGGATCGGCAGTTATTGGAGCGTGTGAGGAGGGGAGAGGATGTGCTGGGTGGTGGAGGTAAAAAGGAGGAGGAGCCTTCGCCGGACGTGGACGATGAGTTTGAGAAGTTGGAGGAGAAGGAGGTGGCGCCTGTGACGCGGGAGAAGACGGTTAAGAAGGGAGAGAAGGGCATGATGCCACCACCTCCTCCGGTTGCTGGCGCAAAGCGGTCAAGAGATGCTATTCTGGCTGAGCTGAAGGCGTCGAGAAAAGCCGCGGCCGAGGCAAAAGCTGCGGCCCTGCCTCAACTGGGAGCCAAGTTCCGCAAGATTGGAGAGAAGAGAGAGACTTCTCGGATAGAGCGAGATGACCGCGGGAGGGAGGTTCTGATCACGACGGATGCGGACGGCAACGTTAAGAGGAAGGTGAGGAAGGTCAAAGTGGAGGAAGAAGAAAAGCCAGGCCTCCTCATGCCTGACCCGGACGCAAAGCCTTTGGGCATGGTAGTCCCAGAAAGACCACCAACACCAGAGGAAAAAATTGACGACATCTTTGAAGGTGTGGGAGACGACTACGACCCACTAGCAGGGATCGGCGATGACGACTCATCTTCCTCATCCGACGACTCAGACCGAGGCGAAGACGTCCCAGATACACCTCCAGACGACCCCAACTCCTCAAAACAATCACAACCAACCTCAAGATCACCTTCCCCACCCCAGCCCTCCTCAGAAACAACATCTATGCCCCCACCCCCAGCACCCCAGCCCTCCCTCCCCAAAACAAACTACTTCAAAGACACACCTTCCGCCCCCACCATCTCCACACCCTCAAACCCCCTCACCGACCCCACCATCCTCGCCGCCATCAAAAAAGCCCGCGAAATCGACCCTTCTCGTCTTTCTGGCGCCGAATCCACCTCCGAGACCGCAAGCGGTTCCGACCCCGCCGCCGAAGAAGCTCGCCTCAAGCGCCGCGCAGCCATGCTCTCGACCCAGGACCGCGATTTCGAGGATATGGATATGGGATTCGGATCGTCGAGGTTTGGGGACGCAGAGGAGGCGGAAGAGGGGGGTGGGAAGGTTAAGCTTAGTGAGTGGAAGGGGATGGGTGCGGAGGATGATGGGGACGATGGGGTGGAAGGGAAGAGTAGTGCGGCGAAGAGGAAACGGGGGCCGAAGAAGAGGAAGGGGGATAAAGATAGTGCGGCGGATGTGTTGAGGGTTATGGAGATGAGGAAGGGTGAGAAGGGGAAGTGAGGTGGACGAGGTAGGTGCGGGGTTGAAGGGTCAGGGGTTGAGGTAGTATATTGAGTGGTACGTGGTATAGAATTACTTACTCATTCTTGTCACTAAGAGATGTTGTGAGGAAGCAGTGATATTCTTGCGATGAAGTGTCGAAGTAGCGATTGTCGGGGGCACTCTTCCAACATTCGAAAGATATTCCGCATCGAAAAGCCAGCAGGGGTATTCAGCGTTGCCTTTTTCGGTCCTTAAGAAATGTTTCAGGGGCGTGAATCGCACATCGTGGGAAAAAGTGATATCTTTGCGATGAAATATCGAAGCAGCAATAAGTTAGTACGGCAATCTTCCGAGATTCGAAGGAATCTGCGTACTGGACAGTGAAAGTACTGGAGACAACCTGGTCTTGTCGCTTGAGCTATTGGGTGGTGGTGGATTCAATTCGTGGGGGGAAATGGTATAGGAGTAGCCAAAGTAGTATATCTCAGTTGAAAGACTTATGCTACTCGATCCGGCTCGTTAAGGTAGGGTTTAAGATGTCTATACCATCCTTCTCGGTGCTATAGTCGTGATGTAGCAGTAGCACCCAAGAAAGTATCGAAGATTAGAAAATTGGACTTGATGCCGGATGGACTTTCTAAGGGAAACTTAAACTGCCAAAGTTAGCCAGCGGTAATTTGTCAAAGGGTATATGGTGTTGTGACAAGGGGTAAGGCGGAACTAGTGCTTATCATGATCTAGGAGACACACTCATCATTGCTTATTACGCATCTGGAGAGTCGATCTCTATAATCTCCTACTAGTTCTACTAGATAGCCTTTCTAGCTCTGCCCCATCCTCTCAATGATATCTCAGTGCCATCTACGCTGTAGAAGGTGCAGGCAGAAGGATAGGTGGAAATGCAGGCGAAGGTGTAAGCAAAGGTATAGCTAGAGTCTCCGGTACCTAGGTACACTATAGAGCGCGTAGGCAACACGGTCCTAACAGTGTTGAACCTGTAATAGGCGGAAACTCTATCGCTAGGCCTATGTAGGCAGTCGCTAAACCTAGAAAGGCGAATGTCCGCTCTCTTTGGATTATCACTGGTTTCGACATCACGTTGATAAGACGAATTGAATAGTATGATCTGCTAGTATATCATGTATCAGATACGCCTAGTATAATTACAAATAGCCATTCACTACTAGCTAGTAGGTTTCGTACAAACCCATCTGAAAGGTGCTAGAAGTCGCATGTCTAGAAGAGAATTGGGAAGAGACCCTATCTAGTATGAACTCATTCCAACGTGGCGGTCCTCTTTCAGGTAAGAGTCGCGATAACAAGTACCGATACCCCTTTCTTTGGTTCTCTATTTCTGTCACGAGAGGCCCCAGGGGACAGAGTAGGCCGTAGTAAGCAAAAGGATGGTATTTGACAAGGAGGTTCGGGTGCAGAACTAGAGTAAGCGCTACACGCGCAAGAAGTTAAGAGCTACACGTATAGGTAATCTAATTCCTGACTCCTGCGTTCTACACGTAACGTGCTACCTACTATCCGTCTAAATCGTGTGATCCATCCTCGCTGTGGCTCGTAAGAGTATTCGTCCGACGACGTATCTGACGCAGTAGTAACACTCAGTGACAAATCTGACGCAGTAGTAACACTCCGTGACAAATCCAGTTGAGAGAGCGTGTCCGAGGTCGGTCCATGCATCATCCATTGTTCATACCTGTGCAGCTTTGACCTCATTCGAACCAACCTCCAAAAATCTCCGAGGCTCTTTGGCCGCCGCTTGCGTACAATATCAAGGATCTCTTTCCGTTCTTCTACTGGAATCGCACTACTGCAGAATATAATCTCAGCCATACTGACCTTTTCTTCGGATTTTGTTTCCGCGTTGAGGTCAGCCCCGGACTCGACAAGGAACTTCGTCAGCTGGAAGAGATTCCTTGTCTTTATCCTAGAGAAGAGACATTCCGTCAGAGCTTGTGGCCACAGTGGAGACCGGTTGGGCCATCTACCAAAACCAGCTCCATGTGCTAGCAAGACACCGAATGCCTCCGGTGTGGCTATATCTCCGGTAGGTGAGACTCGTGAGACGATTTCCATCCACCTGGAAGCAATTTGTCGGGCTTCAAGTGGAGTATCATGTAGTTCTGCGTCTAGATAGGAACCGAGCCCACAGAAGGCAACCCTCCTGATGAAAACATCCTCCATTTTGTACTCGTATTCGTGCGATAGAGGGTCGGTCGGAGTTAATGACATAAGAATACGCTTGGTCTCTTTTAAAATGCCAATGGCGAGACCAGACTGAGTCTGCTGCAGTTTCGCTGCGTAAAAACTGAGGGGTGATAGTAGCGAATGATCCATCTCTTTACCTGAGTACTCGTCGTCTGCTTCAAAAAGATGCGAACATTGCTTGAAACGGGCAAAAAATGCCTTGCAACAAAAGAGATATGGATCTGGAAATGGATCCGACGCCTGGTCATTGGAAGTTTGGGATAGAATCTGTAGTCCTTTGACGAGCAGGAAATCGCGTACACTTTTGTGGAGGAAATCTACCACGGGAAGTGTCTCGGTGAAGTATGTATCGATGGGCTCTGTATCGATGGGGTACGCATCCGTGTAATCATAAAAGTCCCCTCGAACTTCGAGGAGGCCCTTAGAACGGCCATCGAGTCTACGTTCCATGATCCTGTTCTTTTCTTGTATCTGTACGAGTGAAAGCTCGGGTAAAGTTCCGAATGCATAATCCGGGTCTTCATCTATGAAGAAATATTCCAAAGTCGAAAGAGGCTCTTCAGCATGAAGAGCAATGGTGAATGTCTGAAGAGCTTGGTATTTGTAGACATCATCGATAGATCCCAGAATTTGTTCAAAGTATTTCTCCAAATCTGCTGGAACTTTGTCAAGTCTTCGTTCAAGATCGACGACCCTGTCAGAATTCTGGAGCCCTTCCTTCAGAGATTGGACAACTAAGAATACCCAAAGAAAGACGCCTTGGGCTTTCTCAACGATATCCTTGACCAGGGTTGAGTATCGAGGATCCAGATGTTCCAGCTCCACAAAACGTTGATCTTGCGCGAAGGTCTGCTGAACGTAATTGTGTATGTCCCCACGGTTGAGGTCGTGAAGAGCGATGTTATGATGTGCGGATTTTCCAAAAGCGTCTTTGAAAACGTTCCAGGGCCGACTTGATACACATAGTTTGATATCTGAGCACTCAGCGAGAGTTTGTAATGATTTCACAAGCTTCTGGTGCGATCCCTCATTGGTCTTGCCATCGAACTCGTCCAAGCCGTCGATGAAGAAACAAAATCTAGTAGACATTTGTTTCTGAGACTTCAGCTGCGAAAAAGCTGCATGTAGACGATCGAATGTCCACTGGTGAAATTCATCGAGGTATGAAGCCGGATCAGGAAGGATCACAGATATCAACTCTGGACACTGACGGAACACCTGGAACAAGAGCGATCGCAGCAGTCCGATCTGCGATTTCTGGTTTCTTGTTCCAGAAGACCAGAAGAAAAATGAAGCTACGATCAACTGCTTTGGATACGCCCATTCTTCGAGCAGATCGAGCGTTCGGGGATGGCGACTGATATACTTCATGAGAGTTGACTTTCCTGAGCCGGGCTTTCCGGAAACCCAGTATATACCTTCCGGTTCTCGAAGCCATTCTAGATACAGGATGCGCGGCCGGGTGGACTCGGTAACATGTTCGTCATCGAAAATCCAGCTAAGAGTGGCTACATGAGCATTGACGACGGTCTCTTCTCGCTCTGTCATATTATCGAAATAGAGGCTCTTAAGGATGCTCTGCTCGCTGGAAATTTTCCCGCCATCTTTAGAGAGACCGGTCAGCTGGGTAGAGAGATGTTGCATGGACCTGGAAAGTTGTGCAATCTCTTGTCCATCGACAGGCTTCAACTGGCGAACGGAAGAGTAGTGCTTGCCAACTGTGGCACTCGTAATGAGCGCATCTTCTCGCAATTGACTCAGGCTCTCCAGGATACCTTGCTTGAACTGTTCCAGACCTGCGACCCTGGAACTCTCGAGGCGTTCATTTTCAGCGAGGATGAACGCCAGCTGACGCGAAACCTCGCCCTGCTTATGCCTGCAAAATCTTAATAAGGTCTGTTGCAAGCGATTTGGAGAAATTATGCTATGAGAGGCGCCAGTGACGACTCTTAGCGCATGTCCACATGGTCACTTACTCAATGAGAGCAACGAGATTCAGCATCAATGAACCTTGCAACTTCTCGAGTTTCTTCGCGATGTCTTGGATAGTGCCACTTTTGCGTGCCTCTCTCATAGCTTGAACGAAACTGGACCATGGCGTATGTGTACTTTTGGATTTCAGGCTTTTCAAAGCTTCCGTCAAAGAGTGCGCAATGGATTTGCACTGGTCCGACAAGGTCTTGAGCTCTGGTCCGACAGTTTGCGGTCCCCCGGCGGCAGAAACATCCAAGCGGTCCGTGACAAGCCTAAGCTCGTTCGCAATTGTCTCTAAAACGAGATGTCGAGAGGAGACCCCACGAACAGAAGAGTGAATCTCTTTTGCTTCGGAGATCAATTTATGGGTGAAGTCGACGAATTGGACAATGTTTGCGGCAAGGCCGAGGGCAGCAAAGGCGTCGAGAACCATCTCGAAAACTTCACGCAAGAATGTAACAGAAACTTGATGCTGCCAACTGGCTTAAGAAGGACACGCGAAAAGGCGGAAAATTTTCATGTGGAGAAAAATTGATAATCGACAAAAGGTCGTGGGGACAGGAGTGTATCATTTCAGATGAGGCCGAGTTTGCGCAGCCGGCGCTTGGTTATCTACTGCTTGAGAGCCAAGAGCAGCTGAAAACGCGCCTTATGCACACAGCCGCAGCCTGGTATTGAGATGACTGCAGCACAGCTCCGATTCGCTTCAACCACCAGGATAGTTCGGGTACAAGGTCTCTTCAGGATAGAGAATCGAGGATTGCTTTCCATAACCGCAGACTTGCATCTGGGGAAACCGGGGGCCGCAACTACACTGCAGACCTCGTGACGGAAAACAGGCTCGCAAAGCCTTGCCAGGTGGACGCAATGTGTACCCCTTGTTGCATGGATCCAATTATTCGAGCCCTTCCTTTCCACCCTTAACTGCCGTCTTCCCACCAAAACCAGTCTTGCGAGTTGGCTCAGCCTGCGGGTCAGGCTGTTTTGCAGGGTGGTCATCACCAGCCTTATCTTCGATGCCTGATTTGGCAGAAATGTCGGACTGCGCGTCTGTGTTCGGCGTGTCCTGCCCTGGTAGGCGTGAGGGTGGCTGATTTGCCTTGGGGTTTGGATCTGGGCTGCCGGCACTTGTGGTTGAGGAGAAGAGGCGACTTGCCAGCAATGGCTGGAATTGTAGGCTGCGTCGAGCAGCAGAGAGAATGATTGGTGACATTGTCGAGCTCTAAAACTGAGAATGGAGTTTCGATTCTAATGGAAGAGATGGCAGATGGTTGAAGTGCAAAAGAGGTGCGAAGTCTTCCGCTACAGATCTCCGTTGTCTCAAGTTAATGTTAGTTCATGGTGACCTCATCGCTTAAAGTCAGGCATCCCAGATAGCCCGCCAGATTTGAGCGAAGTGGCATTCTGAGTATATGGGAGAGGACATAGAGGCGTCGCGAAGAAGAAGAAGACTTAGTGAGGGATCATTCGGATGTGGTTGAAGAAGCGGTGCGGTTCCGGTAACGTTAATGGGCACGGTCATTGCGTCGCGTGTCATGGCGCCAGATCGCGTCGACGCGTCTCCCCGGTCTCTCCGTCTTGATCTCTGCCTCGACAGCCATCTCAACATACCATTGGAACGAAAATCATGGCCTCACGACCAGAACTCAAGGTAGATGATGAGCCTGGCTTTATAAAGGCGTTCCGTAATCTGCCGCACAAGGAGAATGATACCGTTCGCATCTTCAATCGTGGTGACTTTTACACGGCACACGGCGACGACGCCACATTCATCGCTCGCACTGTATGTACAACCTCGATGCTCCTATGAATCATACTCACTGCTCATAGGTTTATAGAACAACCTCTGTTCTTCGTCATCTCGGCCGCGATCCTGGCCTCGAATCTGTAACGCTTTCGATAACCGTCTTCCGCAACTTTCTCCGCGAAGCCCTCTTCAGACTCGGCAAACGTGTAGAGATATGGGGCACATCCGCAAGGAACCACTGGGAAATAGTCAAACAGGCCTCGCCGGGTAACCTGCAAGACATCGAGGAAGAGCTCGGAAACCAACTTGAAGCCGCGCCCATAATCCTCGCGGTCAAGATCACCGCGAGGGCCTCAGAAGCCCGTAATGTAGGCGTCTGCTTTGCGGATGCCAGCGTACGAGAGCTCGGTGTCAGCGAGTTTCTTGACAACGATGTGTACTCGAATTTTGAGTCGTTGTTGATCCAGCTGGGCGTCAAAGAATGCTTGATGGTGGCAGAGGGCGCGAAAAAGGATGTCGAATTGGCGAAGTTGCGCCAAATTGCCGACAACTGCGGGTGCGCGATCTCCGAGAGAGGGTTCGCGGATTTCGCGACGAGAGATATCGAGCAGGATCTTTCACGACTGCTGCGTGATGAGCGCGGCGCCGCAACTCTTCCTCAAACCGATCTCAAGCTAGCAATGGGCTCAGCCGCGGCTTTGATCAAGTACCTTGGAGTCATGTCCGATCCTTCGAACTTCGGCCAATACCAGCTCTACCAACATGATTTGTCACAATTCATGAAGCTGGATGCTGCAGCCCTCAAGGCACTGAACCTGATGCCAGGTCCTCGCGATGGTTCCAAGACAATGAGCTTGTACGGCTTGTTAAACCACTGCAAGACGCCAGTCGGCAGCCGACTCCTCGCGCAGTGGCTCAAGCAGCCCCTGATGAATGCGAAGGAAATTGAAAAGAGACAGCAATTGGTCGAGGCTTTTGTCGAGGACACTGAGTTGCGGCAAACCATGCAAGAGGAACATCTTCGCTCAATACCTGACCTCTACCGGCTAGCAAAGAAGTTCCAGCGAAAGCTGGCCAATCTGGAGGATGTTGTCAGATTATACCAAGTTGCCATTCGGTTACCAGGCTTCTTGGGTACCCTTGAAGGCGTTATAGACGAGCAGTACAAGACTCCGCTTGACGCGGAATACACAGGAAAACTACGCGTAAGTCATTTTCCACATTTCGTAAACAGACACTCTGCTGACTGTTTTCCAGGAATGCTCCGATGCTCTGTCAAAGCTCCAGGAGATGGTCGAGACGACTGTTGACCTCGATGCATTGGATAACCATGAGTTCATCATCAAGCCTGACTTCGATGACAGTCTAAGAGCCATCCGGAAAAGGCTCGACAAGCTCAAATATAAGATGGAAGTCGAGCACACAAGAGTCGGCCAAGACCTCAACCAAGATATCGAGAAGAAGCTTTATCTTGAGAATCACAAGGTCCACGGGTGGTGCTTTCGTCTCACGCGGACCGTGAGCCAACCCTTATACATGTTTATCTTTTTGTGCTAACGCAATAGACAGGAAGCCGGCTGCATCCGCAACAAGAAGGAGTACAAGGAGTGCTCAACGCAAAAGAACGGTGTCTTCTTCACAACAAGCCATCTCCAAGAACTCCGCCGCGAACACGATCGCCTTACCGACAGCTACAACAGAACCCAGACCGGCCTTGTACAAGAAGTTGTCTTGGTAGCCGCATCATACTGCCCCGTCGTCGAAAAGCTCGCCGGCGTCCTCGCCCACCTCGACGTAATAATATCCTTCGCCCACGTCTCCGTCCACGCCCCCACCGCCTACACCCGTCCTCAAATCCATCCCCGCGGCACTGGCACCACCGTCCTCACCGAAGCCCGCCACCCGTGCATGGAGATGCAAGACGACATATCCTTCATCACCAACGATGTAACCCTCTCCCGCCGCGACGACGGCTCCTCCGAATTCCTCATCATCACCGGCCCCAACATGGGCGGCAAAAGCACCTACATCCGCCAAATCGGCGTCATCGCCCTAATGGCACAAATCGGCTGTTTCGTCCCCTGCACAGAAGGCGCCCAACTCGCCATCTTCGACAGCATTCTCGCGCGTGTCGGCGCCAGCGACAGCACCCTCAAAGGCGTCTCCACCTTCATGGCCGAAATGCTCGAAACAGCCAACATCCTCAAATCCGCGACTCGAGAAAGCCTCATCATCATCGACGAGCTCGGCCGCGGCACAAGCACCTACGACGGCTTCGGCCTCGCGTGGGCCATCTCCGAACACATCATCAAGGAAATCGGAGCCGCGGCGCTCTTCGCTACACACTTCCACGAGCTCACTGCGCTGGCGGAGAAGTATACCCAGGTGCGCAACATGCACGTTGTCGCGCACATCAGCGGCGCTGGGAATGCCGCCGAAGCCACCGACAATGAAGATACCGCAACGAAGAGAAAAGACGAAGTCACGCTTCTCTACAAAGTCGAACCGGGCGTCTGCGACCAATCCTTCGGCATCCACGTTGCGGAGCTCGTCCGCTTCCCTCCAAAGGTCGTCAATATGGCCAAACGCAAGGCGGACGAGTTGGAGGATTTCTCGGGGAAGCACGAGATTGCGGACGAGGATGCGAGTAAGGAGGACGTAGAGGAGGGAAGTAGGTTGTTGAAGGAGGTGTTGGTGAGGTGGAAGGAGGAGGTCGAGAGGGAGGGGTTGGGAACGAAGGAGCAGGTGGAGAGGATGAGGAGGTTGGTTGGTAATGATGAGAGATTACGAGGGAACCGGTTTTTCAAGAAGATCAAGGCGTTGTGAGGAGGGAGAGGAACCTGGGAAAGCGGTGAGATTGTTGCCAGGAGGTTGTGTGTATGTGGGTGTGGGTTGGCGTTGGCGTTCGTCTGGGGTTGGCGTTCGTCTGGGGTTTGTGTCATAAAACTACGCTTGTATATTTTACCCGGACATAGTGGCTGGCGTCTGGTGCTCGGGAAAAGGGTAGATAACGTACAGAATTAGGATTCTGAATACGGAAACCATCATCACACCTCAATACACATCTACCGCGGGATCATGTCACATCATGTCAGTTCAGTCAGTTTGAACTTTTGAAGGCCCCGTATTCAGGAGATTCCTTGGTGAGTTTGCCTCTCGGCCTGCAGCATCATACACACTCAGTCGTGTCCGCCTCCACCTTCGAGACCCGCCTTCAGAACCCGCAACAGTCATCGTCCTTGTGCGCGGTCCGTGAACCAGCATCATGCACCGTCCAACCGTACCAATGTCTTTCCAAATCCCAGCCAAATCCGGTATGATGCATCCTGCGAAACATCGTTTTTACAAAATTCTTTCTGGCTGTAGTAGCTTCCTGTTGGTAGAGTGAGGAATCTCAACCACCCTTCCTGGGCGGAATCGGCGTCGCAACGCCCGGCTTGCCAGCCGCAGCGCCCTTCTTCTTCGCCCAAGCCTCCATGACCTTCTTGATCTGGGGCAGCTGCGCCTCTTTGCCCTCAGCCGCTTTGAGGTCGTTGACGGTGTAAGGCGGGCCGAGAATGATGGCGTCGTTGACGATGATGGACTTGTCGTGCCAGCGGGTGGGCAGGCTGCGGATGGGATTCGGTTCAGCACTGGGGTGTAATAAGCGCGTTCGTTGTGGGGTGAAGAGGCTGTAGACTTACGTCCTGTTGATCCAATCGAAGACTTCCTGCGCTTCCTTTGGCACGCCCTTGCCCCGGGTTGCGTCCTTCTCCTTCATCTTCCGGATCGTCTGCTCCTCGCGCGCCTTCAGTGCTTCGTGATCGAGCGGGCCGATGTGAGGGACCGCATTCTCGGCTGAGAGAGCGTCGGACCAGTCGTCTTCGGCGGAGGAGAGGAGTTTGAAGTCCTGGATCTGCGGGATGGGGATAATATGGTAGTTTCCGGGCTGGCCGGCGAGGCTGGTCGAGGGATTAGGAGGAGCCGGGGCGGCGTTGATGGCAAGGATGTTCATGACGGGGTCGGCGGTGAAGAGGGTGCCTTCAAGAATGGTGTTGAGGGTCGTGGTGACGCGAATGCTGGGGAGATATTGTGTCAATAATGTGATTCAAAGCGGAGGTGGGATAGACCAAGCAGCCACTGTGGCTATCGCACAGCATGACGGCGCAAAGAGCGCGCGATATTCAAGCCCGTGCAATAGCACTGTAGCTAGCCACCCAGCGCTGTGTGAGACCGCAGACCCAGGACGCAAGAAGCCGACTCACCGTTTGCCAATGGCCTTGAAGAGGAACGAGTCATTGAGGATAGACTGGTCCCCGAGCTTGGGCGTCGCGATCTTGCCAGCATTCGAGAGGCGCTTCCCGTCGGCCATTGCGCGCGTGTGTGCCGTGCCGTCTAGGGGTGGGCGGGGGAGAAGTGAGTTGAAGAATAGTCCCCTAGATTCCTTGCTCTCGCGGTGACGATGGCGACGCAGCCGCGGGCAGGAGCATGAAGGAAAAGGCAAGCAGACACCAGCAAGGAACTAAGGAGTGACGAGAAGGAAGAAGCACCACCAAGGACAAGGACAAGCAACAGCAACGGGGGAGGGGAGCGGGTGAGAGAGAGAGGGCGCGTGGGAGCTCGGGCTCTCTTGGTGTTTTGGAGGAGCAGCTCTCACACTCATCAGCCAGCAGCAGCACTGAGCATAAGGTTGATTGCGCGGGAAGCCCGTGCGCTAACGTTAGAGCCATCGCTAAAATTAAGGCCAACAAGCTGCGGCCGCCGCTGAGCTCACTGCACTTTCTCACACCACGCCTGGCCTCTCTACTTTCGACACTCTCATATTATGTTTGCTACCTCTTCATTTCAAGCCGACATTGCGCCTTTTACTACTTTCTGTGCGACTTTCTGCGGCTGCCTGCATACCCGAGGCACGGAATTTGAGATTGCGGCCCTAAGTTACGCGTTTCCCTTCAATGCTCTCTCTCCCCTCATAACCTCATTTTCTCTCGTCTACGCCGTGTAGGTCGAAGCGGATACGTTGCCACCGCGGCCCGTCCAATTGACGTGGATGTTCTCTCCCTCCTTATACTTCTCATTCGCAAACTCAGGCTTGACCCTGAACGTATGCGCGCCAAAGTAGTCACGCTGCGCCTGGAGCAGATTCGCAGGCAGGTCCTTAGCGCGGTAGCCATCGTAGAAGCTGAGCGCCGTGCTGAAAGCCGGAGTCGGAATACCCCAAAGAGCTCCCTTGCTAACCACGTCTCTCCATCCAGGCTGAGCCTTGTGAATGGCCTTATTGAAGAAGTCGTCGAAGAGCAGGTTCTCCAAGTCCGGGTTGTTGCGATACGCCTTGGTGATTTCCTTCAGGAAGACGGAGCGGATGATGCAGCCACCACGCCACATCAGCGCAATCTCTGGCTTCTGAAGCTTCCAGTCGTACTCCTTGGCTGCGTGCTGCATGAGCATAAAGCCCTGAGCGTATGAGATGATCTTGGACGCATAAAGCGCCTGTTCGAGGTTGGCAAGGAAAGCCTCCTTGTCTCCAGTAAAGTGAGGCGTCGGGCCCTCCAGTATCTTCGCGGCTCGACTGCGTTCCTGCTTCAAGGAACTCAGGCAGCGAGCAAAGACGGCCTCTCCGATCAGAGTAACAGGCATGCCCATGTCCAGCGCATTGATGGCCGTCCATTTACCGGTACCCTTCTGGCCAGCGGAGTCGAGGATCTTCTCAAGCAACGGAGTCTTGTCGTCATCGTCAAAGTACATGATGTCGCGGGTGATTTCGATTAAGAAAGAGTCGAGCACACCCTTGTTCCACTTGTCGAAAACATCGCCCATCTCCTTGTTTGAGAGACCGAGTCCGCGCTTCATGATGTCGTAGGCCTGAGCAAAAATCAGTGCCATGAAGTAAAGGTAAGGCAATAATCACCGCACTAACCTCGCTGATCAGTTGCATGTCACCGTACTCGATACCATTGTGGACCTGGGACACGTTAGATGACTTGTCAGATACGTTTCTCCTTGTCCCAAACCTACCATCTTAACATAGTGACCGGCACCCTCGTCACCAACCCATTGGCAGCAAGGCTCGTTGTCGCTCTTAGCCGAGATGCTCTGCAGAACATCTTTGATGTACCTGGATGCG
This sequence comes from Saccharata proteae CBS 121410, assembly GCA_010015785.1. Taxonomy (NCBI): domain Eukaryota; kingdom Fungi; phylum Ascomycota; class Dothideomycetes; order Botryosphaeriales; family Saccharataceae; genus Saccharata; species Saccharata proteae. The sequence continues at coordinate 39,648 of ML978765.1, forward strand.
ACTAATTGTCAGTCGCGCAAAGATTGTCGGTCATGGACTACCCACGGCCATGCTTCTTCATTTCCGCCAGGCATAATTGAAGGGCCGTATCTGGCACCTTCTTCGCCACCAGATACACCACAGCCCACGAATCTGATGCCTTTCTCTGCCAAATACCTGGTGCGGCGGTTGGTGTCAGGGAAATGGGAGTTACCGCCGTCGATGATAATATCGCCTTCTACTCAACGAATTAGCAAGATTGATCGACCACTTCAACCGAAGAGCCGACTTACTCTCAACACCGCCCTCGGTGAGCAGATGCTCAATGAAATCTAGCCACAGATCAGCCCACTGTATGCCTGCTGAGAGAAAGCTTCTCTACCATCGACAGGCTTTCCAGCCATGACAAGCATCATGATCCTCCTAGGTTTCTTGAGCTTCTGGACGAACTCCTTGATCGAGTGAGCACCTTCACAATTTGTCAGCCTCTAATCATCTCATTGAAGCCCAAAGAAGCATACCCTCGATCGATTTGCCCTTAGCCTCATTCTCCAGGAAGTGATCGACCTTGGAGACCGTGCGGTTGAAGGCGATGACGGTGAATCCGTGATCAGCGGCATTGAGGATCAGGTTCTGGCCCACTGCTCACTTATGAGCATGGCTCCCATCCTCAGTAGCTGTGGGATAACTCACTGACAGCCTAATTCATGGTTAGCAAGCACAGCAAGCCCCGAAAGTTCTATACATACCAAACCAATGAGACCCCAATCACCACTGGGTTGCATGCGCGCAGGTCCTCCCACATTGATGCGGGAAAGCCGCACGCTATAGTTAGATAGGGTTTCAACAAGCGTACAGATAACACAAGTTCAAGGGGATCATGGTATGCGGCAGAGCCGGGGGTGGGCGGGTTGGAGCATGGATGGTGGCACGATGAATACTCACGCTGCGGTCGAGGAAGACATAGATTATTGATTGTTTGATACGGTTCTGAGCTCGGGTTCAATGGACTTGAGGAGTGATCTGTTGTGAAGCAAGTTCAATGTCTGAACTGTATATGAGGCGGGAGTGAAGATTACTGATGTTGGCTTGGCCTTGTCAACAATCGCACGATGATCAAGACACTGAGCAAGAGGAGAAGACTTGGAGAAAGGACGGCGGGGCAATGAATTATGAGTACTCGTAGTTGTACTATTAGTGTCTCGTCCGACCTATGACAGAATCGAGGTAAGCTTTCCGGTCTGCATATGTATGAAAGACCGGAGTGTTCGGCAGAGGTCGCAAACAGCTGCAAGTGGTTCGGCTGCCCCTCAATCCCGCGTCAACCCCACGACGTCAGCGGGAACTTGCGCGGAACCTGCCGTCGATAGTTAGGCCATTTTCAAACCTCCGACTCCCGTCATCTATCACCAAGACAACACCACCTTCAGGACCACCAACGCTATCGCAGTGCTCACCATACGCCAGCCTCGTTTAACACACAACAGAAGTACGGTCGCGACAGCACTGCGCCCTCATTGCCAAAAGTGTCTGTTGCCCCTGCGCGCATTGCCTGCTTTGCATCGACCCCGAGGCTCTCTACACTGACGAGCGCAGTAAGTCTTTGCTATCACAATCGCCATCTTGCGCAGCCGTTCATCATGTCATACCCTCCGCCACCAGGTCTGAACTCTCAACCGCCATCCAGCAGCTCGACTCCTCAGCCTCATCCCTCGCTGCCAGCCAGACCACCGCCATCGGCTCAGCCTTCCAGCTTCAGCATCCCCTCGAGAGGCGGCAGCCATGGAAAACCGCCTGGCGCCGGCGGCTACAATGCCTTTAGTACGTTTGGAAGGGGTTCCGTAGGAGCCAGCACACAAAGCTGGTCAGCGCAACCAACAACAGCGGCCGCAGGACCGCATGCCCCATCGACCTACTCTGCGGCGCCTACCTACAATGCCGCGGCATACCAAGGATACCCATCATACCAGCAGCCTCAGTCCTACTACCCACAGCGTGCCGCATCGTACACAAACACTCCGCCTCAAGCCGAGAGTCCATTCACATTACCTGGTCAGACGCGCGGAAGCGGTGGAGGCCGGGGTGCAAACGCAGCTTACGACCCGGAATACGAGGCGAACATCGCACAGTGGCAGGCCGCATACGCGCCTAAGGATGACGCAAATGCGAAGAGCACGACTATGGGTCGCAGAGAGAACGCCAATACCATACCCTTGGGCACAAAGGCTGGCCCCACCTCACAGCTTAGCAGCGCGGACATGCACTCAGCAGTCAATCCTGATACCGGCGTCGCCGCCGTCGTCGCTGGCGCAGATGGAAAGCAAAAGACTGTCGTGAGAAGCGGTGGTGGGCAGACCTGGCAAGACAACAGTCTACTTGAATGGGACCCCTCCCACTTCCGCATCTTCGTCGGTAACCTCGCGGGCGAAGTAACAGACGAATCTCTCCTCAAAGCCTTCGCGAAATACTCCTCCGTCCAAAAAGCGCGCGTTGTCCGCGATAAGCGCACGACCAAGAGCAAAGGTTACGGCTTCGTCAGCTTCAGTAACGGCGACGACTACTTCCAGGCTGCCAGGGACATGAACGGCAAGTACATCGGCAGCCACCCCGTTCTCATCAAGCGTAGCACTACCGAGATCAAGGCCACAGTTCCGAAAGACCATCGCAAGAACAACAAGCATGGCAAAGGTGGCGGAAAGGATCGCAATGGTGGGGGTGGTGGAGGAAATGGTGCGCATGGAGGTGCTAATGTTGGTGGTGGAGCGAATACCGGTGCGGGTGTTAAGAAGAGCAGCAATAAGACCAGGGGCGGTCTCAAGATTCTAGGCTGAAGGATGTATACTGTTTCCTTAAAGATAGAGATTTGGAGGAGGCGCTGCTGCAGGTATGAGGTATGGGACCATTGGCAGGGCGTCAGCTTGCTATTCGAAGAGTAGGACTACATAGCTGTGACCTTGGATTATTCAGGCACTGCTTCAAATCATTTGGCTACGACGGCATGCCGAGTTAAAGTCACAGTCTGCAAAGACGACGGTAGCACTGTATTTTGCTCAGCCTCTGCTAGCTACTCATACTAGAACTACCATACGTAGACAACCCAGGGAAAAATGCAGGATTAATTACTTCAATGTGCTCCCGCAGTTCATCTGTAGGCGAATCTCCCGTACCTTACTGAAGTGTCTCGACCTGGACATGTACGCACGTGATATCAACGCGCACGGACCATTATCGACCGCGACACGGGAGCTCGCCAGAAGCTCAATCGCGTCGCATCACGACACGCTCCATCTACATACAGCAACAATCCCCCGAGTCCGTCGCAAAGCACATTGGCTGTGCGCATTCACCCAAGATGGCGCAGGACCCGAGCTACAATGTTCTGCCTTTCCTGGTGAGTCCATTACGACCAGCCATGCACTGCGACCAGCGCTGACAATTTCGACAGCTGCCGCATCTTCATTTGATCTCGTCGTACCGCATTCCTATGCAAGCGACGTTGCAGGTCGAAAATGCCCTCGATTACTTGATGCAAGCGCCCAAGATTGTGAAGGAGTTTGCCTCTGTGTACTGGCATTACTTCAGCACTCCACCCCAAGACGGCACCGTTTTCCTGACCTGGCAGCCCCAAGCCCAGCGAGGAAGTAATTTCGCAAGTGACGGATATGTTTGGGGTGACCGGGAAACAGCGTACACTCTGGAAGTTCGCGGATATGTGAGCAACTGTGTTGGACCTAGGTTGTTGGCGTGGAAGCTGACGCTGCTACTTAGACGCTGGAGATTCTGGTCCACCGATGCGGATACCGCCCTGGATTCGACCAAATCACTTCGCATACGAGGTCCCGTTACCACATCGTCAATAAGAATCCCAATGTACAGGGACCGACCCCTGACCCCTCGCTATGGATAGTTCACTACAGCCAAGCCGAACCGCAAGCCCGCATACCCGTCCAACGCGTACCAATCCTCCCCGAAATGCAGAGAATGCTTGGAGAGCGGAGATTGCTAGAAGCTCAAGGTCAGCTGGGACGCAACGAGTTCATGCTTCCGGACAGAGGAAAGTGGCCGAGTATCACCAGCTTTGCTCCTGGTACCCAGGTTCAGCCAGGGCACGTTCAGCCTGGTGGCATGTACCCTGGACATCCCATGCAGCAAGCAGCTCCATACAACCGACAGCCGCAATACTTCCCGCAGGCTCAGGGCGGCATGATCGGCCCTTCGCCTGCCAAGCGTCCTCGTCAGATTCCACCTTCGCAGATGCCCGGTTCTATTGGCGGCGGGATTCCGCCTACGGTCCCGGGGATGCCAATGGACACGAGCATCGAGGACGAAGAGAACACGGCGATTGGAGATCTGCTTGACCATCTGACGCCACGCGACATCAGCACTATCAGATATACGCAACACCACGAATGGATGGAGGAGCTGTTTTCATCGCCATACGCCGCCGGCCAGATTGCGCCGATAGACCTTGGTCTGGGTCTGATGGGCGAACTCGCTCCTCTCACCGAAGGCCTTCTCGACGCACCTTCTTTCGCGAACGCCAAGAAGCCAGAATCAAATCCCCAAAAGTACGAGAAGCTTTCGCCGGAAAAGTATCAGGAGTTTCAGAACCGCGTGGCGAAGTTTATGAAGGATGAGGAGGCCGAGCTCGAACGCATGAAGGCTGAACATGCCAAGAAGCTGGAGGAATTGACGAGGGGCAAGACGTACATGCAGGCGGAGCGTCGGTTAAGAGAAGCTGTCTGGGGCGAGTCGCAAGCAGCGCGCCGCTCTTCACACGCCTCTATCAGCATCCCGATCGGTGCTGCGGAAGAAACGGAATCGAAGCTCAGTGAAGTGGTCGAAGACGTGGAAAAGTCGCTCAAGGTGACCATTGGACCACGCAAGAACGTCACTTGTGTCGACAAGGGCGCCCTGATCGAAGAGATTGCTCCTCCACCACAGCAAGAGAACGGCACCGACGGGAACGAGTCCTTTGCCAACAACAACGACACGACAGGAGACGCTACAATGATTGGCGGCGATGATTCTGCTGCGGGCCTCTTGGACCAATTCACCTCAAACTCTCTCGTGTCTACTCCAGGCGATACCCAAATCCCCCAAGCCGGAGCGGCGAACCAGAACCAGGCTTCAGCACTTGGTGGAGAGCAAGCTCAACCGCAGCAACAGGCACCATCAACGGCTCAGGATTCATCAGCAATGCGGACCCAGACCGAGACACCAGGTGGTGATGATCCGATGGGGCTGATAGATGGCATGGATCTCGACATTGACATGTCGGGCATGGGCGACCCAAGTGATCAGGCTGGTGGTCAGGGTGCTGATGAATGGGTTATGGTTGAGTCTGCCCAGCAACAGCAGCAACAACAACCACCTCAACAGCAACCCCCATCACAACCCCAACCTCCCCAACCCCAGCAACAGCAGCCCCCTAACCCCCCCTCCACCACCACAACCGCCCAGCCCCCAACCACCACCACCACCACCACCACCACCACCACCACCGACACCCCCCACGACGACCCCACCACCGTTCCCCAACCCCAACAAACCGATTCCAACACTAACTCAGCCCAGCCCGGTCAAGCCGAAAGCACACCCGGCATGTTCGACACGGGCGACTTCCACTTCGACGACACGGCCGGCGACGCGCTGCAGGATTATGGTGGCGACGGGGATTTGGGACTCGACATGGGCATGGGGGGCGAGGATGAGGATGCGTTCGGTGCTGCGTTTCATGGGACGGAGATGAGGGAGGGGGAGGAGGGGACGGGTGAGGGTGGTGCGTAGGTGGTTGGCAAAGGCAAGATGGACAGGCGTTGGATACGGCCGGATGGGCTTCTAGGCATGGGGATCGTTTGTTGCAGTATTTTTTTCTTTTTCTTTTTTCGACGAAGAGTTTACATTCGTGAGCACAGAAAGGCTTGCTGACACCTTGAATCGAGCACAATCAGTTTCCACGTCGATTCGCGGAAATCGTTCTTCTTTCGTCTTCTCGTTTCCCTTCCTTCGTCATTCTTCTGGTGTCTTCTCCATGCGACTGATGGTTTAGTTGATGGCATTCTCGCTGCAGAGTCGGTGATGGGACCTGACTTTCCCGATAAGAAGGCGCATGTGCTGCCGACTGCAGAGGCGGCGAGCAAAGGCAAAAAAAGGGGGGGTTTTTTTTGGTGGTTTCTCAAACACCACTCGTCTGAGACTGAGAGTGTCGGCGGTGTCCAATACTCCCTCGTTGCCGCTGCGTTGACAAATGTCACTGGATGCCATGCGTGGCCAGGGTCTCGGTACCTGTTCAGGCACGGTGGTTGGTACTCGGTTTCGTGGGTGTTCAGTTCACCTTGTTCTATCTAGAGTGTGGTTCCGGTTCCGGTTCCGGTTCCAGGCGAGTTCGAACCAGGAAAGCTGCGGGACCGACACGTTTGTCGCGCGTCATGCGTGCGCGTGGCTGGTTCGGAGACCTTGGGACTTGGGGTGGTGGCGATGTCAGGGTTGTCGCAGTCCGTACACGTTGCTGCTGCTGCTTTCCTGCTGCTTCCGAGGACGCTGGTACGAGGCGAGTCGGCTGGGTGGTGGGTGGTGGGTGG
>ML978766.1:0-45306 GCA_010015785.1 Saccharata proteae CBS 121410
ATCCACGACTTTTATCCATCCCAGTCACAGCCCCCGAATATACCACGAGGACGCAAGGCTGACTACTCGCCCTTATCAACCCACAGAGCGTTCGTTACTACCGCGCGATCCATCCACGACTTTAATCCAACCCAGTCATACGCCCCGAATATACCGCAAGGCTAACTACTCGCTCTCATTAACCCCAGAGCATTCGTCACCACACCCCCCCTCCCCTCCCCATCCCCCCGCCAAGCCCCCGCTCCCCACCGCACAAACCCACCAACCCAACCGCACCCCTCCCGCCGCATCGCCAGCATACATGAACCGGAGTGAAGTAGATATGACAAGTAGCTCCAACTGCACCATAACTTACACAATTAGCTCCGCTAGAACCGGTACCGTATAGGCACCGTCGCAGCAGGCGATCGTTCCACGTGCCGCACAGCCTTGATCCACCATCCAACATCCACCATCCAACATCCAGATTTACGTCAGGACTGGGAGGTTGGCTTCGCTTGGAAACGGTGCTGAAAGCCGTGGCGTGGGTGCCGTGGCGTCGGGATGGTGGGTATGTATTTGGGACGGCGAGTTTGTGGTTCGGATTTAGTTTGCGGGTTGTATGGGCGGGGATTTGAGGGAGCTGTGGAGGCGGGCGGATGAGTGCGTGGTTTGGGTTGTTGGTTGGTGTGGATGAGGATGGATGGTTGGGGGACGATCATAGCTTTCGCGCACACGATTGGTGACAGGCGTGGCACGTACTGATGAACACCACTGTGCTGTCACACTCGTCATGCCAGTTCTTCAATTCGAACCACATACCTCACGCCCCGCCTACGAATCGCCTCTCCGCTGCCTGCCTCGCCTTTTCCTTCACATGCCCATATCCCCCATCTCCTCCCAGACCTCACCACCCAGACCTCACCAGACTCAAACTCTCAGCACAGCACTCTTGCTAAACACGCCATCAAAAACACACGTGTTGTCGACCGGTATGTACTGCTTGGTCACCACCTTGATGACTTCTTGCGCCACCATGCCGCCAGCTAGGGCGGCCGTGTTGTGCAGTTCGGCGCCGCCGGCGCGGGTGCTGTTAGGAAGAGTTAGTCTCGGGGTTCGAGTGATAGGTTGACTCGATTGGGGAGGGTGACGAGATGTAGAGGTGATGCAGAGGGAAGTAATCAAGAAGTGAAAGACGGGAGGACAGATAGAACGACGAGCATAGTGATCTAACAGACGAGAGAAAAAGGAGAGGAAACTCGAAAGTATGCGAAGCCGATGTACAGACAAACCAAAGAGTGATTGATGTCGACAAGACGAAGAGGAGAAAAGGAAAAATGAAAAAGAAAAGGAAAAGAAAACACTCACATCTCCCTCGCATACCCCGCCATCCTCGTCTTAATCCCATCATACTCCTCCTGATCCTCAACAAACATGCCCGCCTCATCCAGCAACCCATCCACCAAAACCTTGCAAATCCCCACCATCTTCTCTCCATCAACATCCACATCCTGCGCCCTTTCGCCCGGCACCCTCGGCGCACCCGCCAACTTATCCGCGTGGTGACTCCCGCAGAAGATGTCGTACGCCAGGAACGCGATATACAGCAGCAGTCCCGAGTCCGGATTCTGCAGGCCCTCGAAGCCCGCGAGAGCGGCTGCGCGGTCGCCCCATTTAAGCTTGGCCCCGTCGCGGACGACGTGGAAGGGGCGGCCGCGGACGAGTTTGATGTGCGCTGCGTTTTTGCAGAACGCTTCTATCTCCTTGTCGTCGACTGGACTATCCCGTTTGAGTTCCTTTTCAAGACTGCGAACGATGGCAGTGACTTCGGCGAGGTCGGATCGGGCTTTCGCTTTGTAGATGTTTTGGAGTGCGATGTAGTCTGCGGATTGGGCTTTCATGTCAGGGAGCGAGCCGGGGAGGGGGAGGTGCGAGTGCGTTTTGTGGAAGGTGGATATGGCGGAGGCGATGAGCCAGAAACTGGGGGAGGTGGGGGAGAGGGATTGGCATTCGGGAGCGGAGAATACGTCGCGGACGGCGGATGAGGCTTGCGGTGGGTTCAGGGATTTTAAGACGGCGGAGACGGCTTCGTCGTAGTTTTCTTCGCCGCCTTCGGGGTTCGATGTTCGTGCGCCTGACCGGACGAGTTCGCGGAATTCGGTCTTTTCTTTGTAGTTATGGGGAACTTTATTGTCGTGGGTTTGCTTCCACTCTTCCAGATAGTGTAATAGGAGCAGGACATATGGGACATGTCCGTGGTCGTGGTCGCTCATTGACTCCAGATTCAGGGTTTTATCCGCCGTGAATTTGCGAAGCTCTTCCCATGGTGCCAATAATCTCAGGTCTGCTGTTGATTCAGCCGGTGGATGTGTGTCGACGATCGGGAAGGCGGGCGGCAGGTGTATTGAGAAGTGTATGTAGAATCCCACGCTGTGGATGTAGAACGTTGGCGTCGCAGTCGTGCTTGCGTGCTGGGAGATTTGGTCAAGGATTTCGGAGACAATTGGAGCAGTGACGAGGATGAGGGTGTATGGGCTCAGCGCAGAGGGTTTGGCGATGAAGGACTCAACGGGCTGTGTGATCTGTTAGCAGCGACCAAGCTACGACACTCGATGCCGACTCACCTCAGTGATATAGTGACCCTCGACATCCGGGTTCAGCTCTTTTAGCAGATTACAGCAATGCTCCGCTCTAAACCCACCCAGATGCTCTTCCTCGAGAAAGAAGTTCACACCCAGATCCGCTTCCGACACCACGCTCGAATCCAGAATCGTAAACTGCCCAATCCCAGGCAACACGAGGTTCTTGAGTGTTTCAACGCCCGTCACACCAGGACCGTTGTTGATGAGGAGGATATGCGCGTCTTCGAGAGCTTGTTGCCCGCTTGCCGCCCATAGTCGGAGCTGTCTGTCGTACTTCTTTTCCTTGGAGGTTGGGCCTTGGAGGGGAGGCGGGGTTGTGCCGGGCATGGTGAGCGCCAATGGGCTGGGGACCAGGTGTTTGAGCTTGGTGATTTGTGGGATATGTATGCACGAAGAGAGACAGGTACTTCTTGGTGATGGAAGGGTGTACAAATCGCGATCACGAGCTCACGCGTTGAGTGTTGTACAGCTCCGTCCGCCATCAGAGCTCCCGCGTCATCGCCAGCTAAGCTCCGACGGGCCGACTTCGGATCAGATGAGGACATACCGATAAGCTCGTGTCCCTGGCAACCACCATCATCACCAACTTTTCTTCTTGCTCTCATACCATTCTCATGCCTTTCTTCACGGACGAGTTGCGATGATGCCTGGATCGTTTCGCCTATTGCTTCTCCGGGATGGACGACCTTGAATTAGAGGCACAACCATAAAAGACGCATGGGTTACAGAGAATGGCAAACAGCTCCAGCAGTTGACAGGATCGTGATCCATCACTCTTCCGCTCTGATATCCTTTGCTGCTCGCACTTTATAACCTATCTTCTACAGAAGTGCTTAGGTTGGATCCAGAGTATGGGCCAGTATCCCGTACGGTGCAATTCCCTCACACCGACCAAAGACTCATCTCTCGTCGTCGACCCTACCTGTACCCACTCCAATCAAGTCCATCCAACCACCCTACAACCTCGCCCTCTCCCTCAGCGCCTCCTCCACCAACCCCACCGCCTCCTCCGCACTTCCGTAACTAGCCTGATACCCATAACCCGCGTGCCCATAGTTATGGACCACCCACAAACCCCGCACTCTCTCCCTCTCCACCCTCGGACCCCCCTCCCTCATCGGCCTCAATCCAACCCCATGCCTCACAACATCCAACTTCTCGATCCCCTCACCCTCGGTCAACGCCGGACACAGCTTCACCGCCCTCTGCATAATCCGCAACGCCATGGACGGATCCGGCTGGGAGTCCCAATTCCCTTTTTGCAGACAGCCGCCTAGGATGGTGCCGCCGCCGGCCGCTCGTTGCATGATGTAGCACGCTTCGTCTGGCCCGTCGTCGGTGCCGCTGCTGCTGGTCATGACGCCGGGCTCGTTGCGGACGACGACAATCTGGCCGCGCCCGGGGTACATGGTCTTGTCCATGACGCCGCCCAGCTTCATCGCGGAAAGCCCGGTGCAGTTGAGCACCACAGCAGCCGGTTTGCCGGAGTGGTGCAGGGTGGCGGCCGAGGCGATGTGTGTGACGGTGCCGCGTTTGATGACGGCGCCGTTTTTCAGACACTGGCCGGCCAGCCAGGGCAGGTAGATGGCGGTGTTTATGCAGACGGATGTGAAGGCTGTGGCGGAGTCGATGCCGGGGGCGAGGGTGGAACGAGGGAGGATGCGGAAGTTTGGGACGACGGCTTTCCACCATGGGTCGGTCTTGAGGAGCTCGGCGAACCAGTCGCCGGTCGTGCTGCCGACGTCCTTTTGCCGGTTGTGGAGGACGGTTTCTGTGGGTTGTCAGTAGGGTTTGATGGTGGGGCTGGGAGTGTGGGTGGGGTGAGATGGACCTTGGAAGTGCACGCCTGCTTCGACGACGGAGGAAGCGAGACGTTGGAGTTCAGGCCAGGTCTTTTCTTCGTAGCGGGCGAGGTTGGAACCGGGTTTGCCTACACTGGTCGGATGGGTGGGTTAGGATGAGGTGTTCTATGTTTGACAGCCGCCCTAAGACAGAGTGCATTTGGATTCTGAAGTTGATGGAATGACTTTGATGTGGCAGGGCCGCCGACACAAACGATCAATCAACTGATCGAAACAGGGAAACAGCAGCAAGACTGTCCGTACGATGTTTACAATAGAGACAGGAGTTTTTGTTGACTCTTACGTGTGCGGCCAATGAAGAGCTGCCAGATGCCGGACAGAAAGCCGCATCATAGGCCAGACAATAGAAGACATTTTGAAACTCACGGCAGATAGTTTGCGCCGGCCCAGGGAGAGGCATATCCAATGTCGTAGTCACCGGGCATGTGCTTGGCGACAATAGTGACGCTGTACTTGGGGTTTTGCGACAACAGCAGGGCGGTGGTCAGCCCGACCACGCCGGCACTGCGCAGGGCTCAGCTGGAGGAACACACGCAGGAGGTGCATCGGGGCAGCTCACCCCAAGACGACGATGTTGGCGTCGGCCATGTGCCTTGCGGTTGAGAAGTGCAGACCTTAGAGTCGATGGGCAGGTGAGCAGGTGTGCGGAGTGGATGACTCGAGCTGCAGACGGAGAAGAGTAGTTCAGTCAGAGTCACGCTGGGTATATAAGCAGACAACAGACAGCGGCGGGCGCCGGCCAGCATCACAACATCCCGAATGGATTGCATTGTCGTCGGCGTGGACAGCCTATCGATTGTGTGCTGTGTGCTGTGTCTGTGTCTGGGTCTGTGTCTGTGTCTGGGTCTTGTGTCTTGTGTCTTGTGTCTTGTGTCAAGCTCCCATAGTTTGCCTTGTCGCACGGGCCGCAGGGGTCATACGTATTGTATTGTGCTGCCGCTGCTGCTGCTGCTGCTCAGCGTTGCAACACCATAAACTTCACCGCGAGCATCAATCACCCACCCCGCGGTGAAGCTTCACCACCCCCCCCCCCCCCTCCCCCTCCCCCCCCCAACCTCTTCCAGCCTCCTCTAAAAATTTCTCCTTCCTCTCGAATCGCTGTCCATGCTGAACTTCTCTCTCTTCACCCCACACACTCTCCCCTCCCATCACCCTCCCCCCGAAACTCCCATCGGCCAGTGCACAAGATGAGTTTCACGACCACCACCTACCAGCGCGAGTTTCCTGGCCTGTCCAGGCTAGGGCTGTACGCCTCGAAAATCGACGGTGACGGTACGACCACTGCCCTCCCCCAGATTTTTTCGCCTTCTCCCTTCCCCCGAACCTCCGCTAACGCCGTCTTGTCTAGGTAATTGTCTGTTCAGATCATTGTCGGATCAGAAGTTCGGTTACCCCACCGAGCATGAAGTCATGCGCGGAAACACGATCGACTACATGCGCGACCACCCCGAGGAGTTCAAGGGCTTCATACCAGTCAACCCCGGCGGCGGCACGCGTCGCAACCCCAAACGCAAGAACACCCAGCCTACCACCGTCTTCACCCCGACCCAAGAGGAGATAGACCGCGTGTGGGAACAGCACCTCGCGTATATGGCAGAGGGCGGTACCTGGGGCGACAACATCGAGCTCGTTGCCTTTGCGCGCGCGTACAACGTCAACATTCGCATCTACGTCCACGACTTCGCATACAACATCTTTGCTGGTCCTGAGGACCCGGACAGGGAGGTCCTGCACATTGCCTGGCATGTAAGTCGTCGCTCAAACCGCCGCACAGGGCCAACTGCTGACACGAAGGATGTAGAAATGGGAGCACTATTCATCCATCCGTAACATCGATGGTCCTCACACCGGTTTGCCGGAAGTGCGTGTTAGAGCCGCCGACCCTGAAACCGAGGAGAAGCAGGAAGAGATGCTCGCCAATGCTCCCTACGCTCTTCCCTGGCAGATCGACGTCGTCTCCAAGTCTCTTCCGTACCTTGTTGACAAGACTACGATCAAGAAGACTCTGGAGGAAGCCAAGGGCAACATCGATGCTGCTGTTTCCAAGCTGATGGATCAAGAGGATGGGAATATCAGCAGGTCATCGACTCAAGAGAGCTCCAGCGTCGAGCGTGAGCCTGATTCCGACGACGACGAATACTGGGGACCCAACAAGAGAAGAGATCGCCGTGTGTCGAAGACCACCAAGAGCAAGGACAAGAAAGTTCCGTCTACCTCGCATCTGGCATCCGTCGAGGACTCTGCTGAGCCCAAGGAGCCCAAGGAGCCAAAGGATATCAAGCCGACCAAGTCCCGCGCCAAGTCCCCTCAGCTTGACGCAGACTCCGAGCGCACATGGCATTCAGATTCCGACGACTTCAGGAAGCCGATTCCCGCGCCTCAAAAGAAGGGACCCGTCCGCATCAAGCTCACTCTTCCGAAGCCTCCGCCTGAGCTGGCTGAGGAGGAAGCCAACAAGACCACCGGCAAGACCAAGGTCAAGCAACTCGGCCCTCGTCCTCAGCACCGCAAGGTCCATGCTCGCGACAAGAAAGACATGATGAAGAAGGCCCAAAAAGCCGCCCGCAAGGAGCGCAATCAGGCCGACGCTAAGTCTACTTCCGGCGAGAAGTCTCTGCCCATCATTCCAAAGACCGAGAAGAAGCAGTCCACATCGCCTGAGCTTGGCAATAACATGAAGATCCTGACTCTTTGAGTTCTTTCCTTCACACGATACCCACATCCTCCTCCATCCAGTCGGCTGTCCAATGTATACCCCCAACGCCGACTTTTGCATTTGCATACACGATTCCCATTCTCTGTTTCCGACCTCGTTTGGACGTCCGGCTCTCATGATATCCAGCCTTTCAGCTCCAACAACGGCGGTACTCATCACATTCTCACATGTTCACACCACGAGCACACTCTTCTGCATTTGTTTTTTCCAGCGAGTTTCACATGCATTGCGACGGCGTTCAATTGGCACCTCAGTACCCTCGTCCATTACCCGATTCCCAACCAATCATCCCGTCGTCTTCCTCCTTTGGCTGGTCTACCAGAACGAAGACGACAAACCATCTGCATTTGGGGATCCGGCGGTCGTGTGCATCATCATCATTCTGCGACTCCAGCTCGCCTTGGGGCCTCCACTTTTCCTCACCTGGCGTTTACGGCACTCTCACGTCGACGACGGATGCAACGATCAACCGGCTGGCGTACGGCGGCACGCGAAAAAGTCGAGATTTTTGCGAATTCCGCCCTCCTCACGAACTGCACATTGATTTTTCTGCTTTTCGAGCTTGGTCTCTCATTTCCATTTTCCTTCGCAAACACCGCGCGCAGTGTGCCATGCATACGCTTCACGGCAGCGGCAGCATGACCCGGCTCAGCTCGGCGACGCCACAGCCTTGAAGCGCATCTGGTCTGCGGACATGTTCCCGCTTGCCTGCTGCCAGTACATCACTCACATCTTACACTCGTTTTCTCGACGCAGCCACCCAATGCAGACCGGATGGTCGCCAAGACAGACTAGATAGGGCTTCGTGTGCGCGCTGTCTCACAACACAGCGACTACCCTTCCCCATCGAATCTTTCCATCCCTCTCTTCCACGATTACATGGCAACTCTGGCGCGTGGCAACAACACGCAGCCTTTTTCTGTCGTTTTTCTCTTTTGGGTTGGCACGACGTCGGATTGATGGGGGATGCGTGTTGGTACAGATAACTTAGCAGTACGACCAAGCGATGCTTTAGAATAGAGAACTTCTTGATGACCTACGTCCCGATTGTGCTAATGTGATGCGCGAAGCTCATCGTACCGCACCCAGGACACTCGCGCCGTCTCGCCCGCCACCCATCTGAACCTGTTCGTGCGTCCGTCGATATTTCACGTCCAGCGCCCCTCCAGCCCTCGGCATCGGTTGATCCATCGTTACCATTCCATCCATCCATCCATCCGTCCATCCTTCCATCCGTCCATCCGTCCATCCATCCATCCATCCATCCATCCATCTATCCATCTTCTCCCACAACCCACACCCACAACCCACACCCACAACCCACACCCACATCCCACACCCACAACCCCCAACCTCTCCACCTCACTGAAAAACAAACACAACACCCGCCCGATCAACACTAACAACCATGCCATACGGCCACTCCACAAGCGCCACATCCGTGATATCATCCAAATGCCCACGCAGCAACTGCTGCTGCTGCAGCGCGCGCATGTTCGCTTTGCCTTTGGCCTCGCTAGCAGAACCGGCACCGGCACCGCCAGCACCACCGCCCGCAGCATGACCGCCCGCATGACCACCAGCACCACCGCCAGCACCACCGCCAGCGGTTCCCTTCGTCCCTCCCGCCGCCGCCACATCCCTCGCATCTCTACCCTCCTTAGCACTCGCCGCCGCGTCTCTGCCGCTGGGATGGCGGGAGCCAAGTTTTGGTCTCGCGGCCTCGGCGCCACCCGCGGGCCCAACCAGCACCTCCCTGACGACCAGCGTCTCCGGATTCGGCGCCGCGGGCGGCAGGACGGCGTAGACGCTCTGTTGCTGCATGGCGGCGCCGCCGGGGCCTTGTGCGATGTCGTCGGAGACGGGGTCGGCGCCGGAGACGACGGTTGAGTGGGTTGGGTGCGCGAGGTCCCAGTAGCGGACTTTCCAGTCGGGGCCGGTTGCCAGGATGAAGTCTGTGGGGTCGGTGGAGGGGGTGCTGGTGGTGGTGCGGGGGGCGGATGTGTTGGCGGGGTGGGGGGTGGGGTTGCTGGGGGTGGATGTGGTGGTGGTGGGGGTGCCGTCGGTGGCGAGGACGAGGGCGCGGACGGCGTGGGAGGGGGTGCTGGAGGAGGAGGTTGAGGTTGAGGACGAGGTTGCTGCGAGGGTCGAGAGTGGGGAGAGGAATGTTAGGCCGGAGGACCGCCCGGCTTTCTCTTCTACCTCGTCCAGGTCGATCAGGCTGTATGCGGCCCGGCTGGCGGCTGTGTCGCGGAATACCGAGGCCCGGAGAGCGTGCGTGCAGATTCCTTTCTCTAGGTCCCAGATCGTTATGTCGGCGGCGTTGGTGCCCCCAGCCACGATGAAGCGGTTTTTGCTGCGCGATTTGAGCGCTTGTGATACGATGCGGTTGATGGGACCCGAGGCAGGGAAGCGCCAGGCCCGGAGCCGGAGACGGAAACGTAGGTCCCAGAGCGAGAGGACGCCGTGCGCGGTACCGAGGATGAGGTAGTGGTGTTTGCGGTCTGTGGTGAAGCAGGTTGGGGGGCCGTGGGGGAGGGGGTTGGAGAGAGTGTAGAGGAGGGTCATGGAGCGGAGGTCTAGAGCGTGGATCTGGGAGGTGTTGGTTGCGAGGAGGAGGATTGAGGTTGAGGTTTCGGGGGAACGGTGGTGGGATGTCCAGACTGCGTAGGTTGAGGGGGGGAGTTGGTAGGTGCGGAGGATCCGGGGTTTGCCGTATTTGGGAGGATGGGGGGAGGGTGTGGGTGTAGGTGTTGTGGTGGTGGGAGGGGCGTTGTCGTTGTAGACGGTTTTGACGACGTGCACGCTGCCGTCAGATCCCGTCGAAACGAAGCAGTGGGAGCGCTCGATGAAGCAGATGCTGGTTACACGGACACCGTCGCCCCCTTGGCGGTGCGTGGCGCGTGATTTGTGCGTTATGTTGCGTTCGAGCCGGGAAGTGTCCCAGACTTTGACGGTGCCGTCGTTGGAGGCGGTGATGAAGAAGGCGTGGTCGGGGGAGACGAGGACGCGGTTTATGGCGGCCGTGTGCTCGCCCATGGTCGCGACGAGGGTGCCTTCGGGTCGCCAGGTGGTGTTGGAGGGCAGGCTATTGTTGCGGCGGATGGGGTTTCCCTTTTTCAAGGGCTGGATCTCCGGGCCGAACTCGATGGTGTCGATGGGGTAATTTTCCAGGTAGAGGGAGTCAAGTAGTTTGAGGACAGTGGGATCGTTGCCGCTGTAGTCGTGCGCGGCCTGGAATCTGATCTTACCCGGGTCCTTCCTGTGTAGTTCCTGAGCAACAGCCAGAGGCGAGGATCGACCATTCTTGGTCTCTTCTCGCGGTGAAATGACTGTGTCCACCTTTCCAAAGGCGTTGGTCGAGGTCATGCCGGTTTCTGCCGTGGCTTTGTTGGTGGAATCGCCCCGAGCCATCAGACTCATGGCGCTTGACTTGTGCCTCATGCCTTGACTGGGTACCCCGAGACGGGTTGATGTCCTTGATCCAACCGAAGAGGGAGAATCTAGACCATCGGCATCCTTTGCTCTGGTCTGTGGGATCATAATGCCTTGTGCCACACCCTCACTTCCACGAAGTAAAGGAACGGAGTCAGACCTTCGTACTTGACCCTCGCTGTCCCTCGACTGCCTTTCCAGATGGGTATTAGCATGAGAGATCCTCCGTCTTGCCAGAGCATCATCCGCTGGCATCGACGCGTCCCTCAGCGCTTCAGCGATTGTATTCGGCCTGTCTTGATCATAAGCCACATTCTCATTCACGGCAGCATCCAACCAATTCCTCTTCTCGTCAAAAAATACCGTCTGCGGCTGGATATGGAGGTCCTGGAGTGGAATGATGCGATTGAATTGCGAGAAGTCTTCGCTATCATCACTCTGCTTCCGACGATGTGACGCTTTCCAGATGTATTCGCGGAGTGCCAGGAGCTTGAAGTCGTCGTCGTGGGTCATGCCGGCGTTGCGTAACTTCTTGATCCACTGCTCGTCCTCGTCGTTCTTGGGTGTCCGACTGAGAGCTTTGGGACCGAGTTCTCTTGCAGAGATGGTCGGCACGGCGTCTTCGAATGACGAAAGGGAGAACATGCGCTGTTGTTGAGCGGATCTCCAAAACAGCCCCTTTTCTGCTGATACGGACCATTGTTGCGCGATATCCATGACCAGTCGAGGGAGAGGCTTCTTCAGCGAATCAAGCAGTTTGAACTCTGAGAGATCAGAAGGCTCGACCTTCAGGTACGGTTTCAAAAGTGGTACAACGATGCTGTGAGCGTCCGCAAGTGCAAGATTCTTGGCGGTTGAGGTAATGAATTGTGCCGCTGCTTCGCGGATCCAGATGTTCGGATGCATTGAGAAACGGCCAACGATGTCGATCAACTCCCATGCTTTGGAGCGTTGTATGGATCCAAGCTCCGCCAGCGCAGAGAGGGACCTGAGTGCCTTCTCTACCACGAACTCTTCTGGGTCGGTCAGGGCTTGCATCATCAGAGGCAGGATGAACTCCTCGAGGTTTGCAGCGCCGACGTAGACACCCACGCCGACGATCGTCTCGAAGAATGCGCATTTCAGCATCCAATCTTTGTCATTAAGGTAGGTGTTGAGATGGCTGAGGATGACGTCTTGGGCCTTTTGATCCTGGAAGAAGACGCATAGACTGGATACCGATCCGAGAAACGCTCGTCTTACGGCGGGATCGCTGTCCGTGAGGAAGGCTTTCGTATGTATCTCGAACTTGTACACGAGATCCGCGTGAGACTGGTCGTACAGATCCTGGTAATCTTCTTTACTCAGATCTTCCTCGGCTTCCGGGTCGTTTGTAGGGAGTGAGCCATCTGCTCGTAAAGCCTGCATGATGTCCAGAAATCGACTTGCTGTCGTAGCTAGTGTAGCCAGGCACGAGGCGTATGTGGCGCGGACAAGCGGACTTGGACTGGCATAACCGTCGTCGAGCTGCTTCTTTGTAGGCTTCCAGCCAGGGAGGAACGGTTCAAGTCTCGGTATGATGTACTCGGGAAACACGTATGCGTTGATCGGCGATACAACCTTGACGAGTGCCAGCACTTGGGTGATCGTCCGAAGCGCTGCGATCCTGACCAGATCGTTCTTGTCGTTGAGAAGCACCACGAGGTAAGGCAGGATGCGGTCCAGTTTAGTCTCGTCCGTTGTCCTTTCTGCGAATGCCAACAACAGCTCACAGGCTCTGACCCTACCAGTAGCTCTGGCAGTACTCCTGATGGAAGCTGAGATGAGGGTCAGGAAGATGAGGGTCCCGTCGTCGCTTGTTCGGTTAACCGCGTTCGAAGCTTCGTGTTGATAATTCGGGATATCGACATGGAGAGGGAACAGGTCGCTCCGCAAAGTCGGCCTTATCTCTGGCCTCTTCTTGCTTTGATCGCTCCCATAACCCAGGAAATACGAAATCTTGTCAAAGTCATTGTACACCTTGTCAATCCGTTCATCAGCTTCTCCATTGTTCTCGTCGCCATTAGTGACTGGGCCTCGTCCAGCCGACGGATCCGTAATGGAGTGCATGTAGTTATGCAAGAAGCCATAAAAGTAGTCAGGGAAAGCCTTCTTTCGGTAAAAGACCAAGCAGTCGTTTGCGTTATATCTGGCATTGGGATCGAGCTTGATCAAGGTGGAGACCATTTCTCGGATGTCCTTGTCCTCGATGTTCCTCAGATGAGCCTGGTAAGGATCGTAGTTGCCTTGTTTGTACTCGAACAGCTGACTCAGAGAGAATATCGGCGTCTCCAAGAAAAGCTCGGCGATGACGCAGCCAACACTAAACATGTCCATGGCCCAGTTGACTTTGCCGACTCCTTCGGCTGGGTCTCGTGGCGCTTTGAGAAATCGCTCTGGGGCGAGGTAACACGTTCGACGGCCAGACGTGTCAAAATAGAAGCCAAAATCAGATGGGTTATCCTCTGGCAGATACGTAGGCTTGAACGAGGAAGAAAAGTCGGCCAGGTATAGCCAGTTCCACGATGTAACTAAGATATTCTCGGTCTTGATCTCGCCGTGGAAGATGTCGTGTGAATGGCAGTCTCGCACAGCAGAAAGCAACTGAAAGGCAAGCCATTTCTTCTCAATATCTTCAAGGAAGGGCCGAGTGCTCATCCGGTCATACAGCGAGCTGTAGATGTACTGACGAACGAGAAAGCCGTTGTCGCTGGTTTCCAGGATACGGTGATATGCCAGAGCATTTGGAACATCTGCGAGCACTTTTCTCTCGTGGAACAGGGCGGCTTTGTACTCATCCAGCTTCATGCTGGCATAGGGCTTGACCACCACTTTGGCAATGACGAGGCCATCCTTGTGCCGGGCGCGGATGGCTTTCATGAAGCGAGCATTGCCGAGAGACTTTTCGTACGTGAGATCGGCCAGCTCGGGGACGTCGATGCCAGCGGCACCCGCCGATAGGGTCGTGAGTGAGTACCCTTGACCCATGGTGGTGTTCAGGTCAGGTGTGGTGGTGGTTGGTAGCAGGTGGTAGAGGTGTTGATGATTACTACATGACGCGACGCGATACGATACGTAGAAGGCAGGCAGACGATCTCAAACTCAGACGCGTTTGCCTAACAACGACAGTGAATGAGTTGGATGTTCTGAGGATGTTCTTGATGACTTGAGTTAGATGTTGATGGAGTCCGTCACATGTCCTGGCTGTTGTCTGACTGCATGACTCGTAACGCCAAACATCGTCAAAGCCACGTACTCAAGCCTCATCCTCCATCACCTCACACCTCGTAGAAAACACAGGAAACACGGCAAATGACGACCAAAGGAAAGAAGAACATCGTCTTCTTCCACCCAGATCTCGGCATTGGTGGCGCCGAGCGTCTAGTCGTCGACGCCGCCGTCGGTCTCCAAGACCTGGGCCACAAAGTAACCATCTACACATCCTATTGCGACCCCAAGCACTGCTTCGACGAAGCCCGTGATGGTGAGCCTCACACCTCTCACACCTCCAATTGCGCCTCTATCCGGCCACCGACTCATGCGCGAGTACAGTCAGCTGAATAAACCGCCTCCAAGGAACACTCGATGTCCGGGTCCGCGGAAACACAATCATTCCTGCCTCTATACTCGGCCGCTTCTCCATCCTCTGCGCTATCCTGCGCCAAGTACATTTGATACTGCAAATTGCGCTTCTGAGCTCAGAGCTCAAAAAACTGCAGCCAGACGTCTTTTTCGTGGACCAGTTGAGCGCCGGAATACCTCTACTGCGACTGCTGTCCCCAGACGCCCGCGTGCTCTTTTACTGCCACTTCCCCGATAAATTGCTGGCACAGCGTGGTAGCTCGATCAAGGATATATACCGCGTGCCATTCGACTGGGTCGAGAGCTGGAGCACCGGCTGCAGCGATGCCATCGTCGTCAACAGCAACTTCACAAAAGGCGTCTTCGGAACCGCGTTCCCCGGGCTCAAGCGCAGAGAACCAAGCGTTGTATACCCATGCGTGGATACCGCGCCAGCCGAAAAGCTCAAAGAAGACGGCAATGAGGCCGAGAAGCCTCTCTGGGACGGCAAAACCGTCTTCCTGAGCATAAACCGCTTTGAGCGAAAGAAAGATGTCGGCCTCGCTATCCGTGCCTACGCCGGCTTGAGCGAAAAAGAGCGCGAAGGCACTAGACTCGTCATTGCTGGTACGTCCAGTGTCTCCCACCACCATAGCAAAACACTAACAACCTCTTCAGGCGGCTACGACCCCCGCGTCCCCGAAAACGCCTCCACCTACGCCTCCCTCACCGCCCTCGCCGACACCCTCTCCCTCCCCCACGCAACCGCCAAAACCGTCATCTCCGCCCTCTCCATCCCCTCCCACATCTCCGTCCTCTTCCTGCTTTCTGTCCCCGGCTCCTTCAAAGACACGCTCCTCCGCACCGCCCGCCTGCTGATCTACACCCCCCGTCACGAACACTTCGGCATCGTACCCTTGGAAGCCATGTTAGCTGAAACACCGGTGCTGGCCGCGAACGAGGGCGGACCGTTGGAGACGGTGGTGGAAGGGGAGACAGGGTGGCTGAGGGATGTGCGGGATGTGGAGGCTTGGACGGGTGTTATGAGGGGGGTGTTGGATGGGGGCGAGGTTGGGGAGAGCAGGGTTAAGGAGATGGGGAGGATGGGGAGGGAGAGAGTTGTGGGGGAGTTTTCGAAGGCGAAGATGGCGGAGAGGTTGGAGGGGGAGATTGGGTTGATGGTGGCGAAGACGGGGAGGCCGCCTGTTTGGACGGATGAGATGAGCATGGGGGTTTTGGCAGGCGTGGGGTTGACGCTCGCTGTCATGGCGTTCGTGCTGATTTGGCCTAGTAGTAAGTGATGGTAGGTCTGTGGACATTTGATATCATTGTTTTGGTAGGATTGTTAGCAGGAGAGACTGAATCACCTCCCTGGAATATGTAGAGGCCTATGATCTCCAACATCGCCATTCGCCAACGCCAAACTCCCCTTTTCAATGCCCAGTAACCTTCTCTCGAAATCGTCCATCATCTACTTCGCCGCCTTCCCCTTGGCCTCATTCTCCCCCAACTCCCTCACAAACACCTTCACCACCCCCTCTCCCACCTCATCCTCCCTCCCATCCTCAAACCCCTGACACACCGCTACAGCCAAGTACTTCCCATCCCCCGAAAACCCCAACGCGGCCACACTCGCCGGAAACCGCTGATACTGTCTGATCCTCCTCTTCTGCACCCCGTCCCACAACGCCACCATCCCGTCTCCACCTCCAGACGCAAATGTGCCGTGCACGGGGTGAAATGCCAGCGCGTTAACCGGATAGACTGTATCCACGCCGTCGATGGCTTGGCGGTGGCATTTGAACGCATACTTGCGTGACTGGGATTCCTCGCTCGGATCGAACCACTCCACGCCGACGCGTCCCTCGATGCTAGCGCACGCGTACCCCGCGTCATTAGGCATACACGCCACGCTCCTTGTCATGAACTTCAAACTACTCTCGCGGGCCTGCCAGGGTGCTAGCTCGAGCGTTTCGCCTGGCTGGGAGGTAGCGTGCAGGGCCAGGGCGGAGAGGTCGTAGATGTGGTAGGTGCGGGATGCCATGGCGACGACTAGTTTCGAGGGGGAGATGGAGAGGGAGAAGGGTTTTGAAGGGAGGGGGATCGTGAGGGGGGTGTGGGATGTGGTGCCGGGGACGTGGACGTGCAGGGTGGAGTCCCAGGAGGCGGATATCAGGATGCGGTGTTGCGGGGAGTAGACGACGGATTTGACGCCTGCGGTGTGGGTCGATACGGGGCCCAGGTTGCCGTTTTCAAGATTGATTCTGTGCGTGGAGAGGGTGGGTAAGCGGAGGTGTTGAGTGGGAGCTGTGGAGGCACAACGTACGCATTCACGTCCCAATCCAGGCCTGCGGTGAAGGCTTCGTTGTCGTCCGCGCCGAAACATACGTCCAGCACCGGAGCGCGATGCTCGTACTTGCGTATCAAGGTTCCGCCAGGCTCGGAGTGGGTGTCGTAGAGGTAGACATTGCGGTCCCAGCTCGCGACCAGCAGGCGCGTCGACGAGCCCGGCGCGAATGCTACGGCGGAGATGGCATCGGTCGGGGGCGAGGAGAGTTCGAACTGATCTGCGCGGTTACTTGTAAGTCTTGCGCATGGAGAGCGAAGAGGAGGAGGGACTTACTGGAGCTCATGTTGTTGGTGTTGATGTTCCTGGTTGCTTCGGCGGCGGCGGCAGAATTTCTTGGGTGAGGGACGGAGCTTCGTCATGATCGTCGCCGAGCCTGAGTCCCATTCCTTCACCATCAACGACACTCTTTGCGCCAAACCACCTCAACACTCATAA
Organism: Saccharata proteae CBS 121410; assembly: GCA_010015785.1. Classification (NCBI taxonomy): domain Eukaryota; kingdom Fungi; phylum Ascomycota; class Dothideomycetes; order Botryosphaeriales; family Saccharataceae; genus Saccharata; species Saccharata proteae. Next base: position 16,999 of record ML978766.1, read on the forward strand.
TGCCTTTCGCACAGCTTGTCATTGGCCCTCCAGGGTCGGGGAAGTCGACTTATTGTAATGGTATGCATCAGTTCATGGGCGCCATCGGCCGGAAGTGCTCAATCGTCAACCTCGACCCCGCCAACGACCGGACCAGCTACCCCGTCGCGCTCGACGTCCGCGAACTCGTGACTTTGGAAGAGATTATGGAGGCAGAAGAGCTGGGCCCGAATGGTGGCGTGCTGTATGCTCTCGAGGAGTTAGAGCACAATCTCGAATGGCTGGACAATGGGTTAAAAGAGCTCGGAGGTTTGTGAATGCTCCGCAAGGCGCGGGTCTGAAGCAGAGTGCTGATTCTGGGACTCGTCCAGATGACTACATCCTCTTCGACTGCCCCGGTCAGGTTGAACTCTTTACCCACCACACCTCCCTCCGCCGCATCTTCCTGCGTCTCGAAAAGCTCGGGTACAGAGTCCGTCCCTGCATCTCCTGTCCCAAACCTTTCCCACCACCCTCACTAACACCACGATCCCGACTTACAGCTCGTCGTATTACACCTGACCGACTCCTTTTGCATGACCCAACCCTCCCTCTACATCTCAGCGCTGCTGCTCGCCCTCCGCGCCATGCTCCAAATGGACCTACCCCACCTAAACGTCCTCACAAAGATCGACAACCTAAATAACTACCCCGACCTCCCCTTCAACCTCGACTACTACACCGAAGTCCAAGACCTCGAGTATCTCCTCCCCCACCTCAACGCCGAGCAAACCGCCCGTCTCGGGCCTCGACAACCTCCCGCTACCACCTCCGACCCTTCCACAAATGAACCCGAATCCGAAGACCCACCACCATCCTCCGAATCCAAATTCTCCGCTCTCAACTCTGCAATCGCAACCCTAATCCAAGATTTCGCCCTCCTCTCCTTCCACACCCTCGCCGTCGAAGACAAAACCAGCATGACGCACCTCCTGCGCGCCATCGATCGCGCCGGCGGCTACGTCTACGGGTCCGCCGAGGGCGCAAACGATTCCATCTGGCAGATCGCCACCCGCTCGGATAACGTGGTTATGGAGGCGAGGGATGTGCAGGAGCGCTGGTTGGACAGACGGGAGGAGTTGGACCGGGAGGAGGAGGAGGGGTGGAGAGCGGAGGCGGAGGCGAAGAGGAAGGAGGCGGAAATGGAGGAGAGGGAACGGAGGGAGAAGGTGGCGCCGACGGAGGATGAGGCTGTTAGGAGGGCGGTGGAGAGTGGTGATTTGAGTGTTGAGGAGGCGGTGGAAATTTTGAAGGAGAGAGGGGGTGGGGCAAGGGGGGAGAGCGGGGTTAGGATTGTTAGGAAGGGTTGAAGTATGGGGTGCGTTGGGTCGGCGAGAAATATATTGCGTGTACCAATGTCGCTACAGACATCGAGGAGCGGTCATGTGTTCTGGCCTTTGAGAATCTCCATGTAGTTGACTCTGTCGCATCTAAGGTATGATGTACCTGAGTGGCTCGAGACATGTCGTATGACTCCCGCGCTAACCCCGACCCAACATATAACATACAGATCTCTTACTCAACCCAACTCCACACCCCCAACTGTCTTTCTGCGCGCCAGTACGAGCAGGTGATTTGTCCAGCTTTTTTTCAAGAGCATCACTTCTCGGCTCGCTTTCCACCGTCGGTCCTCTTTATTGTCTGCTCCGTACTACATGTCGGTAGGATAACGTGGTGGGTACCATCATCACTAGTATCCAGCGATGTCCTACATATTTTGCCATATAGCTGTCATTATACATATGGCGAACAACAAAGTATCTAACCCGTAGGATGTCATCTGACACTAGAAATGACCTGGGACCCGACAGAATACCTATATAAAACGTAACTCCCTACCTTAACCCATCACTACACTCTCAACTGCCATCCCACACACTGGAAAGAAAATGCCAAGTTCATCACGCAATAGGCATCAAGGCCATGCATAAATACGGACACATTTGACTCGTTTCTTCTCGGTTTCACTGTCTGCTCCTTACCTCTTAAACACGGTGGAGGGTCTCATCATCGCTGGTTGCGGAGTTTCTTGGCTCCATCAATTGCTATGCAGCTGCGCGTAAAGTTTATTTTAAGTGGCTCTTAGTAAACCATCAAACTTCCGCTTTAACCTATCGTACTACGTAAACCAACTCTCCCTACCCCAACCTAATTCCATACTCTCCACTACTCGAGTCTCTTCCTTGCGCTGTTGCATGAAGGCGTTCAAAAAAATCCATGAAGCAGTCTGTATCCCAGCTCCCCGGCTTATTCGCCAACATTGGCCGTAGTCGCGGACAGCAGCTATAAAAACACGCCCCTCCACCTCCCTCCCTCCTCATTCCACATCTTCCACGAGCATCGAGAAGCGTCGAAACATCGGCGCTGCAGCGTCAGATTTTCCATATACCACGGACCGACTGGTCCCCGTTGCGTCCGATTGCTACAATCCTGCAATCCATTCGCATTGACACTTTCACCTGGCTGAATAAAGCAAACCGCGCGGCGCCGGTTGGAATCGCCGTTTTGCTCCGATACCGGCGGTGTAAGGGAGCGTCTGGTTCTATTACCGGCGGTGAATGATACCGTTGAAGGATCCACCGGGTACGGAGTGTTTTGCGGGATGCTTCGCGAAACAGTTTGCGGAATGGATTGCAAAATAGATTGCAGAATATTCTGTCCAAAAGCGCAGTTGCAGCATAGTCTGCGCGACGACAGAACTGTTTGCGGAATGGTTTTCGGAACATTTTACAGAACAATTTATGGAAAACAGCTGTGGAACGGTTTGCGGGATAATGTACAGAACAATTCATAGAATAAAGTACTTACAATCCACTCGCGTCACTCCATCTAAATCTACCGCCATCTTACATCTTACTTACATCTCACCTACCCACCTCAAAATCAGATCCCAATAATTTTCCTCAACCCCCCCACCCTTTGCCCCCACCCCAGACCATAACCCAACTCGACTACTCCCCTCGCAACCTCCCACCCCCTCCCCATTCTCGGTACCGGCAGCCTGAGAGGCTCCGGAATGCCCGTCTCCACCCACCCAGGCCAGCGATCCCGACAAACAGCCTTAGTATTACAAATCCCGCGCAGCCCCTCCTCCCCCGCAAACCTACCGTATCCGCTGCCCTTGACCCCGCCGAAGGGAAGCTGGACAGCGTAGTAGACCGCGAAGTCGTTTACGGACACCATGCCCGCTTCGAGGTTGCGAGTGATGTGGGCGAGGGCGCTGCGGGAGGAGCCGAAGACGGAGGCGCCGAGGCCGTAGGGCGTGCTGTTTGCGATGGTGATGGCGGCGGGGATGGAGGAGGCGCGCATGAGGAGGAGGATGGGGCCGAAGCATTCTTCCTGCGCGATGCGCATGGAGGGGGTTACGTTTGCGAGGAGCGTGGGGGCGAAGTAGTGGCCGGAGGGGTGAGAGGGGTGGTGGTGGCGTTGGCCGCCTGCGAGCAGGGTTGCGCCGGCGGAGACGGCGTCGGCGATGAGGGATTCGAGGCGCGTGAAGGAAGCGTCGGAGATGGAGGCGCCGACGTCGATGTCGAGGCTTTTGTCGGTGGAGCTGGTGGAGGTGGAGTTGGGAGAGGCGAGGACGGAACCTTGGCGGAGAGCGCGGATGCGGGGCGTTAGGAAGGCGAGGAGGCGGTCATAGATGCCGTCAAGGGCTATGATGCGCTCCATGCCGACGCAGTTCTGGCCTGCGGCCTGGAAGACGCCGCGGAGAAGGATGTGGCCGACCTTTTCGAGGTCGCGGACATCGTCGAGGACGATGGCCGCGTCTTTGCCGCCCAACTCCACGCAGACCGGGGTGAGAGCTTTGGCGGCGGATTCGCAGACGGCATGGGCAACGGGGCGGGAGCCGATGAACGTGATGTGTGAGATGCCAGGATGGGAGGTGAGGTGTGGGGCGACGGAGGGCCAGCAGACGAGACTACGGACGAGAGACGGGGCGAGATGGCCGAATCCGCAGGCGGAGAGGGCGCCGTGCACAATGGAGGTGAAGTATTGGGAGGACCATGCAGTTTGTTCAGAGACTTTGACGAGGATGGCGTTGCCGGAAAAGAGGGCGGATATGATGGGTCCGAGGAGGTTATGGAAGGGATAGTTCCAACTGACACATGCTGCAATGACACCGAGTGGCTCCCAGTGTACTTCGTTGACTTTGTACATCATGAGGAAGTTTGTGGGCCGGCGTTCTGGTTTGAGGGCTTTTTCGCCATGGGCGATGGTCCATTTGAGCTTCTCGGCCGTGACTAGGATTTCGCCAAAGGAGGAGTCAATACGCGTCTTACCGCTGTCGAGACAGGCTGCGGTCGAAATCGTCTCCTGGTTCTCGAGAATAAATCTGGTCGTCCATCAGCATTTGCCCGGGGTTTGTTCTGTTTGGCAGTGGCACCGCGGCACGTACTTCAAGATTGTTTTCAACACCCTTCTTCTCTGTGCAAAGCTTGTCCTCGCCCATTCGACCTGCGCTTCTTTGGCATCCGCAATGGCTTGGTCGATATCGTCCGGTTTCGCAGGCTGGATGTGACCGAGCAGTCTCCCGTCCGCTGGGCAGTAGCATTGGATGGCGTCAGAGCCTGCAACCTACGAAAAAGTCAGTGAAAGCTACTTCACCACGGCCATACAATTGACTCACCTTCAACGACGGCTTCTCAAGCACCTCACCCTTCCACCCCGGATGGCATTGCTCCGGCGGAGCGACAGTAAAGTCCACAGCCGGCTCCGGGTCGTCGAAGATTAGCCATAAGAGAGCGACGATGGTGGTCGCTACGGAGACGCCAAGAAGAATGTATGGCTGGCTGCCGTAGCCGTCTTGGAGGAAGCTGAAGTCCATCCTTGGCGATGAGGAATTGAGTCGGATGCGGTTTCGGCGGCCACACGCGCCTCGCGACTGGCTTCAGGGTCCGCTCCGCTAACCGGATAGGGTAATTAGCTTCAAGACAGTGAAAGCTGGCCGCGGACGACGGTGCAATTCTTCCTGCGACACCGACCACCTTACAGCAATGTCGACTTCTTCGCATTTGATGTTGTCGTTCGACTGAGGGTACGGTGGCCAGTTTTGCAATACTGTCGTCGTCGTTTGCCTTATGCCAATGCAAAACACTCACTGACGCACAGGCTGCACAGCCGTCCGGCCATCACAGACTTCGCAGTTATCGACGCGGGGTCGTCTATCTTACAGACCATACCTCGTTATGCATCAGCAACATATCAACCCGATTTTTACGCAAATGGAGGACGGGGAAGTGTGGAACAGCTTTCGTCTCTCACTCCAGAGCTTCCCCTCACTAGGTTGGACCAATCTTGAGCAAGACAGAAGCCCTGGAATGCCCAAACACATACAACACATTTGTCCCGGCGTGAAACCTGCCAGCCACAAGTTGACGGGTCATAGTCTCGCTCGTGTTGAGACGAGCAACGCTAGTCCAGAGGCACAACAGAAGCAGTATAGCCCGGCCTCTCCGATACCCCATCCGGGGCAATAGTCTCATATCAAACCAACCACGTCAATGCATTGTTGGCCAGACTTTGATATTCATGCAGAGTACAGTCCTGTCTCGGGACGCCTTTGTCTCCGTCTCTTTTCCAAGACGGGCTCGTGTACCCCTTTTCACCGTCATCGGACCGAAGAAAGAAATTTCCATGTTCCATCCTCAACCATCACACAGGCGGGCACCCTTCAGGGTCATAAGAGCATTGTCATTCACAACGACGGGTAGACGCTGCATTGTATCTGGATATAATGCGTCCAGATGGAGTTCTTTCCATCAACCAATCATCAGGCGTTGTGGCGGAGTGGTTATCGCGACAGACTAGAAATCTGTTTCCTTCGGGAGCACAAGTTCGAATCTTGTCAACGTCGATTGGATCTTCTCTTTTGGCTGTGGAGGGGCTGTGAATTTTTTATTTGGTTCGTGGTTGGGTGGTGGGTGCGGAAAGAGGTGGGTGTGGCATGTGGGGTTTTGTGGGCTTTCGGCTAGGACGCCATGTGGGAGATCACTGACCAGCAAACTTCACATGTCGAGTACACAAACACGGGGAGAATTGATTCGTTGAGGCGACGCTCTATTTTGTTACTGTGATGTATGAAATGCTGCTCAGGAGTCAGCTCACTTGGGTAAGCTTTCTTTGCCTCTTGTTTACTCGTCCCTGCTCTGGTGGGACTGATTCCCCTCAGCATTCAGCTTGGTCTCCTCTCACAAAACATCGCGAAAAGCCGATAATGGTTGACACTCCAAGCACCGCCGCATCCGGAGACCCTCGTCTCTCTCATGGAGGCTGGTGGAACGAACGACTCGACCAAGGAAATGTACAAGAGCCATCCGACAAGCCAGATGTCTGCTTGCTCAGCACCAGCGACTCTATTGAGCGGTAGCGAAGCAGAACTCACGATTGTGTCAAGATAATGATGCTCGAGTCTCTAGCTACGCGGAGCTATATAGCTACCGCCTCCAACAAGGTAGCAAGGACTGCAGGCTATCTACGAAGTAAGCTGTTTAGGACAAACATCTGTGCAGCAAACATCTATGAAGGAGAGGACAGTCTATGTGACAAACAAGAGAAGAAGAGAAACACGCAACACACTCACTCTCCGGATCATGCGACAACACGTCCTCCTGAGTCTCTTTGCTGGAGCCACCGCCGTGCACGCGGTTCAAGAGTCAGTGGATAGCGAAGTCAGCAACGATATCCACATTGCTACACCAGTGGTGACACGGTACCCAAGGACGCCAGCCGATTCGATCTTCGCACCGCCAGCGATCAATATCGAGCTTGTTTGCGAGGCTCAGCCGCCGGTGGTCATCACTATCGCAGCTCTTCCTACGGAGGATGTGGCTGTTGGGACGGGTGTTGCTATTGTCAATGGTGGTTCGAATGGAGGGCCTGCAGGTAATGCTCTATTCTTGTTGGATATCCTATCAGCGTTGGCTCACTGAGTTGAAACAGGTCCCAGTATCACTGGAATACCGGCTTGGTACAGCTAATCAGGCCAGGATGCGGGCAAGGCGGGCTCCAGCGCAATCGTTTCAGTGGCTTTCGGTGCCCCCAGCTCGGTTCACATGACTCCCGGAATCACTTCAACTACTCCTGTACCAGGAACTTCTCAGGCCACTGTTGGTGAATTCACTGCGATAACATTGACCAGTGGTGTTGTCCTCTTCAATACTGCTCAAGCTGTACCATCCGGAGCAGGTGCAGGAGGAAGTGCAGTTTCGGAGAGCGGATCAAGCACCTACTCCACGGGTATCTGAACCATCAGTCGTGAGCAATGCGTCATTTTCGTCAGCAGCCTTAATTCCAACACTTCAACCGGCAGTTCCTTGGACACAGAACACGGCAAACTATACCAACCTTGGAGATATATCTCACGGCCAATAGAGTCGCAGGTTTGTTCCTCCGTTCGATTTAGATGATCAGACTGGTTAAAATATCTCAGGCCCTACGTTGGAACACCTTTTTGCCCTTCTGACATCGAACAGTACCTATTCATCAGTGGTATTGGAGCACTCCGTGTTCATTCAGAATGTAATCTGCGTCAACCCCGGCCTTCAGCTGTCGTTCTCTACGGTCGAGTTCGCTGCATTCGCCTAACTAGTATGGAACGGCACATTCATCGTCATCACTTCTCGTGCAGGTCACGGTTCGGCTTCGACAACTGTCAACACACCTACTGGATAGTCAGTGCGGTGATTTCACGAACAGCACGACGGCTATCCTCCAGAGTGTCGAAGTGGCAATCGAAGATGCGCTCGAAGACGTCCATGTGGTCTGGTGTACTTGCTCCCCATCCAACGGTACTCCAGCCACAGCTTCAACGGCGGTAAAGGAGGCAATTTAGGGAGGTTGCAAAACCGGGCTTTCGCTTATTGGAGGGAGTGGGTAGAGGCGAGGAGGGCGTAGTAACGGGTTCTTCAAAGTTGGTCGTGCCCGGTGTCGGGAATGATAGAATTCCAGTGTTCTGCATGTCGCCGTTCCTTCAATATCTGCGACGGGGCACTTGAATCTAATTAACGAATTAGTATAAAGGGGACATGAGCATTGCTGTCGAGGGTAGAATGCTGGACTCTGGGCATTTGTTTCTCTAAGTAACAATTTAGACAGATCAATATACCGGGTGAATTTGAAGTGAATTTGCAAGGTAAAAAAACCAGGTGAATTCAAAGTAAATTTGAAAGGTAAACAGACCAAGTGAATTTGAAGTAACTTCGAAAAGGTAGACATATCAGGTAAATGCGAAATGAATTCAAAAAGTAAATAGAGTGATTTTCAAGTAAGTGAATTTAGAAAGAGTCATAATGCTAGGTGTATCTTTATTCCATAGAGACCCGCTTCAAACCTGTCCGATCACAAACAGCAACAGGACAGTCCAACAAAGAATTACCCCCACCAGCGACAGACTCGACCCCACGCCTACCCTCACGTCTCAAAGACCGTCCCCCTCTCCGGCAAAACCCCATCAACCAAGTACTCATCCATCGCCCGCGCCGTCTCTCCACCCAAAATGTACGACGTATGCCCATCCCCGCCCCTCGTCACCAACACCGCCCCCGGAATCTGCTCGTACACGCTATTCGCCCAGATATACGACGTCTCGGGATCATGCAGCGACTGCGCCAGCAGAATCGGGATCGAGGTTCCGTTGCCACTGAACCTGAGATACTGCTGCGGATTCGTGACGGGGATGGGCCAGCCGATGTAGGCGCTTTGGTAGAGGTAGGACTGCGTGTGGCCGCGGGTATGCGGGGCGATGAGGCGCGTGAGTGCGGCTTTGTAGGTGAGGTCCGCGAGGGTGGAGGGGCGGAGCCAGTCGAGGCAGCCGACTGCTAGGCTGGGGAATTGCGCGTCCGGGTCTGAGACGGCGATGGTGGTTGATAAGGCTGTGGCGTTGGCGCGGGAGGCGAGGAGGAGGGCGGTGGCGAGGTCGGCCCAGAGGGAGTAGTCGAGGGCTGCGAGCTTGGGCGAGTCTTTGATGGTTAGTTGGCTTTGGACGTTGAGGCGGAGTTCTTCGCCGTTCACGTCGGCGCGGCAGAGACCGGATTTGACGCAGCCTGGGGCTGGGATTGGGGTTTTGGAGGCGGTGGTTGTGAGGTTGTCGAAGAGGGCGAGGACATCGACGGATTGGAGGGCGCAGGGTGTTGTGTTGGCGCACCATTCGGCGAATCTGGTGAGTTCGTTCTCGTAGGTCCAGGTTTCGCCGACTAGGCTGGAGGTTTTGTCTTGGGTATGGTCGACGATGCCGTCCAAAGCCATGGCTCTGATACTGTGCGGATACATTTCAGCGTAGGTGGCACCGATTTGAGACCCGTAAGACTCGCCGAGAAAGTTGAGCTTTCCGTCGTTCAAGGCCACACGCACGGCTTCCATGTCTCGAGCCACGCTAACAGTGTCGATGTGAGCAAGGAGGTGACCGGTCATCTCAAGGCAACTTTTTCCGAGAGCCTTGTTGTGCTCCACGAGCTTCTCGAATGAGGAAGCATCCGTGGGGAATATAGATACTCGTTCGTTGTAAAGTGTTGCATTGCAGCGGACGGGAGTGCTCTTGCCAACACCGCGAGGGTCCAGTCCAATCAGATCAAAGTGCTTTCGTACACCGGACGTAAACACTTGAAGGCCCAGCGCTTCAGCTGCTGCCGCGCTCTCGATGCTCTGGGTGGCAACTCCTCCCGGGCCGCTTGGGGTGTAGATCACGCTGCCGATTCGGTTCTCCGGATCAGACGCGGGTAGTTTGTTTAGACCGAGAGTGATGGTTCCCTCATGTCGATTATTCCAGTCAAGTGGTACAGTGAAGTTGGCGCACTGAATATTAGGTGTTGCGGCTGTCGAGCAATTTGTCCACGTGAGGTTCGAAGCCAAGTGACTTGGATTGGAGTATGGTGGTGCAGGAAAAGGGCTTGCATATGAGGTAATAGCGGATGAAAACACAGTCGCCGCGAAGAGGGCCGAATAGAAGGAATTTACCACCATACTTTATGGTGATGAGGCAGAATGGTAGCATGAAAGTATCGTGAGACGCGACATCTCAAAACCTTTATGTCGCGTAGTTATTTACCCACGTATCCAGCAGGCGCGGAGACCGCGCCGACTCGTCTCGAAGAAAGAAGGCCTGTTCAGCCACAAGGAAGTCGCCAAGGCGAAGCACAATACGACAAACCAACTCCACACACTTAAAGGGAAACGAGAGTTGCTTTTTCTATGCTGCCACCGCATGATCTAACGTAGCAAGGCTAGCTTCATGAGTCCTTTGTAGCGGTCAGGGAAAGCCTCAGATTCGACCTCCGTGCCATATTCAACGCCTCGGTCTCTTTTTCGCGGGTTCTCACTGCGGAGGTGACGCGAGATCCATCTTCTCCGCTGTAGGATCATATATGGACGCCTTTTCGACGAAAGGACGACATTCGGATTGTGCACACGCCTTTCAGTCCTTGCTTATCTAGCCTGACAAAACGTTGGTACATGCGACAAATACAGTATGCCCAAGTTCGTCGGCACGAGGTGGACGGTCTGAGGGCAAGAAGCTGCTGGCCCCACCTTTCAGCTGGTCAGGGTTCGGGAGGACCAACGTATAAGTTACCTCCACGATTGGCTTCTTGTTGGCGCACTCGACGAACGAATGAGAGCTGATGCGGTGGGTACCGGCAGCCTTGCAAGGCTGATGGAGGACGAGAACGAGTGTGGCGCAGAGGGGGTATGAGAAATGAGCCTAGTTATGGCGATCAATAGACACATGTTGTTAGATCTGTGTTGGGGCTGTCCATGTACGCATGTAAGTGTGGTGGAGACTCTGGAGATGCAATTGAGACATGGCGAAGAGTTTGATGCAGCGATGAAGCTCGAGATGGAGGTGAAGGGATGATATCGATGACAGTCCTGAAGGTGAAAGGATTCATACTGGACGGTAGGTACTGGAAGCGTGACGCTAGGCCGAATGTAGCTTGGACCAGACCACCGCCCGCATCACCGTTCATCTCGACAAGTTTCTGATAGTCTTTGATAGGGATGATAGGCACCATTAGCATGATCATCACTCACCAAGTCAAGCTGAACGAAATCGAGACTAGATAAGAATGTGACCTGCTCCCTAAATGTCTACAAGCTCACGTCTTCGACTCCTCTTTCGGCTCTTCTCGAACTTCAAGTGCACAAAACGGCTATCTTTCTTAAACTCGATCCTGTGAATGGCAGGGCCTCATCTTAACTGATGCTTGAATTCGTTTTCCTAGCTAAATTAGTCAGTCTTCAGTTATATTCATCGTGAATTTGGGTTGTCACGGTTCGACTGTTCGACAACACAACAAAGGAGGAGTGAGATGAAGAGAAAGCAGTCGTAGGTACTACCACTATAACCAATGTCTTTTTGTACTGACCTTTCGATGGGTTTCCGGATTTATTCCGTCAAGAGATCCTTAAAACCCCTGCTCGAATTGGAGCTCATGATCGAGGCTTTTGAGACGAAAGAACGATACTTAATTCAGCTATGGCAGGAGGCGCGCCACAGCCATATGTAATTTGCACGCACACAGCGAATTACGCTCAATCTCGTAGGGACAACACAGCAAACCACAACTCCGTCAAAGACAGTGACAACGATGAGTGGGAATGAGTCCGAGGGCAGCGAGGAGTTCGAGGCCGAGGATGGGAACGCATAGGATGACTTCGTGCGTGTACTCGTACTTTTCGTATCTCCTGGGTCTATCCGAAATATCTTTGATGAACCCGAGTTGGCAGGGTCGAGAACATACTGGATGTCCCGAGTCAGCGGGTTATTACTCCTGAGACATTCACTGATCAGGTATGTATTTATCGACAGATTGCGACAATCTCCTTCTCCCGGTCATCAAAATCAGTCAAGTAACGCCAAAGAGAAGTCAAGTCGGCGACTACGTGAGGAACTTGTCGCCAGTGACCTCGTTCGATCTCTTGGCTCGTGTCTTACTGCCATCTCAGCAAACCCTCCCTTTCCGCGTATCTTCGACCTGAAAGATGCTACAGGATGGGGTCCCGGATACTTCAGAAAAATGCACCATCGTCCAAGCGCCCTCGATCATCACGGCGAGTAGATCGCCATACCCTCTATTCGATAGGCTCACCGCCCAGGAGAAACAAGTCGCTACAGACTACAGTGCTGCCCGAGACCATCGGAACAGACGCGATCAACGCGACGATTCCGAGCTTGAGTCCATACAAACCCAGCTCGGCCTCATCAACACTCAGAAGTCATACTGGATACGCGCATTCTACAACGCCATCATTGACATGACCGGTTTCCGGGACAAGCCATCGACGCCGGGATTCAAGAAGCTGTTCAACGACAAAGAAACTTTTTACAACGTGCAAGACATCCTTGCTGGCGCTTCTAGAACATGGGAAGTGTTCTTCGACGGTGCAACGTACGGTTGGCTGAGACCAAAGTTCATGACAAAGGGCGTTCAGCAAAGAATCGGCAAGAAACCCGTCGGCGATTGGTTTACGCGTCTGAACGAGATTTGTCTTGCGCTGAAGACTGAGAAGAAGACTTGCGTTGAGGTGATTGAAGACAACCTTACACAGATCAGGTCTCTTGTTTTCTGTCCTGGTGTCTACGTTGCCGTCAAGCAAAGCTATCGTCGATGCAATGATTCCCGTCAGGCTGCTATTGCAGCGTCGAAGAAAGAAATTGAGAAGAAAGATGATGAAAAGGTGAGAAAGAGGAAGCGGGATGGAGAGTTTTGGGACAGTTCTGCCCGGGTCGAAGAGTTGCACTGCCAGAAGAGAAGTCGCAATCATGGATTGGAATCGCCGTATCAACGAAGCATTGCTACGCCCCCTAGACCTGACACCCATGCACCGGCTGATGACCAGCTCATTCCACCTGTTTCGACAGCTCCGTTATGGGAACAGCAAACTGTCAGACCTCGGATTGGATATGGTCAAGAAGACTCCAGTTCCCTAGTGGCCATACCGAGGAAACGTTCCATCGGAGATAGAACGACCTATGCATCAGGTCCGCGAGAAAGGACTTCTCGACATTTTCGACGCCTCAGCCCTCACCTATCAACCGTGAACGGCGTCAAGTCTTTCGGCCAGGCTCCTTCGGCTTCCACGAGCCCTCGAATACAGTCTTCCATCAGCCCGTATGACTCATGCGACAGAACTTTCCAAGGAGAAATGGACACAAATGATACATTCGTGGATATTAACGGGGATAGAGCAGTGCCAGATGGACCAGACAACACTGCTACTCATGGTCCTACTATCGAGGAAAGTCATCCACCAGTGGATTTCCTTTGGGACGGTTGGGAAACTCCCTGGGCTAACCAGTCATCATTCGAACCTCCCGGTCCTACTTACCAGTCGTATGCCGGCGACGAATCTGTTCTCAATGCTTTGCAGACTCATGGCTTTGGATATCCAAATGATGGTGCATCGACTGATGATGTGTTTGGGTTTGGCTACGGTCAAGAGGGCAACAACACGCAACCATCATGATGAGGTTAGCCTACTTAAAAAGCAAGTTTTGGGAGATTGTCTAGCGGAGAGCATGGGATGAATACGTGGATACTCGAGGCTCGTGGATAGACAAATATTATCATGCCCCAAGAATTCCAGTCACTGGCAGGGATCGCTGAGACATTATTTGCTTCCCAGAGCTACTTAGATCCAGAAGCTTCCACCGGGTTCATGAAGCATCATAACTTTAGACCAATACCGGGCATCACGGCTGGCTCGGATCATTCCATTTATTGATGGAGCTGCTCACGGTTGGATTCTTCTGCCATTCAGTACTAAGAAATTCACTCAGAAGGGCATCCAAAGGAAAGGGAAATTCGTCGGCTTACAGAAGGTTCGCTATTTGATGACTTCTTCCCAAAAAGGAAATAATAGAATTGAAAAGCCTTAAAAGAGGGTATAGTTGTGAGGTTGAATATTCTTCGCCTTTAGGAAATTGTTTTTCAGTCTATTCTGAGCTTATGCATGCACCGTATTTCATGTACATCACGGGAACTTCACGATGAGCTTGGGTACCATTACATAGAGACGAAAAGTATTACTTTGATTTGTTCCTTAGTGAAAATATGACTTGTTTCCCGAACGATGTAATAATAGTTGCCTTTGTAATAGCGGTAGACTAGATTCTAATTATTGCTATTTGTTTGATATTTTTTATATGGCGTGACTCTTTGGGAATTATCCAAACAAATCTTGCAAGTACTATAAGTTCTGATGGAAGGACTTAAGCATCCTCATAAAGCATCTTTGGAGCAAAAGCGAGTATGTTATATCATGACATCCAGATAATTTAACTCTACTCCAGTCTTCGAACGGTGTTCGCTGCTAATTTACAAGATCAAATACCACCAAAAAAAAGTCGAGACTGCCGATAGGTCGAAGGAACATACATAAATATGTTAGGGAAAGAACACTAGTAGTGTGACGTTTATGAAATCAGCTTATATTCCTACTGTTATATAGGCTTTTATTTTGCGCAGGACATGAGCTATTCCACCGACTTCTTGGTGCTCCAAACTGTATCTACTGGTCTAAGACGTTATCTGTTTGCATCCTGATGGGTATAATATGGATCGTACTACAGCCTCACAGGCTACGTTGTGAAGCGTCCCGCTACTCTGTCCGAGTACAGGTACAGTTATACATCTGCAATACTTCTGCCACGCCAAGGTCATCCTAGATCAAACTTCCCAACCATTAATATCGTTTTGTAACGCGAAAACTACTAGGATACACAACTTTTTAGCAGTGAGATATACAATCGGAGACGTGTCAAACTTATCTAGCTACTTTAATGAGCACACTCCTGTCGGCTCTCTCAACCAGACTCTACACTATCTCCTTCCACATCATTACTGAAAAATGTCATACGCGAGAAGTAAACACGATATAATACGAACTGCCCTTGTAAAGTCTGTTCAATAAAACCCCAACTACTTCCCTTCAATGACCTGTCCCAGTATCCTGATGAGCAGGTGACAGTGTCGAATGGTCGTATTACGAACGTAGCGGACGCTGCAGACCGTTCAATTCGAACGAGGGGCCGCTAGAGGAGGTGGCGTTGACCGTAGTCGTGTCTGATGCATGCGAAATTGGCGCCGGCAGCTTTATGCATTCCACCCGTCCGGGACCAGCTTCTAGATATATCTTGAGAGATTCTGGGGTTGGCTTCCGGCCATATCGTAGCAGATCTCTAGGCTCAGCTGCGGGGCAACTCTTAACAGATGTCGGATGTCGGCGCTGCAACTCTTAACAGACCTTCTCTCATCCCTCATAAGGACGCCTTCTCCCACTCTTCCCCTCCAACCTTTCACCCTCCCTCCACCCTTTCTACTCATCTAACCCCCCGAGAGTTTTCATCCCTCACCCTTAAAATCCTGGTACCATTCAATGTCCCTTGGTAATCCGGGCCATCTCACGGACATGGCTGAGCCACCACCGCAACGAAAAGCGACCGACAGACCAGCTTCTGTAATCGCGACCGCCGTCGGACCTCTGACTGATCCAAACCTCATGGCCTGCAGCGATTCTGAAACAACAGCACCTCTGGACAACCCAGGCCATCTCGCAAATATGGCGAAGTCGGCGCTGCCGAAGACGATGTCGACTCCACCAGCTTCCCTAACTGTTAACATCTCCACACCGCTGCCTAGTTCAGCTAGCTCGACTGAGAGTCAGTCACAACCAACAACGGTCTCGACACAGCCTCCAATTCCGCAATTGTCTGCGATCGCACTTCCGCTAGTGTCAGCATCGGGATACAAGAACATTGCCGACCTCGACATTGTTACTCAGAATATGGTGTTTGACATCGCAGAGGCCGATCGCTATCGCACTAGGCGCCTTACCCGTCATCGCGAACCTGGTTATGTTATAAGCGCGGCCGAACTCCAGAAATTGAGGACCGAGAGGATCATGTGGACCGAAAAGTTCTATCATTCAATGATTGACTCTACTAACGCGCAGGACAAAGTAACGACCGAAGGTTACAAGAATCTAGTCGTAGATATGCGATACGACGTGGAAGATATCCTTGCCGGCGCCTCTCGCCTCTGGCAGATCTTCTTCGACGGAGCCTCGCATGGGTGGATAAAGCCTCCATTTGCAACGCAGCAGTTCTTGCAACGGACAAGCCGAAAGACTGCACGGAAGATCGCTTCTATCAATGATAGGCTGGACGTGATCTGCAGAGCCCTCGAAATGGAGAAAAAGATAGCTGTGGAGGTTATCGAAGACGACCTGACAGCCATACGCTCCTTCATCTACCACCCTGTGGAGTGGCAGAACGTGAAGGCAGGCTCGCGCCGGACCAACAACACTAGACAACGTACGGTCAACCAGTTGAAGTCTCGGGTCAACGGGTCTATGAACGGCAACGGAGCGGATAATACTGGGATGTCATCGTCTACTGACCCGACAATTACTTTCGAGTCCAAGAAGAGGAGTCATCCGCAAGATTGGAGTACCGAGGAGCTTCTGCCCACACGACAAAGCAAGATGCCACGCTTGGAGAACTTCGGGGCTGCTGAATTCAACATCCCGATCGGCCCGCAAACTTACATCGCTCCCAATGGCCCTGTTCAGCCAAATATGATGCCACCGATCGAATCATTCAATGCAACCACGTTCCTTGGAGAAAACGGTATGGAAGCTGGCGACCACTCCTCATACCCCTGGGAAACGGCGACCCTAGCCGAGGGACAAGAAGTTGAATCTGGACTAGATGACCCTCATCTTACCAATTTTCTGAGCCCGCCGATGGCTACAACTTCTCTCAGCACGTCTTCCGAGGAACCGTACTCGACACCCCTAGGTGGATCGTCCCAATATGGATTCACGCCGCCTCCGACGAGCTGCTCTGCGTTTGAATTCGGAGTGACTTCCACCAGCTTCTCCCAATCACTCCTTCAACCCAGCAACGCGTCTCAGTTCAGCCCGTCATTGGCAGGTACCGCCTCCAGCTACCAAACACCTCTCGCAATGTACACCAACCTGAATGGAGAGGTTCCATACAACTCGGCCGGCCAGACCTTCCCGGCTTACAAACGCCATCAATTCAATCCTCCAGCCTCTTCAATTGGCCTGACTCCTGCTTACTCTTCCGCCTCGGCGAACCCACTCCTTCAACACAGTCATCGCCCTCCCTTAAACCCACCGGTCGCATCGTATCTCCAGCCGGATGCTGAAAATAACATGAAAAACTGGCCGACGTCCGATGACCAGGCCGGACACAACGAGTTTGTTGAGGATTCAGATGCCGAGGAGTCACGCAAGAAGTAGTCTCCTCCAAACATCGATCCGAACAAGGATCCGAATCTTGATTGTTCGAACAGCCGAATTCGATTTGGGAACGGGATCTAAACCAAATCCTGCTTCATATCGTCGCATCACTGAATGACTAGTTTGATTGGTAAGACACTCTGTCCTCAACGAAAGCTAGCTTTGCATACTAACACCTTTGATCATTTTAGAGCCCTTTCGGTATTCCCTCATCATGCCTTGTGCAGGATATGTGTCATTGAGGGCGAGTTGAAGGACTGAGAAGGATTTTTAGAGGTATTCTTGGACTCTAAACAGCTTATAGAATAATGGAAATACCACCCCACTCCAGTGATTCTTGAAAACTCAACATATGCTGAAGGCAAACATTCTACTGGAGGATACAAGAGACTTGTCACCGAGACGCTGTATCTGATCGAAGATATCCTTCGCACCTCTGGGATGTTTTCTTCGATGGTGCATCGCATTGGTGGATCATGCCGCCCTTTACAATAAAGCAGTTCATCCAGAGAAGTAGCCGACGGGATGCCCACGCCATGGGATCTGTTAATGATCGCGCATACATGATATGTTCGGCTGTAAGAATGGAGAAGACCATCTGTGTCGAGGTCATCGAAGATAACCTGACGGCCATAAGATCTCTGGTTTACAATCCTGCAGCATGGCAGAAAATCAAGGCGGGATCCCGTAAGACCAATAATGCTTGACAGGGCACCGTCATCAACCTCAAGTCTCAGGGCCAGGGAACGCCAAGGAAAAGGGATCTTTTGTCGGAAGACACGGCTACAACAGATTCTCATCCAGCTCACCGTCCCAAGATCCCACGTTTGGAGATCTCCGAGGATGGTGAAGCCTCGGTGGAACAGCAGATGTACAGTCCGAATGCCTCCGTTCATCCAGGCATGATGCCGCCGATGGAGCGGATGGATACCACAAGAATCTGGCGCGGCTTCGACCCTCGCAAGTTGCTGCAGATGCGGCTCACGATTATCCAAACGTCTGGGAAGCGACGAATGCGACCGAGGGATACGAGTCTGAGCCTGGAAATAACGATACTCGCAGTTCCAAACGGTCAGGCCCGCCGACAACCACTGCTTCTGTCATCACGGCCCCGGAGGGCTTGTACTCTATGCCCCAAGGTAGACAGTACGAAAATGACCTGATCTCAACGGCTCCCACCATGCACAAATTTGGAAAACCTCCGGAAACGGGCTCCTCATTCGAATTTGGAGCTACAAACCCCTCTACACATCCGTTGCTCGGGTCCACGACGAATATCTTTCCAGCCCATCACCGGCCGGTAACACCTCTGGCTACACAATCTCTTCTGACGAGTACAGAAATCTGCAGGAAGAGACGCCGTACGATCTGGCTCGTCAAGCCTTTCCATCGATCGGTCGTCGTCGTGTCAATCCCTCGCCTTCGCCATTCGTCAATCCCGCGACCTCGTTACTCGGCCCTGGCCCTGCCTACTCGCGGTCCTCGGCAGACCAGCACCTTCAGCAGACCCGTGACGGAGCTAACTATCCGCCTGTCCCGTCGCAGCCTCTCCTGCCGGCTGCTGAGAGTCTCCTTGAGACCTGGCTTACATTCCCTGATCAGACTTGGGACCACGAGCGTATCGAGAATTCGAAGACCTCACACGAAAACCAGTCAACTCATGAAATTGACCCGAACATTGATCCCCATCTCGGATGATGAACCATCGAACGATGTTTGATCAAAAGGATTCTACCCTGCTTAGCAGCGGCTCATGTTTGGACAGCTAGTCAGATTGGTAAGACATATCACCATGTACGAATGCTAGCATGATACACTAACATCATCGATCATCTTGGAGCTGTTCTAATAGGTCTTCCTCATATAGTGGCTGGAATGTTTGGCTCTGGAAGGACAATGAAGGATTGAGAAGGGGATTACAGAGTTCAGCCCGACTGGAGAATTCAAAAAACTTATGAAACGATACAAATTTCACTCTACCACAATCAGTTTTAGGAGCTGACCATATTTTGCTCGGAGACATCCGAGTGCATACATCTTCGTGACCAAAAATGTGTTTCTGGACGGAACTAAGAATCTCCTGGGAATACGCCCGTGATAGTACCTAGGTAAAGAAGCCTTTTATAAACACCTACACACTCCACCGTAGCTATAATTAATCCTTATCCATTAATAATTATATCTATAGCCAAGTGCCTCTATACGGCCTAGTCCCGCCGCCTAGCACGGGTTATCCTGCCTGTGACTTTATGATCCACAAGAGTGCATGAGATATATTGGGTTCCTTTTCTGAGCTAAGCTCCACACCACTACACGAGAGGTATAGCGTTGCACAGGCTCCCTTTCTGGAAAGCTTCGTTCTGTTCTATAAGCTGACACATATATTGCTATATTAGCATCCCAGATCCACAATAGCAGCTTTGTCACATTAGCATGATATAAGGATAGATCACTCATATGCGCTGTGCATTATCGTACTACGCTTTGCCAATTTTCGATTTTGAATGCAAAATACAGCCATGCTCATTACGACTGCTACACAAATTCGCTCAGTCGCTTGATGCCAGTATTGTCCAGATGAAGACGACATAAAATGACTCTACGATGCTGAAATCTGGAGTCATACCTGAAGGTTGATGGTTCGGTGTCAGAGTATAGTTCCAAGACCAGGCAGTCTATATATGGCCTTACTGTCAATTTGAACAGGATATACAAACCTAGTTAAATCTCCGCCCATTACACTGTATTGTATCGATACCGGCAGGTTCATCTTCATCGCAATATCTTTTGAAGTGAAACCAGAAGCCCTGTCATGCCAGTACATCCTGACCTGGAATTATACGCAGTTGAGTCTCCTCTGGACTCGGCTAATCAGCCATATAGCGTCCCGCCGAGTTAGCATAACGACTGTGGTAGAATGCGGTGCCGGTGTAATACTCAGTATGACACTACAGATGACGTGTCATCGCGTAGGATACTCGGTAATGTTACGAGGTAGTCTCTTGTGCTGGTTCTACGGGCTTCGCCTTCCAAAGAGATGCTGTAAGCGAGACTGAAGAGCTCTCCCAAGGCGCTTTGCGTACATGTTGGACAGTGGTGGGTTTCAGATCCAATCGATCCCAGCCAATTCTCCCACTTTTCACTGACTTATACCATGGCATCACTAGCACCAGAATCAACCAAGCTACCCGTCCCACCAAGACTTGGGAGACCTCTTGCTTACGACTATCTGGTCGACGAGCAGTGTTCGCTTCGTTCGCATGGAGCTACGACGCCATGAAGCGTTGCGCTGACGACATTTCCCACCAACGTTGCTGATTTGAATGCCCAACTTCAGCGTGGCCAATAAAAGACCTAAGAACGGAGTTTATCGCAGTTTGTCCATTATTCTAATCTCGTAGGTCTACGCACACGCAATAAAGATATCTTGTCCCGCGCTATCAACCCTTTCTGGCATCAGTGATCACCCCCATCGACCCACAACCTCGACGGCGCAACACGCCCACTCAGCTCCTCCTACCACCACCCACGAAGCGCACTCATGCATCCATGCTTCACTTCCCCTCTCCGCACTCAAGCCGCCAACAAACTCAAATAAACCCCCCACGCAACTCCCACCAAACTCCCAAACACAATCCGCTGATTCACCGGCACGACGCTGAAACTGATCAACGAGACGAGGGGCCAGAGTTTCAGACCGGCAGTGGCAAGGTCGGAGTAGTTCTGTCGTCGTTAGCAACCAACCCTTACCAGCAAACGCGAAGAAACAAGACAACGGCCTCAACTCACGACCTCATCAAGCGCTTAAAAGAGGAAGAAGAAAAGAAGACCGAGAAGAAAAAGGGGTAAAAGCAAAGAAAGAAAAAAAGAGGGATAGCGCGAGGAAACCAGCCGTCGAAAAAAAGCCGAGCCAAAATAAAAAAAGAACTCACATCAACGACCGCCGCCCTACAACTCTCCCAATCCCCACCCCTCAACGCCTCCATGCCCGCCAAAAACGCCACCGTGTTCACCGCCGCGCCAACGGTCTGATCCAACAGAAACTTGCAGGCCACGTTGCCCCAGTTCTGCTTGGCCTTCGCCGCCTGGGGTCCCGGGTCTGCCTCAGTCTTCAACTTGGCTTCGCCCCCTTCCTGGCCGATGGTCTGGCCGGGGAATTTTTCTTCCAGGAAGTGCTGCCACAGGACGTTTGGAGGGGTGTTTAGGGCGGTGAAGATGATGAATTTGAGGATTGGGGCCGGGTTGGGCGTGAAGGGTTGCTGTTGTTTGAGTTAGCTTGGGCGTACTTTGGACTTGATTTATTTTTGATGGGGAGGAAATTGGGGGGACGTGGTTGTTGGCGAGATTTAGGGGTGGGGATTGTGGGGGCGGGGGATGGAGATGGGGATGAGTGCAGGTTGGTGTGTAATCTGGTGTGAGCTTTGGGGGCGGGAGGATGGGGCTAAAGTGTGGCAGTGTAGGTGAGTCGGAAAGACGCACCCCATTGTTATGCGCTTTAATGAACTGCGCCAGAAGATTAGACGTGGCGCTGAGGATGCACGCCATGACTGTCTGCTGCACGATCGGACTAGGCATTTTGTCGACGTAGAGATCTTCCCGGAATAATTGATGTTGATGTAGGTACGAGCTGCTGACTGTTTGCGGTCTAGTGTAGTAGTAGAAGAGAGGCGGGATGTGGTTAAGCTGAGGAAGACGAAGGAGTAAGGCGACCGGACCAAAATCCAGGAAAAGAGGAGGAATAGAAGTAGAGTGAAGCGTGAGGTAAAGAAGGGACGTATAAAAGTGGTTGTAGGACAGACTGATCTGCTGATGTCCTGGATACTCGGAGCTTAACCTTTGACGGCTCAAAACAAACAAGTCCCACAAATCCCACAAACACAGCAAACTCGAACAATGAGACAGGACTATCAGGTGCAGCTGTTATCGTGTAAGCTCAGGGCGAGGTCAGAGTAAGGTTGAGATGAGAAGAGAGCTCCTCGAGGTGTTGTG
The DNA here is from genome assembly GCA_010015785.1 of Saccharata proteae CBS 121410. Classification (NCBI taxonomy): domain Eukaryota; kingdom Fungi; phylum Ascomycota; class Dothideomycetes; order Botryosphaeriales; family Saccharataceae; genus Saccharata; species Saccharata proteae. The sequence goes on from ML978766.1 coordinate 39,265, forward strand.
AAGTCGCCGCGATGCGCGCCGGGAAACGGCTTTGGGGCAGATCACGTGAACAGGGTTATCTTAGCCGCGGCTGCCGATAAGGCTGATTGGTCTTGCGTCATGACTCGATGATTGCGAAACTCGATACCTCCGCGAGTCATGTCGACATGTGAATTTGGTCGTGGCCGGTCGACGCAAGCCAGAACTGCCTTTCTCGCCGTCTTGGAGTAAGCCTCGAATCTGTTCTCTTGTGATTTCGACAAGAGTATATCTGCTTCTTGAGAGGTCGGGGTGCGCCTGACCGGCCACTATCAAACTGCTCTGGCATCAGTCCGGAGCAACAAGCACAGTCTTCACGCTCCCAGCCATCAGATAAACATACTAATACATTCACATTCCCATACCCTCAATCCCCCCAAGCATACTACTACTACCCCGTCGCAAGTCCCCCGCAATCCCTTCCCTCCACGCAGATATCAGAACGCCGTGCACCGTAGACTCCCGCTATGCAACTAACATTGGCCTCTCAATTGGTATCACAGCACAATACTCGCTCTCTCCCCCCCTCCTTCACCCTTCACCAGGAAGGCAGGCAGGCAAACCCATCAACAAAACGCGCCACCCGCTAATGCTTCCTCGAAAAGAAATGTTTCTTCTTCTTCTCCTTCTCCCCCTTCCCCTTTTCATGCTTCCCATCCCCATTCGCCGTCCCCGGCCTACTTCCCCCCGCATTCAACGACAGATTCCCCAACGCAGCGGCCGGCGGCCCGGCAGCCGCAGGCGCAGCCACAGGCGCTGGATGCAACCCCAACGGCTTCTGCACCAGGGGCGTCGGCTTGGGCGGCTCCTCCCGCTCAAACAGATGAGCGGGTGCTTTCGGTTTCGGCATTTCAGCCGGGATACAGAGTTTCCTCTTATCGACGCTGAGGTCGCCGACCTGGCGCATGAAGAGTGAAGGGGTGAGCATATGCGAAGTAGCGAGGAACACGTCGCGGGAGGTGGCTTGGGTGATCTCGTAGCAGGCGCGGGCTTCGGAATGGGTGGCGCCGCCGGCCATGAAGACGATGACGCGCTGGCGGGGCTCGACGGATGTGAGGCGGGACTTTGCCCAGGTGGGTTTGGCGGAGCGGAGGGAGGAGGCCGAGGCTTGTTCGATGGCGGCGGCGTCGGCGGCGGCGGCGGCGTCGGTGTGGGGTTTGGTGAAGGGGAAGGCGGTTTGGTCGAGGGTGCCGCGGATGTGCTCCTCGAGGAGTTGTTTGAGTGCGGTTTCGTAGCGGGAAAGTGCGTATTCTTCCTGTGCGGCTGGAGGGGGTTGCTTGCGGGGGAAGAGTGGTTGAGGCTGGGGTTTGGGGTCTTTGAGACCCTTGGAGACGCGAGCACCGAGGAACTCGAGGTTTCCGAGGACTTCGCCATCTTGCGGTGGCAGCTGGGCGTGCGCGAGGAGCAAGCGGAGATCGGAGGGAAGCAGTCCATCTTTGAAAAGGAGGTAGAGTGCTAGCAGCCGAAGGCGGTCAGGCGGACTGACGCTGTCGTCATCTAGAGATCGGACAACTTGGTCGGACATGTTCTTCGGTTTCCGGTAATCTTCATCTAAACCGGTGGCCAGAGTCTACATCGGTTAGGCACTTTACGGCGAGGCAAACACTCCGAAGACCTACCTGCTCCACAGATGCAAGATCTGGCAATTTCCTCTTTTGGAAGATGTTCATGCATTCCTGGGCCATGCTAAGATGCAGTGAGTACGCCCCCTTCATTTCCTGAAATTGGGGCAGCCCCGCAAGCATGTCTTTGATGGCATTCAAGCTGTTCGCATTGCCGTCCGAATTCGTAAAGTGAGGATTTTCTTGGATAAACTTCTGAAAGTCGCCCATCAACTTTTCAATGGTGTCCTTCATGTGTCGGTGGCGGTTCTCGACCCAAATCTTGTCTTTTTCGCCAATCTCCATCTCCTTCTCCTCCTCGTCCGGCTGTCCCTCGTTCAACAAGACCTTGTAGGTCGTCTTGTCGCCATCTTTGATGGGAAGAAGGTCGTGCGCCATGGCTTGGTAGGTGAACTCGTGCAGGAAAGGCGCCATAAGATCCATCGTTCTGTCCACTATGTACAACGCGCCTCGCGGGCGATTCGAGGGAGGCGGGAAGTCTTCGTGGAATTGCGCGTAGCGGTCGATCTCTTCTTGGACAAATCGGGCGAGGTGAGAGCAAAGCACGCTGGCTTCGTATTGGCCTTTCGGTCTGTAATAGCGTATGGTGGGGTATTCGCCCAAGGCGACACAGACGGAGACGATCTGGGAGCTGGTCAGCAGCGCTTCTCCCTCACTCCTTTGTTACGCACCTTCTGGGACAGTTGTTCCAGGTGCATCCTGATCAGGTTATTGCATGACGGGTGGTACAGGGTCGGAAAGCTCCACGGGTCTCGGAACGTCACAAGGTGGGATTCTCGGGGGTAGAATTCGATTTGCAAGACCTTGAATAGGACGGTCTGCTCCTTTGCCATGGCCGACCTCTCGAATCGTTCGCGTACCGGACCGGGCAACACTGCGAACCGTCAGCGTGGACCGTGGTTGCGGGATGGGTTCGGCTCACAGGAGGTCCAGATCAGATGGGTTCTCCGATATCGCCGGCGCTCAAAGTCCGCCATCAGACAGTCCATTATGTGTGGCAGTGGGCATAGGAAGTATATCACATCCATGTCTTTGTTCATCGGCCTGCGGTCCTCGATCTGCTCGATGTCTTGGAGTAAGTTAGGCGGGGTAGGGCCAGTGTTCAATGCGCGGAGACCGTACTCGTGATGTTTTCATTCAGAATGTCGTCTTCATTGACCACATTGTCCAGCAGCTTGCGGCTTTGCTCGTCGACCACGAAGACCTTCCACTGTGTTGCGCGAGGGGTCAGCTACGGTTCGAGGGAGGGCGCGGGGCGACGTACTTCTCCGGGCGCGGTGTTGCGAATGGTGTTGACAATGACTAGGGTGACTCGTCAGCGCATTCAAAGGGTAGCTATGGTATGTGTGGCATTGTAGCTTACTGTCCCGCTGCGTCTGAATTAGGGAGACACTCATGGTGTGCGCTGAGGGCGAACGCCGCCGGAAGCTGGGGATATGTCGGCGGCGCAAGCTGCACGAGACGGCAGCGCAGCCGTGGACAGAGGGTATTCGAGAAGTAGTGGGTGGGCGGGGCGTTGATTGTGGATAAGGTAGTAGTGAGGGGTGGTGGTGGTGGAGTTGGCCCTTGGGGTTCGGAGGCTTGGGCGAACCAGGGTGATGAGCTTGGACTCCCGCTTGGATGCGACGGTGGCGGCGAAGCTCTCGCCGAAGGACTTTTTTGTAGACATCACCACTCAAACACCCAATCCACCCTCCAAGCGCCCGCTGTCTTCTCACACTTCAACCCGCTTCCATCCACTGTCTGTCACAATCGATCGGTCCACATCCTGGCTACATCGCGCGCCGTGACACGCTGGATCGGCCATGCAAGCGCGGAGTCGCCGCCCCAACATCTGCCTCTTTTGCGCCTATGCGTCTCAGTCATGGCCCGGCCTGCGTTCCTCGACACGAATCCCCATAGCATCGTTCTCGACTTCCGCTCCTCGGGGGCGAACGAAAACTAAAAGGAAGAATCCACGCGCTCTCGGGTGGTTTGATAATGTCCCACGGGAGGGGCTTCGGGGTGCCCACAGGCCCGGCAAGCATTTGGGAGGCTATATGCCAATAAAAAGGGCACAGGAAGAATCGATTAACTCGCGGTCATCCATCGCGCGAGAGGAGTTAAGGAAATTAGTGATCGAGCGGCTCGGCGAGGTCGATATCAAGCGCTCCACCTTGATTAAGACTCTCAAGCTCGATGTCGACGAAACGGAAAAGCAATGGCTGCGGTTCAAACTCGAGACCCAGGAAAATCTATCCTCTGGAAGCTCAGAGGCCTACGCTGCCTATCATCGGGGATACGCTGAGAGGGCGCTCACAGGTGTTGACGATCAATTAATCTATAACTTCTACAGCTTCATGGCCTATAAGCGATTCAAAAATATCGACATCGACACTCAGAAGGCTCAAGCAGATCTGCGGTATCCCACCGAGTGGTATCCAGCCACCCGCGAGGTGCAGAGGAAAATCATCCTTCACGTAGGGCCGACAAATTCAGGCAAAACGTACAACGCTTTGAAGAGGCTGGAGGAAGCAGAGACGGGCGTGTATGCCGGACCTCTACGGCTTCTAGCCCACGAGGTTTACACGCGGATGAACGCCAAAGGAAAGCCATGCCACTTGATTACTGGAGAGGAGCGTAGACCTCCCACGTCCGACAATGAGGAAAATGGATTACTCAATGCTTGCACCGTGGAAATGATACCCCTCAACACCAGGTTGGACGTGGCGGTTATCGACGAGATCCAGCTCATGGGCTCATCAGACCGAGGTTGGGCATGGACTCAAGCCTTTCTCGGCGTCCGAGCCAAGGAGGTCCATCTATGCGGAGAGGCCAGGACGGTTCCTTTGATTCGCGAGCTGGCCGCTGCAATGGGTGACGAGGTTGAGGTCCACAATTACGAACGTCTGAGTCCGTTGAAGGTTGCGGATAAGTCCTTGAACGGCAATTTACAAGAACTCCGCAAGGGCGACTGTGTCGTTTGCTTTACAATCGTAGACATCCACGCTTTGCGGAGGGACATTGAGAAGGCGACCGGGAAGAAAGTTGCTATAGTGTATGGCAGCTTGCCTCCTGAGACGCGCGCAGAGCAAGCGCGGCTTTTCAACGACCCAGACAACGACTATGACATCCTCGTGGCAAGCGATGCCATTGGCATGGGACTCAACCTGTAGGTAGCGCCAATCACGTGAAAGGCCTACGCTGACAAAGAACAGGGCCATCAAGCGCATCATCTTCGAGACCGTCTGGAAATACAACGGTTACGAAAAAGTCACGCTGAGCACCGCAGACCTCAAGCAAATCGCCGGCCGAGCAGGTCGGTACCGCACCGCCCACGACGCCAACAAGGCCGCCGAATCCTCAAGGAACTCCTCCGGCGAACTAGCCCCCAACACCGAAACCACCGCCATCCCAGCCCCCTCAACCCCTCCACCCGCACCCGCCGACGAAACCGTCGGCATCGTCACCGCCTTCGAAAAAGAAGACTTCGAAGTCGTCAGGAGGGCCATGGCCAGCGAACCCGAACCATTGAAATCCGCCGGCATCTACCCACCCGACTCCATCACCGAGCGCTTCGCCCGCTACTTCCCGCCCAACACACCCTTCAGCTATATCCTTCTCCGTCTCCACGAATTCAGCTCCGTCAACAAACGCTTCCACCTCTGCGGCCTGAAAGACCAGCTCCAAGTCGCCGAACTAATGGAAGGCCTCACCCTTACCGTCGCCGATAAAATCATCTTCTGCGCCTCTCCCGCCAATGTCAAAACCAACGTCGGGAAACTGCTGGTGCGCGAGCTGGCGAGGCGCGTCTCGGAACAGCGCACGGGCGCCGTCACCGACATCGAGTTACTAAGTCTTGACCTTTTGGATCAGCCGACCAAAGCGGATCGGTTGTCGTTGTATCATCTGGAAAACTTGCACAAGGGCCTGTCGTTGTATTTGTGGTTGAGCTACCGCTTCAAGGGCATCTTCACCACCAGAGCCCTCGCGTTCCATGCCAAGGAGCTTACGGAGAAGAAGATTGGGGATGCGTTGAAGGCGTACAGCGCAACCAGACAGATCAGGAGGATCGCTCTCCAGCAAGAAAAGAAGGAGATGCTGGCGAATAAGAAGAAGGAGGCGCTGTGGGCTAGGGAGGGGGTGGAGGGCGAGGGTGTAGGCAGGTACGAGCCGGACGATGTTTTGGTGGATGAGGTGGATGGGGAGGCGTTGACGGCGCAGGAGGGCGACGTCGATGACGAGGGAGAGAATCCGGCGGACCCGGTCGTTGAGGCTGAAGAGAGCGACGGCGACGAGAAGGACGAGCTTGAAGAGAGCGAGGGCGACGAGAAGGATGAGCTTGAAGAGAGCGAGGGCGACGAGAAGGTTGAGCTTGAAGAGAGCGACGCCGACAACAAAGATGAGCTTGAAGAGAGCGACG
>ML978767.1:0-44488 GCA_010015785.1 Saccharata proteae CBS 121410
AATCCAGACCCTTCAGTGTCCAATTACTCGTCCTGTCCCTGTGCATATACTACTCAGGCGGCACTCCGGTGTTCAGTCTCAGTAGGCCCATTACATAAATAGTATGTTAGTCGATAGCTAGAACGTAGACGCTATACGGTTATAGAGGTCCTTAGCTAATATCGAGTTATCGTCGTGCTCTAGCTAGAGCGAGTAATCCAGTCTAGTCAGGATAATGTTCTTGGCTAAGGTATCGTTAAGATACTACTTTTCAGTAGCCTCGTTAAATGCCTAGATAGTAAGGCTAGACATACCGGTCGTTTTAACTGGCCTAGGGACTAGTCTAACGACCGGTATGTTATGCATAATATAGCTAGCTACTCCTTCTTTACCTAGCTTCGCTATTAGGGTATATCTCCAGCTGGAGAATAATACTCCTCCGCCAAGGACGACCTTATTGCTATTCTTGGTGGACATCTTCTGCTCGTAGAGGGATAAGGTAAAGATTTCGATCTTTTCTAGTTTTTATTCGATTCGTTCGTTCAGGGAGGAACCGTTAAGTAGTACTATCGTAGTACGTAGTGATTTTGCAGTAGAACGTAGTGAATACGGCCCGGGCTTATAACCTGTTATGCTTAACGACGAATAGTAATCAGATTAAGTATCTAGTCTACAGGATATTATGTCCCCTCAGGGGTTGGCGCTAGTCTAAGCGACACCCGACAATCCTCCGTACCGTCTGGTGCCCTGCTGGTACAACAGTTCCAGACGCGAGTCCCGCAGCTGCGCCATCGCGACTTTCCGATCCACTTCAACCACCAACGTCGCTACAGCTTCCTTGAACACCCTTCCTGTCCCCAGACGAGGTTTTTTTGCCATCATATACTGCCAAAATCGACGTCCTCGAATACCCATCGCCATAACCGGAACTGCCTGGTCGGAAGGGTGTGACCACACCAACGACCCACACGGGCACCCATCCTGCCAACCGTCACGATCAGATCATCATGAGCGCAAACGGCGGCGGCCAACCTGGCCCACAGAGACCTTTGCCTCCCGGCATCCGTGTCAACCAGATCGCGACTTTGCCCCATCTGAACGATGCTCAAAAGATGAACTATACCCGGGGCGTCGCCAGCCTGTACGAGCAGATCAAGAACGCAGCCACCGAGAGTCAGGAATACAAGACGGCGTGCGCGAAGTTGATGGAGTTTACCAACAAGATGGGTCGGGAGGTTCAGGCTTTCAAACAGGAGCAGCAGAAGAAGCAGGCCGCCGCCGCTGCTGCTGCCCAAGCGGCCGCCGCAGGTGGAAGTAGTAATAACGATAGGCCGCAAAGTCAAGGTCAGCAGAGCTCGCAGCCACAACCGCCGCAACCGCAGGCTCCTCCGCAACATTCGGGTCCTCCGCCGCCGCAAGGTCAAATCCCTCCGCAGATAATGCAGCACGTCCAGAGCTTCCCGTACCATCTGCCCCCGGGCATACAAGGAGGAACACCAGAGGCTGAGAACAAGATCAAGGAGATGAAGCAGACGTACGCCAAAGCGTTGACAACGTCGGAGTCGGCGGCATCCCAGATCAAGAAGTTGGAGACTATGGTGCAGGATCGTCAGGCTCAAGGACAAGAAATTCCAGCGGATTTTACGGCGAAGAAAGCGCAGTTGACACAGCAGTATACGAGCGCGAGGAACTTTTGCGACGAGTTCAGGAAGAAGCAGCTCATGTGGAAGACGCAGCGTGAACAGGGCCAGCAACAGGGCGGAGGACAGCAACCTCAAGCTCCACCACCTGCGGCGGCACCCGTGCCGCAAATCAAGCAAGAGGGCGGCGCACCTCCAAACAATCCTAATATACCGCCGCAGCAGATGGGCTTCCCGAATCCCAACACAGGAGCGTCAAACCCAGCAGTGGAAGCCGCGCGAGCGCAACTGAACCAAAGCCGAACTTCTCAGAGTCCAGCGAGGACCGGCCAGCCGCAGCAACCCCCACAACCGCCGTACCCACAGAATTTGCAACCGCAAGGTCCGCCGGCGCAAATGCCTCAGGCACCAAACCCCAACATGCCAGTGAATCCTAACATGAGCAACAACAATGGGGTGCCGAGACCACAATTGAATCCCCAGCAAGCGTCACATGTGAACCAACCTCAGCAACAAAATTCACCACACGCTCAGGGTGGGCCTGTACCACTTACACACGGACAAGCCATGACCCAAGCAGCGCGCTCCTACTCGGACCAGCGGGCCACGCCGCAGATTCCTACCGCGCAAGGCTACACGATCAACCAGCGGGACAACCAGCTCACGAATCCGAAGATGCCTATCCCGAAGACGCTCAACGTTGCGCCGCCTCACCCGGTGCAGATGGGAGCGCCGCGGCCGACGCTGGGCGGACCGAGCAACGGCGCGCCGGGCATGATGGGACAGCCGGTCATTGCGGCGCATCCGCAGTACCACCTCGAAGGCGACGACAACCGTGTCCTCAGCAAGAAGAAGCTGGACGAGCTTGTCAGGCAGGTCACGGGCGGGGGTGAAGGACCAGCTGGCGAGAGCTTGACGCCCGAAGTCGAAGAGGTAGGCAAATCTTCAGTCGACGACACGTGAAGCATCAAAACTGACATACCCTTAGGCTATGCTCCAACTCGCCGACGACTTCCTCGACAACGTCGTCACGTCGGCATGCAAACTAGCCAAGCTGCGCGAGTCCTCCACGCTCGAAATCCGCGACATCCAATCCATCCTCGAGCGCAACTACAACATCCGCATCCCGGGCTACGCGTCGGACGAGGTGCGCACGGTGCGCAAGTTCCAACCTGCGCCGGGCTGGACCCAGAAGATGAACGCGGTGCAGTCGGCTAAGGTGATGAATGGGAAGACGGACGACTGAAGAGAGCGACGACGCGTTCTGACGGTTTGTCGTAGTGGAGCGGGGATAGCGCTGATTGACTGGGGCGATTCGGTTTTCGGTTTGCTGGATGCGCGAAGCGAGTGACAGGAGGGCCCGTACAGGCCGTAAGGGTACAAGGCGCATATGGGGCGCATATGGGATACAAACCTCTACACGGAGTTTCTGGAGTCTGGGCTGGATGGGAGCTGTGGGCTTCCGGTTCTTCTGTATCACCCACCCAACGTTACAACCTGCCCTTGGCTACGGATGAGCGGCTCAGAGCAATTAATCACAACACGAGTCTTTCTGATTAGGCAATACTTTCGTCGTCCGTGGCTGAGACTCTGAAGGCCTGCGTTGTGCCGCAGCTGCCGCTGTATGTGCTCGCGGTGGTGGCGAAGCGTGAAGGCAGAGACGGGAGTCAGCCTCATGCTTCATTGCCAAGATAGATATATACCCCTCTACGGTTAGTGCATAGCCCCCACCACACGTCCCGGTCACCCTCCCCCTTCCAGTCCCTCGGCGGCTGACGGGCGATCGTCCCGTCGTGGGGCACAACGGCCGGCACCGTGAACGGTCGAGTTTCTAACGTTAAACGGTCACGAGCACAAGCTCCTCAGCTTGAAGGATTCCCACTCGCAGCCCCAGATGGCATTCTGTCCGCGTCACGGGTCTGGCCGCCTTGCTGCCTTCCTTCTGCCTGTCCGCCCTTTGCGCTGCGCCTTCTGCGGCTTATATACGCGGCGGTGTGATATTTATTACATGCTAACGGTGGTGGACTCGGTCGGATAGCTCCTGCTAGACAACAGAATATATCGTGTCGTCTTGCCCTGCCTTTTTCTGAGTCTTCTTCTTTTCCGAGTCTTGCTGTTCTTCTCCGCGCGCGTTTTGAAGATCCGTGGACTTTTGGACGTCTTTTTTGCGCTTCTTGGTTTTCGGGTGAGATGGCTGAGATGGCGACGACGACGAAGAAGCTGCTGCCGACTGCTGAGCATAGGAGGACGCAGTCATTGCCAGCAGCGGCAGAGACAGTCACGGCGCCGTCGATTTCGATTGAGGATACGAGCTTTCATGAGCCGCTTGAGGAGGTACATGTAGGTATGTTGTAGTAATATGAACTACCCGACCATATCCTCGCACCCTTTCCGCTCTAAGATCTACAGAACAAGAAACAAACATGCTAACAAACCTCATGCCCAAAAGAACCAGATTCATCATCCTCGATCACGCCCCCAGGATCAGCCGATTCCAGCAAAACAACCTCCCCATATTCCCACAACTACACCTACGACCACCAAAGAAACAGCCACAACCGCAAACACAACCCCAGTCCCGGCCCCCGATGGCGTTCCCACAACACCACCCGCGACACCTTCCCCTCAGGCCGCGTCCTCCTCATCAACTACGTCAACTGCAGTCCCACGCCCACAACAGCCACAGCAACAGCAACAGCAACGACAACAACAGGCACAACTCCGCCATACTCCCACCACCACCAGCACAAGCGCCGCCGCGTCGTAGCCCAAGAATGCGACTCCGTCTCCCAACTCGAAGCCTTCTACAACCGCAAAGAAGACTTCGGCGCCACGTCCACGCCAGCGCTGCGCGTCGTGCACGTGCAAAACGCGCCCTGGGCCACGAGATGGCTGTTGCAGAAATACGACATCGGGCGCGGGAACGGGAACGGACGGCACGGGAGGAGGAACGAGGACGGTCAAGTTGGGGGCGCAGACGATGGCATGGGCAAGGCGTTTGCGCGGTGGGCCAGGTTCGAGGAGCCGCAGAGACGGGCGGGGAAGCCGGTTTTGAATGGGAAGACTTTTTCGGGGCAGAGGGATCCGTGGAGGGGGGTGAGGAGGGGTGGGTTTGGGTTGGATTATTTGAAGTGTTATCGTGTTGGTGGGGAGGACGGGGATGGGGATGGGGATGGGGATGGTGGGGAGGGAGAGGGGTGGGATGAGAATGTTAAGATGATGGAGTTGAATGGGTATGATGAGGTGGAGGAGCCGTTGTATAAGTATGATGCGTTTGTGCAGAGGGTTAGTGTTTATATGCAGAGGAGGGACGAGGATGAGATTGGGGAGGGGGGAGGTGCGGAGGGGAATGGGAATGCTGTCGCGAGTACCGTGGGGAGTGAGAGCAATGGAATGAACAGGAGGGAGGTATCCAGGAAGGAACTCTATGGTGGCAACACCGAGTACAGGGATATGGTCAAGGGATTTGATAATGGTAAGTCCATTGAGCAATGCGTTCTAGGTGGTTAGCTGACAAGCTGCAGGAAACGCAATTGTCATCTTCGAGCATTCTCAGTCCAACTCCATCGAAGATACTTTGGTGTCGGCGAGGGGAGAAATCGAGTTGAGATGGGTACGTGTTCCCCCGTCTACGATGAGCGCAATTCTGTTCATCAGCGCTCCTGAGGTTTGGCGTGGAGATCTGACCATCGTCTCTCGCAGCGCCGCCTCTTGTTTTATCTGAAGAGGGATCAGATACGCACGGATGACGACCTAGCTTCAGAGTGCATCGACAGTATTCTGAAAGACGTCTTGAAGGCGCTGGCAATCTCATGGGAGAAATATCTCAGGGCTTGCGAGACTCACGTCAGCATTCTGGTACGTATGATACTGAACCCACCACCCCTTTTTCCAGATGCCAATCCTCGTATCTGGAACGACTAGATCTGACACCTCCCACTAGGAAGACAAGATTTACGACAGCCCGGCCGACGAGTCTCGCGCGCCCGAGCTCTGGTTGAATTCGTTTCTCTGGCTCAAGGTCGAGAAGTTGATGTACCTGCACATTGACATCATCAAAGAGATCAGGGCCATGATGAAGGAGTTCATGTTTGACCGTGACACGGGCGAGGAGTGGCTCTCTTCGACGCCTGAGGATTTTGACAGATTGGCGAACACGATCCAGGAGGACCTCGTTAAACCCACCAGTAACCTTAGCGATATGGTATGCTCTCCCCTTTGTCGTTCCCATCTTGATGTAATTTGGCATGGTAGGATTGACAGTTTCCGCAGATGTACAAATCCGTCGAAATCCGCGACTCCCGCCAATCCCTCCAACTCGGCGTCTCCATGTGGCGCCTCAGCTGGATAACCTTCATCTTCCTCCCCCTGACCTTCATCGTCGGCTTCTTCGGCATGAACGTCGACACCTTCTCCGACGACCCCTCCATAAAATGGTACTTCATCTCCGCCGTGCCCCTCATGCTCCTCGTCTTCTTCTTCTGGTACCTCTTCAAGCACTGCGCTTTCTCCGCCTCAGTCCGTGGTGGCGGCCGCCACGCAGCTGCCGCCACCCCCGCCATCCGCGGCGTCTACGAGAGTCTGTATCATGAATTCGCGGCGCGGAGACCGGATCTGTGGAGTCGGAATGGGCCGCGCGATTGGGTCAGGCCTGTTGGTTGGCAGAGCAGGGTCAAGTGGCGTCTGTTGCGTCGGTGGTTCGCACCTGAACGGACGGTGCGAGCGCCCCAGCCGAATCCGGTCATTGATATCGGCGTCTGGGCCCGTGTTAAGCAGAGCTTGGTGCGCAGGTGGTTGGGGCAGATCTGTTTGCGCAGGGCGGGCGCGGAGGGCTTGCCTGTTGCTTCGGGGTCCGAGGTGTTGGAGGGGGCGGAGGAGCTGGTGGATCTGGAATTGGGGCTTGTGAGGGAGGCGGGGGCGCCGCCGACGGTTGGGATGCTGGTCGAAAGGACGTATCCGGTTGCGGTGGCGGGTGGGGAGCCTGCTGTTGCGAAGCTGATGAGAAGTGGGCGGATGGGTAGGGGGAGGGGAAAGGGCGGCGATGGGTATAGTGGTAGTGGGAAGAGCGCAGTGAGGCCGGGGACGCCGGGGAGTCCGGGGAGTGGGGTTATGGTGGAGGAGAAGACGGATGATGAGGGGTCGAATCCGTCGGATGGGGAGGGGAGGGAGAGGAAAGTGGTGGAGAGAGGGAGGGTTGCTGGTTTGAGAAGTGGACGTGTGGATCAAGGTCTTGGAGTGAGGGTGCCGTCACAGTCTCCGCGGTTAGGACCGGTTAGTGCGATGGATCTCTTGCATGTGCCTCCTTCGCTGGGAGAGCGGGCGAGCATGCGCCTTGATTTGGGAAAGAGATTATAGGTTCAGGTTAATGGCTTCGCTAAGGGGCTTGTTTGACTGATATGAGGATAGATTGGTTCTGGAATGGAACATGTGGATTTGTCTCTTGAGGTAGGTATGCCAAAGCTACAGAGAAGTTTCGTTGATCCATCATTAGACAGCGGCATAAGTTATGATTGGAGAAAGACTGGTTTTTAGAGCACAGCCATCCGATACTGGTATCTGCTTCTCCGCGATCTACTCTCTGTTTCTTGGCTAGGGGTCTCGTCTCAGGAATACTCTTAGGGGATTTGACAGTAAGTGACAAAGTGAATAGAAAAGAATCTGCTTTGTTGCTTATGGAGGAGGTAATGCTACGTACCTGCGCTGATAGGGCTCTCCTGACACTGGCTGACGGCTTACAGATAATGTACAGGGTAACGTGACATGTCCAGTGGACTGGATCCTTTACAGAGATAGCGACACATCATCAGCAAGTTAGCCCCCTCGAACAGTATCTAGGAAAAGAACTAACCTTACAGAAACCCCTTCAAATTCGCAACTCTGGCAATATTGATGTCGAGAAAGCATGGACAACTTGGAGTGAAGTCCCTTTCCCCGCCTCCGAGGCGGGAGCCCCCGAGGCCCTTTTAAGCTTAACGTTAACCCCGCAGTAATTACCATCCCCCGGCAATTAACCCCCGGCTATAAACATCAGCTGGGACCCCTTCCTCCCTAGACGGCCCCCTCAGTGCATATATATAGGTGAAGCAAGCTTCTTGTCGGACTTGTAGCCCTGCTGATAGAATCGCTCCCCATTCACCCCTGAATTGTTGTCATTGAAGCCGCGAGCGGACTGCGATTCGGTATCCAAGGTCACGAGTGGGTCACGCATCACAAGATGCCTCTCCTCCGCAGCGAATGGAAGATGCAGCGCGAAGGTATGTATACATCTATCTCCCCGGCATTTAGATGCTGCACATCTTCCCACCATGAATCCCAACTCACTTCCTCCCCAGGCTTCACAGCCGACACCCTCGGCCGCCTCATCCACCGCACCCTCCTCAACCCCGCTCTTACCCTCCCCCTCCTCCTCGCCGCCCGCTACACAACAAAAGGCCAACATCTGGCGCTCGATTTCCCGCGCCTGCTCAAGCCGCTCCAAGTACTTCTCGCGCTGGGGCTGGCCAGGCGTGTCAGTGGGTTTTTGAGTCAAGGTTCAATGAATAATTGGACGAATGATAGTTATGATTGGGGAAAGGAGGTTGTGGTTGTGACGGGGGGCAGTGATGGGATTGGGAAGAGTGTGGTGCTAATGTTGGCGGAGAAGGGGGTCAAGGTTGCGGTGGTGGATGTGCAGGGGTTGACTTATGAAGGTGAGTTCTTTGGTTGTTCAGTGGCTGCTTATTTTATTGGTCTCGTGTCTTTAACTCTCAATTTTGCTTCTCTATGTTTTCTTCGCTATTATTTGCCTGTATGTTTGGCCTGTCTGTTTCACCTATCTGTTTCACCTGTCGGTCTCACCTCTCTGTTTCACCACTCTATATCACCAATATATACCGCCTCTCTGTTCCACCTCTCAATGTCCTTTCTCTTCTTTTTCCTACCTGTATCGTTTACTCCTACAACCATTCGGATCGGAGAGATACAAAAAGGAAAACTAACATCAATCCCATCCCTCAGCGCCCCCATCAGTAACCTACTTCCACTGCGACCTCGCCTCTGCTCCCTCCATCTCCACGACCGCAGCCACCATCCGCGCCACCCTCGGCGCCCCGACAATCGTCATCAACAACGCCGGCGTCGCCTCCGGCAAGTCCATCCTCGAAGGCACCACCGCCTCCACCCGCCTCACCCTCGCCGTCAACACTTTGGCCCATTTCCTGCTCGCGCGCGAGTTCGTCCCGTCAATGGTCGCCGCCAACCACGGCATGATCGTTACTGTAGCAAGTCAAGCCGCCTACGTGACCGCGCCACGCATGGTCGACTACGCTGCCTCGAAAGCCGCGGCGCTGGCGTTCCATGAGGGCTTGTCTGCGGAACTGCCAACGCTGTATAACGCCCCAGCGGTGCGAACCGTTGGCGTCTTCCAGAACTACACGCGTACCCCCCTGTTCGAAGGTTTCAAGCAAGACTCGGGGTTTGTGACGTACACGCTCGAGCCTGAAACAGTGGCCGAGGCGATTGTCAGGGCGGTGTTGAAGGGGAGGAGCGATATGGTGGTTTTGCCGGCGAGTGGGAATGCGTTGGTTGTGCCGGTTAGGACATTTCCTTATTGGATGCAGTTTGGGCTGAGGAAGGGGTTAGCGGGCGTGATGGAGAAGTGGAATGGAAGAGTTGTGGAGAGGGAGGAGGAGAAGGGAGAGGTGCTGGAGGATTGAGCGATGGGGGTGATCGAGGGTTGCTGGATGGCAAGAGATTGCGATCTGGGGGGAGGTGATCACCTTGGAGAGAAATAGTCGGGTCATATCACAGTAAGTAATATAAGTGGGGGCTGAGCAAACACAGACTTGTGAGTTTTGCTCATTGAGAGCTCCTAGGCGCCACTTCAATCAGTTTTCAACGTAGACAGGTTTTCATAATGAAGTCACGTTTCAATCAGATTATTGAGCAGTAAATCAGATTCATTTGGGTTGACCAACTGCAAGGTCTATGAACCCGGCCGGCATGCTTCTCCACGATGCTGTTGAGAGCCCACTCCAACCCCTTTTCATGTGTGTAGTAGATGAAATGTTTGTAGTAGTGGTGGTAGAAGTTGTGGTCGGGGTTGTAGTACAAGACTTGCAAGTTGTGGTTGTAGTTGTAGTTGTAGTGGTTGTGGTTATAGTTGTGTTATTCAAGTGATTCGTGTGGTCGTAATAGTAGCATGGACTTGGCTTGACCCTCTGTCCGTGTGTGGTGCTGGCTGACTTCGCCCTGTCGGCTGATGATATGGCGACTTGCTTCGACCTGTCCGAAGGTTGTTATGGTCTGTTGTGTCGACCTCCCAAGGAAATGTTGTTAAGGCTGACTTCAATCCGTCAAGCGCTGATGTTGTGGTTTGTTTCGACCTTGGAAAGACATCTGTTCTTGTTCGATGTCCAAGGTTGTGTGAACCAGGCGTGCTTAGACCTGTTGTGTGCGATGTGTGCGATGTTGTGTGTTGATTCAACCTCCTCCAGAAGATGTTGTGTTATATTCGACATCCCCGAATCTGTGATCGTCGCTAGCTTTAGCCTTGCTGTTTATGTTGTGTTGCGTTTTTGTTTCGACCTTCTCGGAAGACGTTTTTGGTGTGCTTCAACGTCCCGAATATACGGTCGTGGCTTGCTTCGGCCTTGTGTGTGTTTTGGTTGTGTGTGTGTGTGTGTGTGTGTGTTGTGTTTTTCTTCGACCTCCTCGGGATGATGTTATGGTTTGATTCGACGTCCCCGGATCTGCGGTCGTGGCTTGATTTGCCCCGTTGTGTGTTTTGTGTGTCTGTTCGACCTATTCGGAAGACGGTATTGACTTGCTTCGCCGTCGCCGGATTTGCGGTCTTGGCCTTCTTTGACCTGTTGTGTGTATGTTTGTGTGTGTGTGTGTGTGTGTGTTTCTTCGACCTACTCGAAAGACGGAATTGGCATGATTCGTCGTCTCCGGATTTGCGGTCGTGGCTTGCTTCGGCCTTCTGCATATATGTGTGTGTGTGTGTGTTGTGTGTTTCTTCGACCTACTCGGAAGACGGTATTGACATGCATCGTCGTCCCCGGATCTGCGGTCGTGGCTAGCTTCGGCCTTTGTGTGTGTGTGTGTTTGTGTATTGCTTCAATGCGTGTGGTATTGTGGCCTGGACCGACTTTGTCTCGTCGACCCGGCTATTTTCTTGCTGGTGATCACTTCTCAACCAGACCCAGTTCCAACATAGTCTTGAAGCTAAAGACCATATCGAACGCCAGGTTTTCAACGACGAGGAACTTGTAATGCTGCTCGCGTCGTTCCGGAAACTTGCGTCCCGGGATCGTCATGTCGGAGATGTCATCCCAACGCACTTCAATGGTGCCGACGATTTGGAGTGGTTTGCCGTCCTTGGTCC
This sequence comes from Saccharata proteae CBS 121410, assembly GCA_010015785.1. Lineage (NCBI taxonomy): Eukaryota > Fungi > Ascomycota > Dothideomycetes > Botryosphaeriales > Saccharataceae > Saccharata > Saccharata proteae. The sequence goes on from ML978767.1 coordinate 10,987, forward strand.
GCGCGTGCTTCTGCTCTTTCTTGTCTTTGCCGCAGAAGTACCAGCAGAGGAAACGAGGAGGCTTGGGACCCATGATGTCGGGTTGCTTGTTGCGTTTGATGTAGTGGGACCGGAGCAAGCGGTTGCGGTCGAGCAGTGGCCGGGATTCTTTCAGGTCTGTGGCGGGCTTGAAGGCACCGAGGGAGAATCGCTTGATTGCGGACAGACTGATAAGGTTGTCGTGCGGAGTGGTCGGGTCGAAGACTGCCGAGAACTCGTTGCACTTTTGCTGCGGCCACATGCTGTAGGACTTGGTGGAGCTCATGTTTGTGGTTTGAGGCGTGTCCAAAGACCGATGTGGGAAATGCTCAGGTGGCAGAGTCCGAAGACAAGATGTTCTGGTAGAAGCGTCCGAAGACAAATGTTTTGGTAGAAGTGGTTGCTGCGTCCCGAAGCTACAAGCTGTCGTGGATCTGAAGACGAGAGAATGTTCAAGAAGCGTGACAAGATGACAGTAGAGTAGTAGAATGCTTTCGACGAGTGTAGAAATTTGATCGTGATGCAGAACAGACGAAGCTGAAGCTGATACGGCGTCGGAAAGCGAGAGTCAAGTCTTTGATCTGAGCAGTAGCTAGCGATGGACTGTAAAAGGCAACCGAAGAAGAAAAGGAACAGAGAAGAGGGAAGACCTGGACTTATACGCCTAACGGTGAATTCGACCAACATTGGTAGAGCTGGAAAGTTGGATCCGTAATAGAATTCCATAATTCTATGTGTTGATGGGCTTCCATGGCTTTGTATGAAGCTATCCGTGGTACGGCTCGTCACAGGACGCAACAAAGTGCACAACCGAGCTACAGCACCATAATCCACCATCACAAGGATTTCAACTATCCCAACCCAGAGAACTGATGACCAAGGGACCAATAGAGACATCGTCGCAAGCAAGCACACACGTGATGCTTTACGAAGTTGTTGGCGTTTTCTGCAAAAGGTCCTAGCCAATCAGATTCTGGTTTGCAGGTGCTCCGAGGAGAGAGGATATGGGTTTTGCTTTTGATCTCGCCTTGAAAAATTGTTGATCTCGGAATTCCGGACACAATGTACACTTACAGCCAATCTTTGCAATATATATTGCGCACGAATGCGCAAGTTGCTCCCTCGGCTCCCCCAATTCATCCTCTCAACTCCAGGTGCGCCCAACCTTTCTCAACCACACCAAGTCTTTCCCGGTACTTTCCCAGCGTAGTTGACAGTCTGACTTCCAGTTCTGTCCGCACCCAACTTTTCCTCAGCCGCACCAAGTCCTCCTCCTAACTTTCCCAGGGTAATTCCCCGTCTGATCCCACGTCCTCTCTGCATCCACAATCGCGCTCCCAATCCTCATCGTCAGAATAGTAGACTCACGGGTCGTTATATTCGCGTGCGCCAGGGTACTGCCATAAGTCTGTCGCCCCTGTGTCAGTGAACGCCCTCAACGTCAACCACGGTTAGGACGGGGACGCGGCTCACCTGCACCACTCTGGCAAGATTCTGCAAGTTTGTGAAGACGGGCGCGTTAAGCTCGGCGTGGAAGGAGTGGCCTTGGGATTTGATGGCTGCGGCGAGGTTGTTGAGGGGGAGGAGGTACTGGTTTCCGCGTTAGTGTTTTGGAACGTTAAGGGAGGATTTTGTTCATTTCGCGTACATCTTGGTATGGGTCGTCCATTGGAAGACTGCTGTCGCCAATGAAAGAGTCCTGATCGCTCTCGAGGCTAGAGGTGGACATTTGGATTCTGGACGTGATGTTGGCGAGTAGGTCCGCTGTCGAGGTACTGACGGTAGTGCTGCTGTTGGACAGGGAGATGTTCATGGACGTTTGGACGGTTGTGACGGCATTGGAGACGGTGCTTTTGAGAGTGCTGAAATCAGTGAGGCCGTCGGCGCGCACTATGCGGTAGAAGGAAAGATAGAGGGCAAAATGAGAGGTGAACAGCATGTCGACGGATGGTCCTGGGCTCTTTTCTAGGGATGGGGTCTCTTCCTAAGGTACGAATATTGACAAAGGGACACCGAGGTAGTTGAGGGGGCCGCAAGTTGCGGAGAACTTCGAGAGGTCTGTACCTAGCTCCTAAGCACATGAAGACGGAAGCGTTGGGGAAGGAGCGTTCTCCGGCTGCCAAGAAACCTTGTCTAGCAGCAGCCAAGCAGAATACAACTGGCAATTTGCAAGCCGTATTGGGTTCGGGCAATGAAGGGTCCCATGAAGGGTCCCATGATCGTTGCCGGCAAATCACTTGTTAAGACAACTAATTCTGCGTTCACATTAGCATGCAGGCTGCTCGGTTGACTCTCCAGTTGATCCAGTGCTGCTATTGAAGCTAGTATCACAGTGTGGAGAAATTACATATCTATAATCCGAGGCCCATGACGGATCATCCAACTGTCATCTAAACCATCTCGGCAGTAACGTTGGAGAATTCACCCTTCTCCAACTTGGTTTTCCAGAAGATGGGGTTCGTGTCGTTGAAGCCATGCTTGACCCATCCATCCTCCTTGACGTGATAGAGGTTGATGTAACCACCGGAGAAGGCATCTCTGTGTGTTGCTGCGAGGATGCTGCGGCGGCCGAGCTCGAGTGCTTCCTCATCCGAGAGTTCGTACTTGTACTCCGCATCCAGAACGCCGTAGGCGAATGTCTGACCGGAACCGACACAGAACAGGTTTCCTGAAAGGCGGGTGCCGTCGCTGTCGATGTAGTAGAGCGCGGGGCCCTCCTGAGGAGTCACACCAGCACACATGGTACCCTGGAGTGGACTGTCAGCTTTCTCAAGGAGACAGGAGTAGGCAATTAGGGATTCAGTGGCGTACCATGCTCAGACCCATGCCCTTGTAGGAGTAGACCAGGTTGGCGAGGATCTTCGAAGCTGCGGCGACGGAGATGCGACGCTTGTGCCTCAGCTCATGGAGACGGCACTGCATACCAAGATATGCCAGCCAGTATTGACAGTCCTAACGATACCGGTCAGCCTTATGTTCCACCCCATACCACATGCAAACTCCGAGCTTACAGCAGCACCACCAGCCATAGTCCCTAACAAGCAGCTGTTGATCTCGATGACCTTCTTCACTGTCTGACTGGCAATCCAGTTTCCTGCCGTAGCTCTCGAGTCTGTGGCGACGATGATGCCGCCTTGGAATCTGAATGCCAGCGTCGTGGTACCGTGGGCGATCTTGATAGGGCAGTTGGGGTTGGAGTAGTCGTCGGTCATTGCGCGGAGCCATGATGAGGGCTATTGAGCATTGTCTATCAGTGCACGCTCTCCCAACAAGAGGTTGACAGCTATATGAGGCCTACCTGAGCTACTGGTGGCAATGCGAACTTCAGGGAGAGAGGAGGCGTGACTTCGGACAGCTCTTGTTGCTCGTCCTGGGAGTAGCCCTCGTTCTGGTGGGCCGACTGGCTGTATTGCGCGACTAACGAATCCATGATGCAATCCCGTGCTCAAGCTGTCGTACGGTATGGGGTGTCTGGCAGGTCGAGGGTGTTGAGTGGTGGTGAAGTTGATGGGTTGACGGTGGGTGCGGCGATGGAGCTGCGAGCTTACGGCTCTCTCCAGGCAAGCAATGAGGTCGCGTCCTGATGCGAGTCGGCGGACCGGCGAAGGCCAAATGGGCCCGTGCGCCAATTGGAAGACCGAAAGTGCTACACCACACTTTGCGCCTCATTGCCATACCACCTGGCAAACCGCTTCCGCTCTTCCAACAACTGCTTGTTACCACACCGCTGATAATGTCGACGCCCGTCGCCACGGCCGCCAAGGTCGCCGTAGAGAAGACTGTAACCTCCAAGTTCACGATGCCGACGCTCCCCAGGATGATACATCAGACATGGCGCGAATTCACGGGCGTTGCAGTGTCAGTCGGCAAGCTGAATAGGGTGGTCAAAGTACGCCTGGAAAAGCAAGAGTGGGACAAGAGGATCCGAAAGGTATGCGTTACGAGACTGTCTGGATGAGCGAAGCAGAGCATTACAAGCAGTGTGCTAACAATCTTTCTCGCCAGTTCTACCCTGCCCCCTACAACGTCCTCGTTTCCGATCCCACAAATTCCGTTCGTGAGGGCGACGTAATAAAGTTGCGCAATGGCCTCCGCGTGTCCAAGACTATCCACCATGTCGTCACCTCGATTGTTGCGCCCTTCGGCATCCCGCTTTCAGAACGACCTGCGTTGATGACGGAACAGAAACGCAGAGAAGAATACCTTAAGGAGAAGATAGCAAAGGATCAAAGACAAGCCGAACGTGGTCGGGTGACGTCTATTCGGAGACTGAAAGCAATGAAGATACCGACACTGAAGCAATTGCGCAAGACGGGGCAAGTTGGTGAGGGAGATGTCGAGGTTCCCGAGGGAGGCCCACCAGGAGGAGAAGCAAGAGTAGGCCCTATCAATGAGAGGGCGAGACATAACGTCGCTCAGGCGGAGAAGCATGTGAAGAAAGGCTTGGAAAATGAAGAGCAGCGGGAGAAGGTGAAGGAGAGGTTGGAGGGAGATGGAAAGCATGCGGAGAGTGTGATGAGAGGAGAGAGAGAGCCTTGAAAAGGTATTGCATTCTGTTGCTAGTCAACAATTTTTGCTCCGTCAGGAAGGATAGCGGTCTCTGGGTACCAATGCATGCGAGTTGTATTATGGAGTTCATGGAAGCAGTATTGTAGGTATGTATTATACGGCGTTGGCTTCTACAAGCGCTTCTGCTTGGAGAGGGAGCCTTCGTGCCAAGCATTAGGCTATTGTACAGTATATCAGACCACAGTGCAGGTGCTGCACGTTGTTGCAAGCTCATTTCAGCAGCACTCAATCACGAGCCACACCGGATTCCGTTCTGGCTGTGTTCCCGCGATGCTCGGTTAGTCGCGACAGGGCTGGATACATGTATGAGACTAGGGAAACACTATTGAAGGCATGATGGCTATTGACGTTGGACTGTACAAATGATTTGGGAATGAATTTCACCACTGATGCTCGATCAGCAGTGAGGGTGTGCCAGATGAGTGATGGGGTTTCATGCGCCACAGAATTCGACGGCGCTGCGCCACCCGTAGACAGCCGGGTTTACCCCAGCAACGTCGGGTTGTCCTCGCATCGCAGGCACCATCAACCGCTGAATCTCTAGCACTTGCCAGAAATCCCCCCGCCCTATCCTCCTTCTCCTCCTCTTCCTCCTCCCCGGTTGCCAAAAGGCGAGAGAAATACAGCGTTGCCCCCGTCTTGCAACGCTTCTCCGCACCGCCAAGCTGCCACCAAGACTTTGTCGGCATGTTTGCTCTACGATACCGTGAGTCTGCCCTCTCGAACTGTTTTTGCCCCACCAAACACACCCCTCCTCTATCCACGCAAACCTCACTTCAACCTCGCGGGTCAACCTGCTAACCTCATTTTGCCCCCGACAGTCAGCAAATCCTTGTTCGGTGACGGCTCCAAAGAATCCATCGCCGAGATCTCCCAGGGCCAACTTTACCTCGTCCGCCCGCTATCCGTGAAAGGATACTCGGAGCTTATCTTCAAGGACGCCGCAGCTTCCATCAGGCGCACCGGCCAAGATTACCAGTACCAGCTTGTCATACAGCGCGCCTACGAGGAGGGTGAGCAAGAACTACTTGCGGCCGAGGAAGACGAAGAAGGTGGAACAGACGGTCTCGGCGCCGAGAAGGACGAAAAGACCTTCTTACTCGACGAGGGTATTCATCTCAGAACAGACACACGCTCAACTGGCGAGACAGTCTTCGCCTGGAAAGACCTCAGTGGTGACGAGGGCGATCTGTGGGAATTCGTCTGCGATCGCTCCGTCCAATCTTCCACTACTGCTGCCTTCGAGCTCGTAGCAAAACAGTGCCAGTACGAGAGGAAGTACCGCAAGAGTCACGACCAAGCAACGCAACGGGAACTCGATCAATTCGCATTTGAGGAAGAAGCTATCCCAGACGCCAGTCCGATCTCTAGTCCCACTGTCAGATCCCCGGCTATCTCTCCAATCCACGAACATTCTCGACCAAGTTTCAGCGTCGACTTGAGCTCAGAACCCGTTACATCGCTCGACGCTTCCGTAGAAGAAGTCATGGCGCCGAAAGAGACACCCAAGAAGACCACCAAGGCTCCTGTTGCCGCAGTGCGACCCGAAGAACGCGAAATCCTTGCTGAGGAGACAGCTGAGCTGCATCTGTTCGACATCGAGTCCGGCGCGTTCATACCCCAAGACCCCGCCGTCAAGGCCACGGTATCGGAGATTGGTAATTGGGATTACTGGTTGCACATCTCTAGTGCCGACAAGGAATGGCTCGGCCAGTCCGTAGTTGCCGACATCAATCCCGTCTTCAACTTTGAGTACCTGTCTTTCATCTTCAATCACTACACTGAAGATGGATCTGCATACTCATGGCTTCTTCGGTTCAAAGATCATACGACTGAAGAGCGCTTCCAAGAGGGTCTGATGCAAGCTCTTTGGGAACACCTTAACCAGATCAAGTGGGCCAAGGCAAAGGACAATGAACGTGACTACGTGCTGGATGCTTTCCAAGATCTCTCAGTGGAAGACAGTGAAGCCCAAGAAGAACAAGAAGAAGAAGAAGACGAGGAGGACGAGGACGAGCAGGAGGAAGATGCCGGTGCGCGTCACGAGCGGGATTCTGACTCCGACTCCGACGACGATGAAAGTGCGCCGCGCGACGAGGACGGAAATGTCAACTCCACCCTTGCAGTTGGTTACAAGCACGATCGGTCTTTCGTTGTCCGAGGCTCGAAGATTGGAGTGTTCACTCACACGCCGGACAACCGTCTTGAATTCTCGACAAACATTTCGAAGGTCCAAACTCCCAAGGGCAAGCTGTTCAGCCCTAAAAAGGTTATGCTCCACATGGAAGACCGAGACATGGTTCTTCAGAATCCAGATGACCCCAACTCACTCTATCGTATGGATTTGGAGTATGGCAAGGTGGTGGATGAATGGAAGGTTCATGATGACATCCCAATCAACACCTTCGCCCCAGAATCGGTATGTATTAAGATGAGAAAATTCTTCAGAACGTTTCACTGACGACTGTGCAGAAATACGCTCAGATGAGCGGAGAGCAGACCTTCCTTGGTCTGTCGAAGAACGCTCTTTATCGCGTCGATCCTCGTCTGGCTGGCAACAAGCTTGTCGACACCGACCTGAAGCAATACGTCTCCAAAAACGACTTCTCCGCTGCTGCCACTTCCGAGAAGGGTTACATCGCTGTCGCTTCGAATAAGGGCGACATCCGCATGTTTGACCGTCTGGGCATTAACGCAAAGACTCACATCCCCGCTCTTGGTGACCCCATCATCGGTATTGATGTGTCTGCGGACGGTCGTTGGATTTTGGCAACGACACGGACTTACCTACTTCTGATTGATGCCCTGCAGAAAGACGGAAAGAACGAGGGCAAGCTCGGCTTTGAAAAAGCCTTCGCCAAGGACTCCAAGCCGCAGCCGCGTCGTCTCGCGTTGAAGCCCGACCACGTCGCACAATTCCGTCACGAGACCGGCGGTCCGATCTCTTTCACGACGGCCAGCTTCAACACTGGCGAGGAGGAAACGTCGATCATCACATCCACCGGTCCGTTCGTTGTCACATGGAGCATGAAGAAAGTTCTCCGTGGGCAAAAAGATCCGTACAACATCAAGCGGTACGAGGAAGACGTCAAGGCCGACAACTTCAAGTATGGCTCCGACAAGAACTTGATCGTTGCCTTGCCGAACGAAGTCAACATGGTGGCAAAGCGTGCCCTGAAGAGACCGACAAGGGAGAGCATCGCCCCGCCGAGCACCCCCAGGAGGGCAACGAGGGGCAGCTATCTGTCGAGGAATGACATCGTCAATAGCCCGTACTGAGGGATCCAGGTTTCAAAAGAAAGCTTGAATCACCGCAGTGCGGTCTCTAGAGAATCTTTCGGGTCTGATCTGTTCCTTTCTGACGGTCTCCGCATGTGGATGCCTTTTCTTTGCCTCGATTTCATCATGCCCTCCTTCTACGGAGCTTTTGGAGATTCACTTTCTTGACTGTCAGGAGGACATATCTGATGATAGCGTTGTTTCCTCCTTTTGATATCCTACACGAAGAAGTATTCCGTGGAATGAATTGCAGTACCAGTTTTCACATGTGCCTCAATGTTTCTCCAGCCTGTCAAAACCTGGTGATGAAAATATTTACCTGGATCGCCATGCGTATGTGCACAAATCGCAGCAAATTGCTACACGATCAGACCCATCCCGACGAATTCCTGAACGCCCTTGAATGACCAACTTCTGTCCAGCTCAAATCGTAAAACCAGATCTCAATCATCACATCCTACCCATCAGACAAAGATCTCACTCACCGTCCCATCACAGCCCTCACATCCCACACCAAAACCCTCTCATCCCACCCACAACTAGCGCACCACCCCTCTGCCCCAAAAAGACACCAATCCACACCTGTCACAAACTCGGTATGCCTCCCCATCCTCCCCATCTCCCTCCCACCCCCAAAAGCCATCGGGTCCGCCTCCTTTCCGCCCGCCCCCACACCCATAGCCGTCCCATCCGTCCACACCCGACACGTCATATCATAACTCGCGCTCAGCAACACATCGCTCAAATGCGGACTCCACGTCACCCTCCTAACCGCATACTCATGGCCCGGCAACAGCGCAATCGGCCCCGCCCCCGGCGCCCGGATGTCAAAACTCCGTATACACCGATCTACGCCCGCGGTCGCAATGATGCCGTCGCGGTACTTATTCCAGTCGTGGGAGAGCGCTTCGCTGGGAGCCGCGGGGATTGGGACCGGGGCGCCGACGCGGGACTTGGGGGGCGAGTGGATGGGGATGGAGAGGGTGAGGTGGTTTGAGGCGGAGGCGGGGGTGCGGAGGTCGAAGATGCGGAGATGTGAATCCGACGACACGGCCGAGAGGACGGAGGGCGAGTGCGGAGAGAAAGAGGCGCTGTAGGTGCAGCTATGGGTTGGCAGTGTCGCGATGCTGGACGCCGAATGCGGGTTCCAGATCTTGATCGTTCCGTCCCAACTGCTGCTCAGGAATGTGTCTTTGGCCACGAGGTTCCAGTGCACGGCGAAGACTTCGCGCGCGTGTTCGTGCCAGGCTTGCACGGGGAAGGAGGGGACGCTGATGTCGAAGAGCTTGATGGAGCCGTCGCCGGACGCGGCGAGAAGTTGGTTCTCGTTGGCTTCGGACCAGGACAGGTCGAAGAGGGAGTCTTGGGTGTCGAAGTGGTGCTCGGCGACGATGCCGGGGGGGGTGAGGTTCAGGATGTGCAGTCGGCCGTTGCCGACGAGGCCGAAGTTGGCGGAGGAGGCGACGGCTAGGCGCGAGTCGAAGAAGGGGGAGTATTTTACGGAGTAGCCGTTGAAGCCTTGGGTGCGGTATTCGAGCATCGTGGTGGTGAGGCGGGATTGCTGGTGAGGGATGAATGCTTATCGTGGGAGGCGCCTGTTGGATCGCAGGGTTTGTGAGTGAGTTTCGGACGGGCCCAGTCTGATCATGACGGACGCGGACCTGGAGTCCTTGTTTTGAGTTGTAGGTGGAGCTTCAAAGTGGATTGATGCGTGGGTGGTGATATCGCTCTACTTTATCGATAACACCGGGACCGAGGTCTTTGACGCCATGCGGAAGCTAAATCCGTCCTTCACCTTTCGGGCAACAAACCTGAGAGCAAAGTTAGCAAAACCTCAAAATGTCCGTAGGGAAGTTCGAGACAGGACCCCACTATGGATGCATTCGTATCGCGCAAGAGAAGGAGGTTGTCAAGTCCCAGCGGTATCAAGCACATCGCAGTGGCGGACGTGCCGAAAGAAGAGACGGAAGATGAATCCACGGACTTTAAGCTTGCTATCCTGGCATCCATGCATCCGTATCTGGATCAGTCAGTCCTTCTCGAGACCCTTCTAGCGAATGACGGTTTAGTGGAGAAAGCCTCGCAATTCTTGGAAAGCTCTTCACCTGTACCTTCACCCAAGAAGAGATCCGTGGGCTATCAGTCCTCTCTATCATCGTTCGCTCTGCCGAAACAACAATCAGAGACACAGAAACCGCGAGTGTTATCAAGGAAAGGGAAGACGCTGTATCTGTATTCTGCGGAGGACATCGAGCGGCATACTCCATGCTCCATCATTCACAATTTCTTGCCTTCGGATCAGGCCGATGCTTTGTTAAGGGAGCTGCTCAAGGAGGCCCCGTCTTTTCAAAAGGACACTTTCAAACTCTTTGATAGGGTGGTGGAGAGCCCGCATACAATGTGCTTCTATGTTGATTCTTGGGATGAGGCGGAAAAGCAGAAAAATGATTATGTTTACAATGGTGCAAGGATAAAGGTAGGTGATTTGCAATTTCTATCACTTCAACAAGTCAACGTTAGCTCTGTTGCTCATTTTCTCTATGGGGTTATTTTTGTTACCCGCTCCTGTCCTTTTCGATCATCTATTCAACCGCCCGTTCTCCATCTGACGCGAGTTCCTCAACAGGACGTCCGGCCAACGCTTCCCGAAATGCGCAAGGCTGCAGTCGTCGTCCAAGAAGCCGTCAACACCGAAGTCCAAAGACGCATTCAGAACTTCTATCCCAACGGCCGCAAATTGAAATACCAATCCCCAGATCCCTGGATCCCCAACGCCTCATTCGTCAACTGCTACGCCGGCGGTGGCGAGAGCGTCGGCTACCACTCCGACCAACTGACTTACCTGGGTCCACGCGCCATAATCGGGAGTCTGAGTCTCGGCGTCGCGCGCGAGTTCCGCGTTCGAAGAGTCGTTCCCAGAGCGGAAGACTCGACCGAGCCATCGAAAACCGCCTCTCCGAAAGGAAAGACGAGGGAGCAGCAGAAGGTCGATGATGCCCGTGCCGATGCCGAAGGGCAGATATCGATACATCTGCCTCATAACTCTTTGCTTATCATGCACGCTGAGATGCAGGAGGAGTGGAAACATAGCATTGCGCCCGCTGCGGCTATTGATCCGCACCCTCTGGCGGGTAACAAGCGTATCAATATCACGTATCGGTGTTATAAGGATAGTATGAATCCCTCGTTGACGCCGAAGTGCAAGTGCGGCGTGCCAACGGTGCTGCGGTGTGTGCAGAGGAAGGAGGAGAATAGGGGTAAGTATATGTGGATGTGCCATGTGAATTACACACCTGGTGGGGAAGGGTAGGTGAACTGATATCTTTGGGAGTTCTGCGGATGAGTGGGTGGCTAACGGGTCTTTGCAGGTGTTCGTATTTCAAGTGGGCGGAGTTCGATGACGACGGAGAACCTCCATGGGCGAAAGGGAAGTAGGCTGATGACTCTCGATGCGATAATCCCTCCTCAATAGACAGTCCAGCAGAGTCAGACCGTCGAGATAGAAGCTCATTTCGACGTTCTCAAAATTATTGACTTGCTGCTCTTGGTTCAAACTCAATGCGTTGGAAACTTCTGGCTTTTCAGACCCGATAGCCTTACTGGAATCGTCTATTTGTACGATGATCCGGATGACGGTTTGATGGACTGAGCTCCAACTTGTTCCGATGGCCTAGGTCGAGAATCGTGCTGCTTCCACCAGTGGCCTTTGTCAATGATCTGGACTACGCTTGAGCAGGCTGTTCTTCGCAGATTTTTGGAGGACGGAAAGGTGGATCAAGTGCAAGGTCCACGAGTCTCGGGACTTGGCACCACTTCGAACTGTTCACCGCCACCTCTGTCGCTTCTTCGATCGAGGGACTGACCTGTTGACATCAGCTGGGACTGGTGTTGTTCCCGTAGGTCCTTTTTGTTCAGGTCGCCTCGGGTGCCGGGGAAACTCCCGCGCCGAAAGGTCACTTGCAACGATCAGCCGTAACTTAACTGTTAATAGCCGGCCCGTCTTTGGAGCTTTCAACAACGTCCATCCAACTCCTCATCGATGGGAGGGACTGCAGAGGACTTATTTGAGCATTTGGCTCATCAGCTGGCTGTCTACCGACGGCAGCAGCGGCAACACACCATCTTCGGATCCGGGGACCGGGGGAAGAAGCAGTGAGCCTGTCGATCCAGCACAGTCGACTGTCCTCATGACTCCCTCAGCAACATGGGGTCTCACTCACTAACTTAGCCTCACCAATCCCGCCCACGAGCTCTCAGCTGCAAGGCAATAGCAGTGCTGCCTGCTCACTCACTCACTCACTCACTCACTCACTCACTCACTCACTCACTCGCGCCCAAAAGAAGGCACCGGGCGCCTATCATGCGCCGTCTTCGCCGCCCCCAGCGGGCAGGGCGCAGCCGCCCTCGTCTTCGATTTAGACAAGCGATTTGTCCATCAGCCTCAATGTCTTCGACAGTGCCTGGCCCGCAAGACAAGGATTCCTTCCTGCTACTCATATAACCCGGCCCTGTGCTTTGACTCTCTCGCGCCGTCCCGTCAAACTTTCCTGCTGTCTCGTCCATTGCTTTGTTTCCCGCCGCGCTGATTTGCCCCCAAGGCCCTCCAGGCAGTCACCTGCGCAGCGCGTACGCACAATCACGAGCGACCAGATCTCTCAGAACCTGGAATACAGCCTCGCTGCCGAAGCTACCGTTCTGGAAGCGTGACTCATTTGCTAAAGTCCTACCTGCTGTCTTAAATCGTCATAGAGGCGGCTCGAATTGCTGCTCCCCATATATCATGCATCCCTCCACGCTTAGAACGCCACGTCGAACGACTCGCACCCCTGCCAGAAATCCGCCGGAAAGATCCATCATGCAGTCTCCCTCGCCAGAAGGGGTATCCCGCAATCCAAATGCTCCACTCCGCCTGCTCTCCCTCGACGGTGGCGGCGTCCGTGGCCTTTCGAGCCTGATGGTGCTTGAAGACCTCATGGAGAATATCATGTTGGAAGAAAAACGACTCAAGAAGAGAGCATCAAACGACAACACCCCGTTGAAGCCATGCGACTACTTCGACATTATAGGAGGCACGAGTACCGGAGGCATCATCGCTGTGCTCCTCGGACGACTACGACTCGACGTACGGTCATGCATCAAGATTTATTCTCGGCTTGCCCAGGATATCTTCAAGAACGACAGATCAATCAACTTCTTTGGTCTCAAGGTGCCCATAGGTGCGACTCGGTTCTCTGGCTACGCTCTGGAACAGGCCATCAAATCTGCCCTCACCGAGCTGGGCTATTCCGAGGACGAGCCTATGTGGGACGGTACTCTTTTCGAGGAATCTGAGTCTGATCCTGAGTTCCGTCGCGACAGCATATGGACCGACTTGCCTCCAACCCAAGCGATGACGGACTCGCCTGAACAGAGCATGACCTTGTACGAGAGTTTCGAGGATGCCCGGACCACGATGGGAAGGAGTCAAGGCGAAAGCAGCTATGGGACGATGCCTGAATCAAGAAGTTCGTCGAATCCCTATCACAGCCTCAACAGGAAACCTACGTGGCGAATGCACAAGAGAAGTTCCGTCCATCGGAAAGCGCACCGCAAGGGCTGCCGAACATTTGTGATCTCGACTCTGAAAAATGCGTTGGGCTTGCCCCGTATACTCTCCACGTACGACCCCAATGATCGACACACCAAAATCTGGGAAGCCCTCCGTGCAACGTCCGCAGCACCAACCTTCTTCGAGGAAATGACCTTTGGCGTACCGCGCTTAACTTACTTGGATGGAGGTATTGGTTACAACAACCCCTGCGCCGAAGTCGACTATGCCGCAAGATCGATATGGGAAGGCCGCCAAGTCGGTATCATCGTATCCGTCGGCACTGGACTCCAAACAATCCCCTCTGTCAAACTTATCGCGTCCTGGCTCCCGTTCGGTCTCGGCAACGACATCGCCATCGCCGCCGCTCTCGCCTCTATGGCCACCGGAACAGCCAGAGTCGACAACGAAATGCAGCGCATGTACCACGGATCCGACACACGATACTACCGCTTCGACGTCGACGGCGGTCTCGCCAACGTCTCGCTCGAGCAATGGATGAAGGAGGACGAAATGGCCTCCCTAACAGAACAGTACATGCAAGACGGGAACCAGCTCCAAAAGGCGCGAGATCTGGGCGAGTTGATGGTCAAACTGACCGCCCTCCCTCCCGCCTTCAACGTTTCCGCCCACCACTTCCACGTCGGCGTCAATGGGCGCGGCATCCTCGACGGCGAGTTCCGCAGCGAAGAGCTCGACTTCAAGACCGGCGCCGCACTCGGCGTCAAAGTCACCATCGAGGACAAGCTCCGCATCCAAGAGCTCCAAAGCATCAGTCCCATGGGCGAAGGTGGCGTCTCCCTCGACAACCAAGGCCACACCCACAAAGTCTTCCCCATCGCGCTCGACCTCGACGGCGACGGCAAGCGCGACGAAGCTATCGTCCACACCTGCGTCCGCAGCGAGAACATCTGTCTCCGCGCCCTGAGACGAGGCATACCGCCTGGTCGGTACCGCGTCAAATTCATCGTCTGCTTCTTCGGCACCGAGCACGCGCCACCCACAGAGCTCGTCTTCTCCGTCGGCAAGCCATTCGACACCAAGACTTTCGCTCACAGGTATGTTGATGTGAAGATCACGCCCGATGTTGTGCCTGTGTTATTGCATCCGGATGCGGTGAGGGTGCGGGTGGGGCGGAAGAGGCATGGGGATAGGATTGGTAAGGGCTGGATTGAGATTGAGGGCGATGTGGAGGCGAGTGTGGGACTGGATGGCGACTTGGGGTTTATTGTCAGTAAGAAGTTCGAGGAGAGGGTGGCTGTTGGGGGGTGGAGTTTTGGTGGTGTAAGGTTGGAGCCGGTGTTTGGGACTTGAGGGTTTGGATGGCTTGAGCGTTTGGCGTTTAGGATGGGTGAGGGGGAGATATGTTGAGTGCATTTTCTGTTTGGGAGGATAGCATTGGCATTCAGCATCTGGCGCACTGGCATAGCGTTTCCTTCTTTTTTTTCCTCTTTCCTTTGCCGTTTTCTTTTCCCGTTCCGACGAGGCGTTTCTGGTAGTTGCATAGCATTCCGAGCGTAGCGTTCTAATGTGTTTCATTTCCATATATTCACATCCAGCATCTCCAGCATATCTATTCTATCCAGCCATCCAACACCTGACTAGAATATCACCCCAAACACCCATTTCCTCAACTCCCTATTCACCCCAACACGTCCACCGATTCCCATCCCAGCCAAACCACCCCTAGAAGCACAATCGCCCACTTGCCACCGATCAATTGACCGATCGTTGCCTCCCCATCCCTCCCCGCAGCCCCCGACGTCCCCCCCGTCCCGTTATACAAACTAATCGCCAACGCCCCTCCACACGCCGTCCCCACCTCCCCACCACACTCAACATCACAACTCCCGTTCCCGAGCCGAGTGGATAACACGTCCAGGTAGTCTGCGCACCAGCACTCGCTGCCGTACTCGAGGCCTGCGTACTGGTAGCGGTGGTTGGAGGTAGAGGAGGAGCTGCCCGAGCAGATGGAGAGGCAGAGGGAGGGGGTGAGGCTGGTTGTAGCGTTCTGTTGGAGGGCCCGGGGGCGTTAGTGGGTTGAGCGTACTACTTGTGGACACCGCTTTTGGCCTGGGAGGTTGGCTACTTGTGGCTTTCGGGATTGTGGGGAAGGGAGACGATGGCAAGGAGAAGGAAGACGGACCAAGATGCCGCCACTGAGGGCTCGGACGTTGCCGCCGGAGGCATAGCCGGTGGTTTCGTTGTAGCAGCCGACGTACGTGTATGCGTCGTTGCCGGGGCTTGCTGATAGGGTTGAGGAGGGGGTTGGCGATGATGTGGTGCTGGTGCTGGTGCTGGTGCTGGTGCTGGAGCTGGATTGCGCTGATGCCGCTGCTACTAACACCATCATCGCCGTTAATGTCGTCGACGCAAGCAAATGAGCGAATGATGAGGGCTGCATCGTTGCCGTGCTCAGGTGGCAGCTGCGTCGATGCGGGGATTATGATGATGGACGTGTGGAATAGGACGGATGGACATTTCTTCTTTTCCCTCGTTCCACCCTCTTCCTCTTTTCCTTTTTGTTTTTCTTCTTCTTCTTATCTGCTGTACGGGGCCTGGTGCCGGTTGAGGCGGAAGGAGAGATTGTTATCGCATACTTGGCGAGGTGATGTTGTGGCGGCGACTCGGGTGTGGCTGCGTGCTGTTGGTGTTGCTTTATTTAGAAGCGGGTGCGGCCGGCGGATCCGCACGGGTCGGGGGTTGGACGGTTTGAATCGTTGGGATGGCATCATGATTCTCTCCGCAGAATATGGTCAATGAGATGGTCGATGTCCTGATCGGTGACCTGGATACTCTAGGTGAGTAGCCCAGGGCTTACTCGATGATGTTCGGGGTCGGCCAACTGGGTTGCGAACTCCAGTAGCACGTGGTTTAGCAGAATTACCTGATAATCCCATCTGGTAGATAGCAAATAGAGCAACCAAACACAACAGAAGAGCTGCATTCTATTCAATTACTAGTAATAACAACTCCAGGACCTCAACGACTCAATAAAGCGGAATTCCAGCCCTCCCCCCCTCACTCGGCCTCCGATACGTATACCCCACAAACGCCCCCTTCTTCCTCGCCTCCAACACGCACCTCCCCAGCACCGGATCCCTCAACAACTTATCCCTCGGCCTCTTCTTCTCCCTCCTCCTCCCCTTCATTGCATCCGCCACCGCCGCCTCCACCCCCACCATCCCATCCCCGACCCCCTCCTCAAAATCACTACTATCCGCCCCCTCACTCCCACTGACAATCTCCTCCTCGGCCTCGAAATACCTCGTCAAGTCGGCCTCTTTCCGAATGCGCGGCACGAACGGTGGCTCCATGAGATGCAGGTGCTCCCAATCAATCCCGCGAAAAATAGGGTGCGCTTTGATATCCGCCGCGTCGTCGGGGTGGACGAAGAACTTTTGTGGCGGGGGCGCCGGCGGCGCCGACGAGAACCTGTGGGATCCGTCTGAGCCGCGCGGGTAGAAGCGCCGCCGTGATGGGCAGTCTGGCATGTCGTTGTCGTGGTAGTGGCGCGCCGAGAGGCGACACTGCTTGGCGGTGAGGAGTTGGCACATGAAATTGAGAGCGACAAAGGAGACTGGGTCGAGGCGGTTGCGCTCCGTGGCGGGCCTGTTGACGCGAGAGTCGCCCGGGAAGCGCAGGAACTCGTTGTGACGGACGATCTTCTCTTTGGTGGCTTGACGGGTTTCGGAGTAGAAGGGAGTCGAGCCGTATAGGCATTCGTACATGATGACGCCGATGCTCCACCAGTCACTGCGGCCGTCGTATTCTTCGCCTCGGATCACTTCGGGCGCCATGTATTGGCTGGTGCCGACGACGCTTTTGGCGAGACGCCGTTTTTGTGTCCGGTTGAGCCAGGTTAGGGGGTCTTCGGATTTGCCGCGCTCCATCCAGGATGGTCGGCGGAGGCGGTAGTTGCGGCCGATGGCGTCGTTGACGGCGTCGCCCAGGTTGCGGGAATGCTGCCTCCTAGCCTCCTCATCTTCGTCTTGATCGTCGCCGCGGATGTTGATGCGGAATTTCTCGAGCAGCGAGTATCGCTGGTTGTTGAAGTAGGTTTGGTTGTGCGCCCAGTGGCCGTCGAACGCGAGACCAAAGTCCGATATCTTGAGGTGACCTGACGCGGTGATGAGGAAGTTGTCTGGCTTGACGTCGCGATGGATCCAGTTCATCTTGTGGGCCTCTTCGATGCAGAGGATCATCTCGGCAATGTACCACGTTGCTGCATACTCGGAAAGTACGTCTTCGCGGAGCAACAGGCCGAGAAAGTCGCCTCCAACCATGTACTCCATGACCAGGTAGAGATTGCTGTGGTCTTGGAAGCTGGCGATAAGCGGGACAACCCATCGTGACGTCTCAGAAGCTACCAGGAAATCTCGCTCGGCCTTCAGATGGCCTTCCTGGCAATTCCTCAGCATATCCGACTTCCGGATCACTTTCATGGCGTAGACCTGTTTCGCCAGCTGGGCGGCGTCTTTGACGGGACTGGTAGCGCCCGATCCGATCCCATCCAGCATCTCGATGTCGGAGTCGTCAGTGTTTGCGGGCGAGCTCTTAGGTGGCGAGACCCTGGGTGCAGGCTGCGGCTTCTCCTTGACGAGCTTCACCAAGCCGAAGCTGCCTTTCCCAAGAACCCTGACCACTTCGTAACCAGCGATGGAGATTCCCTTTGCTTTTCTCCTGGCAAGAGATTTGCCCTTCCAAACGCGAAGCTGTCGAAGATAGTCTGATTCCGAAGTGAGCCATTTCCTCCTCGCTTTCTCGCGCTCCTCGAACGACAGCGGCGTCAGAGCCAGGCCGTCTTCAAGAAGCTGCCATCTTCGCTCACGAGGCGTAGCAGCCTCCGATCGTAGGCTGTTGAAGTGGGCCTCGAAGAAGCTCTTTGCGGCGGCGGCAGTCTCGATGGTAGCGACGGACGGCGTAACAGACAGAGGCGCAGCTGGAAGAGGGAAGACCTGGCTCTGGGCAGCAGGGCCCGAACTCTTCGAGAGAGTCGTCTCATCACTGCCTCGCTGCGGCTCGGGCAGGTCACGGATGCCGGGCAGGGAGCAGCCGTGGGGGATTTGCGGCAGTCGGAACGCAGCTGCTCGATCGCTCGAACCAAGCGAAGCAAGGTCAGTAAGAGACGTCGGTGCTGTTGAAGCTGAAGCGGGTGGCGAGAGACTGTGAGACTTGTCTGGACTCGAAGTCTCAGGTGACGACTTGATGGAGGCCGATTCATTGTCCGCGGCGCGGCTACTGCTGACCGTGTATAGGCTGGGCCGTGAGAATTGGCGGCGGTGGATAACGGTGCGTTTCTTGTAACCGTAGCCAAAGTAAAAGGTCATGATGGGCCAAGTACACGTAGCAATAGTTAAGTAGTCTCGGGACAAGAAGAATAACGCAATTCTGACGCCGGGAATAACGTCTGGGATGGCTGCAGGCGGAACCAGACTTGGAGAAGAAAGTTGAACAGAGAGCGCGAGAGATGACTCGGAAAAAGGTGAGAGCAGCCATGGCTGTTGGACCTACCTGCCGCCGACATCGTGGGAAGCGACTGCTTTCTGCACGTCGACCTAACGTTACCTGGATTGCTCGATGGCAGCCGTAGCTGCGACAGTCAATATTGTAGTCGCGCTGTATACCTACTGTCGAAGAGCCGCCGGAAATGCTCCTATCGCAGCTTTGCACCTCCAGCCAGCAGCCGACGTCGCTGCCCGAAGACAGCATCGGCCCAGGATGTTCGCTGCTGGAGCTTGACAGTGAGTTCATGGTGACTGGACGACTGGACGACTGGGCGACTGGGTGAGGTGGACGTGTACGAGTAGATCTGAAGTAGCTCAAGGTAATAAGCATCAGGCTCGGACCGACTCTCTGAGCGGAAGATGGTCTGCTGGAAGCTCGCGGCCCGGGTTTCATGCGCGTGATCCGCCTGGTAACGTTAATGCGACGGGCCCAACAAGTGCGAATTGGAGAGAGTCACGATCACCAGTTCGTCAATCCGGACCCTCCATCCGATGACTGATCCGATGACTGATCCGATGCCCCTCTCTCTGCTGCTGCTGATTCCCAATTGCCGCCTCTTCACTTCTTTCTCCCTTTCACTTGACTCTTTTCCGACGTCGTCCATAAGTTAACGTTAACTTACCTTAACGTTAGTTATCGATTGCTGCCCGGCCCCGCCTCCGCTTGAAACATCCAAGGGCCACCCCACGAGTCGGTGACTTAACTATCAGCACTCTGAGCTCGCTGCTCAAGCCTAGATTCAACACCACCCATAAGGGGTAAAGAGTCGTCTCTCAAGGTCATTTGGCCTGCTCCCAAGCGGTCAACCTCCCGTCTTTCTCTGCTCCCACATCAACATCAACGTCTTTCCACTTTCTCGGCTGGACAACAAAGAAAACAACCCCACCACAACACCGCATCACCACCAACCACAACAACAACAACCATGTTCTCCCCAACCCTAGGCACAGCATTCCCCTTCTACCTCCTCCCCTCCATCCCCTTCCGTCGCCGCTCCAGCGCCTCCACCACAGCCACAACCAGCCGCTCCACCTCTTCCTCCTCCTCCTCCTCCTCCTCCCCCTCAACCTCCCCACCAACCTCCTACCTCACCGGCTCCCGCTCCCACCTCCGCTGCAACCGCTGCCTAACCGACCTCTGCCACACCACCCAAATCATCAGCAAAGGCTTCACCGGCCGCCACGGCCGCGCCTACCTCGTCTCCCCGCACCCTCTCCCCTTCCCGGCCAGCAGCACAACCGGCCCCGCTGCCGCCCACACAAACCTACCAAACACCCATCTCCACAAAGCTGTTCCGCGAATGCTGGTCACGGGCGCCCACACCGTCAGCGACGTCAGCTGTGCGCTGTGTGGGAGCGTCTTGGGGTGGAAGTATGTGGCGGCCGAGGAGGAGGCCCAGAGGTATAAAGTCGGGAAGTTTATCTTGGAGACGAAGAGGGTTTGTCGGGGGGTTTGCTGGGAGAATGACGGCGAGGATGGGGTTGCTGCCGGGTTTGTGGGAGATGTGGAGGGAGGGGACGCCGAGGAGATTGAGTTTGATAGCCAGGATGAAGATGAGTGTGAGGATTTGTTTGCGGGGGTTTGGACGCAAGAGTTGGCGAGGAAGAGGAGAAAGGGGAGGGCGTGGAGGGACGGTGGGGCGTTGGCGGAGGATGTGTGAGAGGAGAGGGGAGTGGTCTGAGGCGGCTGATGAAATGGGTTTATGATGGCGCGCATGGGCTCTTGATGTTTTCCACTCTTTGGGATGATGGCGCACCGGGGGGCGTTTGGATATTTCTTTCGTTGGGGTTGCGCTTGCTTTGCCGTAATGGGTCGATGCATATTGCATGTTGCGAGATGGGATCGGACCGCCGCTGGGACGATAGTGATACCCCTTTCGATCCGTCGATCGCTTCTTATGTTTCCCTTTTGAACGACACTAGAATGCAGACTGCTCAGCTTTTTATCATAAGACCCAGAGGACCAGCCAAGAAGCAACGGTAATTGCGAGATGTAGTGAAGATACCATCATGTTCGACGGTTATCCATATCAGATGTTGGGAGCTACTTATCCACACCACGCGCCTACCCACAACCTGTATTGACGCCAACTTTTATTCCTACATGTTGGCCCACACCGTGTCTCATTTTATTTTCCAAGCACCACAAGCAAGCGCGGACATTGGACAGAGACAAAAGAAAATAAGGGAAAGGGAAAAGCCGGAAACAGGGGCGCTACGCCTGAGGGATCCTTCCTCCCTGCAATATGCCTGCAGTCTATTACCAGCACGCAGAGAAATGCAAGTCGGATATCTCAAACGCTTTGATGCAATGAAAAAGGAAGAGAGAGATAAGACAAGCAAGACATGGATCAGAAAGAGGTCGGAGAGTTCGTCGGACTAGTACAGCCTAGTGAAGAGTTTTTTTGGGCTCATGTGCACGTCTTTGGTTCTAATCGTGGCCGTGAAGGAAATGGGAAAGGTGAACAGCTTAGTTCAGCGACACCATCTTGATGTCGAAGACCAGGTTCGAGTTGGCGGGAATGCCGGGGAGGGACTGCTTGCCGTAGGCGAGCGAGGAGGGAATGGTAACCCTACGCTCACCACCAACGGTCATGCCAGCGACACCGATGTCCCAGCCCTTGATGACCTCGCCGACGCCAAGCTTGAAGCTGAAAGGCTTGCCCTTCTTGTTCGCTGTTCTCTAGATTAATATTGTGTGCTTTCTTGTCAGGTGAATGGGTCACTGCTTACAGTCAAAAACCTTGCCGTTCTCGAGCTTGCCGATGTAGCGCATGCCGATTCTGTCACCCTTCTTCGCAGCGGGACCAGTGCCGAGCTTCTTGTCATCGACCTTGACACCGTTGACCATCTTGATGCCGAGGCCGGACTTCTTGTCATCCTTCTTCTCCTCCTTCTTGTCACCCTTGGCGGGCAGAGGAGAGCCGGTAGGGCCCTGCTCGAGGTTTTTGGCGAACTGGACCTTTTTGCCGTTGGCGGGGCTGTCCTTCGAAGCGTCCTTCTTGTCAGCACCGGCGGCGGCGGCAACAGCCTCGCCAGCGTTGTTCTTGAGCTTCTTCTGCTGCTTCTTGCTCAGCTTCTGCTCGGCCTGCTCAGCCTTCTCCATGATGCTGTCAAGGGTCTCGCTGTCCTCAGCCGCGCGCTTGTTCTTGCCCTTCTTGGCCTCAACGAGCTTGGGGGCCTCCTCCTCGCTCTCAACCTCGGTGATCCTGGGGTCCTGGAGACCATCGAGCTCGTCATCCTCATCGCTGTACTCGCCCTCCAACTCGTCCTCATCGGGAGAAAGGTCGTAGTCGTCCTCCTCGTCAGAGTAGTCGTCGTGGTCATGGTCGTGACCCTCATCAGGAACGACGTAGTTACCAGTCAGGGAAACGTTGTAGGAACCAGTGACCTGGAAGTAGACGCGCTCGCGCTCGCCGATGGTGATGTCGAGGGGCTGCTGGTATTGCTATATGGACGTGAGCACATGTACATCATTCATTCGCAGGATTTTCAATCATACCTTCTGGGGGTCAAGCGTGCAAAGGACGAATTCCTCAACCTCGACGCCCTCGTCATCGCTCTCTTCGTCACTCTCGTCATCATCGTCCAAAGCAGGAGCCTTACCCTTGCTCTTCTTGCCGGACTCCTCGTCAATCTCCATGTCGTCGTCCTCGTTGCCAAGGTTCTCCATGATCTTCTTGAGGGCGGCCTCAGCGCGAGCCTTCTTGGTCTTGGCCGGGTCGCTGGGACCGCCGTTCTTCTCCTCCTCGTCATCAGACTCATCAGACTCCTCGTCGGACACGACACCCTGCAGGCGGGCGCGGATGGCGTCAATGTCGTCGTCGTCGTCATCCTCGTCGTCATCTTCGCCATCAGTCTGCTCGCGGATGATCTTGAGGGTAGCGCGAGGAGGGATGCCCTTCGGCAGGGTCTCGTCGACGAGCGGCTCGGCGTTCGGGTCGATGGCGGCCATGGAAATGCGAATCTTGATAGGCATTAGCTAGGCACGAAAGCGTCGACATTGTATGCGTGACAGGGCAAAAGTAGAAAGGCGCTGAGCTGGAAGCCCAGCCGCAGATATTCTCCCAGGTAGAAAGAAACTTACAGTCGCAGGGAAGTCGATAGCAGCCGGGATGGGGCCATCGCCAGCGGGGACGTCGAGTCCGTAGACGGCAACGGGGAGGAGAGGCATTGTGAAGGTCGGTACAAGTTATACGGGTATTATGAGTTTGGGGGGTCTTGCGCGACGAGGGAGAGGTATTGGGGGGAAGAGAGAGAAGGTGGAAAGCGAGAGGGAAGGCTCTTTTGGGGTCTCAGGCAGACTTATGCGATGCACTCTCTTCGTAGAAAAATCGTTAGTCTCTGTCCGTGCTCACGGACTTACAGCGGCCCTGACTCGATGCGACGCGATGCGACAACTTTGACGACTGCGAATGAGATGGAAAGATGCGGAACACCGACAGCAGAAATCAAATCTGCGACAACTCTCGCGATATCAGTAATGAGGCCTGGAGAGAAAACGACTCCAGGCGCGCGCCAAGACTTGGAGGGAAAAATCCCAGGAATTGATTGACTGATGCCCCGGACGCCATCCCAGATGACGGCACGCGTCTTCCCGCGCGTCGCACCTCATTGTTCTCGACGCCTCCGTCCCACACCATGCCCACCCACTGCTCTCACCACCACCACACTGATGGAAGACTACTGTGCTTCCGCCTGCACAGATGGGTTCGCGTCTCGAGGCCAACTCCTCTGCGGTGCGGAAGCGCATCGCGAGCCGTGAGTTGTTCGCCGTCCCGCAACGCCAAAGGGCCCCCGCCGTCTAACATTGCACAGACACCTTCGACAACGAGCAAGGCGAGGAGTATGAATCTTCCAAGTTTGGCGGCTTCAACGACTACTTCAGGCGCAAGAAGATCAAATTGCAGAATCTCGACGCCGAGTTGCGCAGCCAGTCTGCCAATAACCCACCAATCTTTCGCGGCGTCGTCGCCCATGTAAACGGCTACACGCAGCCGTCTCTGAACGACTTACATCAGCTTATCGTCTCCCATGGAGGAGGCTTTATGCAGTATCTGGATGGGAAGACTACCGTCACTCACATCATCGCCAGCAACCTCACCCCCAAGAAGGCCGTTGAGTTCAGGCAATATCGTATCGTAAAGCCCGCATGGGTCGTGGACAGCATAAAGGCCGGGAAACTGCTGCCATGGGACGGCTACAGAGTCGTTGATGCAGGTGCCGGTCAGAAGGTCTTGGGCTTCGAGGGCGGTAAGGTGGTCAGTCAGGCGAATGTGCAGCAAAGAGGTTACCGGGACCAAACGGACGGAAGCTGGTATACCAGTCAACTAAGAGCCGAGGGTACGGCGCCTAGCAGCTCGCATCGTTCTCCCTTTCTTTCTCAGCCACAGCGGCCGCCAACCCCAGTCGAAGAAGACATTGACGATTTCGCTCTCGATGACCTTGATGATTTTCCTACTTCGCACCAACCGACAACGCCTGCAGGGGTGCAAGAAGACGTCTTGGAGGATGTGGAACTAAGAGATGCCGTCATGCCTACCAATTATGTGCCTCCGGAGCAGACTGCCACTCCCCCTGAGAGCGGTTCGGCAGAGCCTCCCTCTAGCGATCCTCACGGCATGAAGCGAGCATCGGACGACCAAGCAGGATCGCCATCAAAACGCATTAGAATGACTGCTGAAGAGCATAATGCAATATTGCTCGCCGATCCAAAGATTAGGAAGTCCACGGTAGTAAATCCAGATTTTCTAGAGCAGTACTACCGCGAATCGCGATTGCACCATCTCTCGACATGGAAAGCGGATCTCAAGTCACAGCTGCAAGCGTTGGCAGCTGAGAAGTCCTCGTCCCAGAAGGCCAAACAAAAGCGCTTGCCCGGAACCCGGCGGTACATACTCCACGTGGACTTCGACAGTTTCTTTGCTGCTGTGTCCCTGAAGAAGCATCCTCAGTATGTCGATAAGCCTGCTGTCGTAGCTCATGGAGGAGGGACCGGATCGGAAATAGCCAGCTGCAATTACCCTGCGCGCAAGTTTGGAATAAAGAATGGCATGTGGATGAAGCGAGCACAAGAACTGTGTCCAGAACTGAAGGTTTTGCCTTATGACTTTCCGGCGTATGAAGAAGCCAGCAGGTCGTTCTATGATGCTATCATGGCTACTGGCGGCATTGTCCAGAGCGTGAGCATCGATGAAGCACTTGTCGATGTTTCCACAATTTGCATCGAAGCTGGTGGTTCCGATGGCAAGCGGATGAGCGAAGGCAGCATCTATCGTGAGCAGTCCGAGGCTGACAAGATCGCCCAAGGCCTTCGAGATGAGGTCAAAGAGAGGACGGGGTGCGCTGTGTCTGTCGGTATTGGTCCAAACATATTGTGCGCAAAAGTTGCTCTGCGAAAAGCGAAGCCGGCTGGACAGTATCAACTCAAGCCCGAGACCGTCCTGGAGTTCATCGGAGCACTGCAAGTGCAAGACCTACCAGGCGTAGCCTACAGTATCGGTGGTAAACTCGAGGAGATTGGCATAAAATATGTACGTGACATCAGAGAGTTCTCCAGGGAGCGTCTGATCAACACGCTCGGTCCAAAGACTGGCGAGAAAATATGGGAGTACTCCCGGGGAATCGATAAGTCTGAGGTCGGCGATCAGGTCATCCGCAAATCCGTGTCTGCCGAAGTCAACTGGGGCGTCAGATTCGTGAACCAGGAGCAAGTCGACGAATTCATCGAGAACCTATGCGGAGAGTTGCAGAAGCGCTTGCTCAAGGAAAGAGTCAAGGGCCGGCAACTTACGATGAAAATCATGAGGCGAGCTGCAGATGCTCCACTCGACCCACCAAAGCATCTTGGGCATGGAAAATGCGATACGTATAACAAGAGCTTGGTGTTGGGCGTCGCAACGAACGACAAAGGCATCTTGACCAAAGAAACACTATCCACACTGAAAGGGTTTGGCTTTTCGCCAGGTGAATTGCGAGGCATCGGTGTCCAAATGACGAAGCTTGAACCTCTCAAAGCCGGCGGTGACGGGCAAGTCGAGAGCAGTCAAAGGCGTCTACAGTTCAAGGTTGGCGAACCCAAAAAAGCCCCCATTAAGGAGACAGAGGATCCGATACAGGATGATATCGTCACGCCGAAGAAGCAAAAAGCAGATCCAGACCATTTCAAGTTTGGGCCTGCACAGCTGAATTCAGACAGCCCGAGCCGAAGGCCTCTGAACACCCTAGGCACTCAGTTCATTTTACCTTCCCAAGTAGACCCCCAAGTCCTCGCGGAGCTACCGGCGGACATTAGAGCGAAGCTCTCCAAGCATATCAAATTGGCCTCAACACCAGCCAAAGACGATCGGTCAGACGATCTTTATTCAGCATCACCAAGACTTCGACAAAATGTGATTCCGGGAACGATACTGCCCGCTGAATCCCAACTCGACCCCGAGACCCTCGCCGCTCTTCCCAGCGACGTTCGGGCCGAAGTGCTAGCCTTCTACCAACAATCCCCAGGCCCTCAACCACGCCCGCATTCTCAAACAGTACTACCCCAATCCCCCCGCAAAAACCGTACACTCCCACCACCCAAACGCCCCGCGCCAACCTTTCCTCGCAAACGCGGGAGACCACCGAAATCCTCATATCTCACCGCCGCTAGTGGAAGTAGTCATCCAACACTCACGCAAGCCAACTTCATCACTACACGTCTCGGCCGCACCAGCAACAGTCCTGCAACAACAGACACAGAAGCTGACGATACAGCCGGAGAAGTGTCTACGGAGTTCCTGGCTGCTCTGCCGGAAGACATTCGGCGGGAAGTGATTGACGAGCAGCGCCGGGCGCGTCTGAAGAAGCGTGGCGGCCTAGACTTCATCCGCAAAACTGGCACCCGTGCCAAACCTGCCGATGCTTCCACCGACGCAGAAGCTGCTCCGGAGGTAGTGCCAGGTCAACAACGCACACTGCAGCTACCACCACGGCGTCCCCGTCCCACATTCACGACGATGAAGTTGTGGCAGCCCGATGAGTTGCGGTCGGCGTTGCGGGAGTGGTTCAACGAGTTCAGGGACGAAGGGCCATATCGCGAAGATGTGGAGGCGTTGGAGAAGTATCTGGAGAGGGTAGTGGAGGAGGAACGGGATATGGCTAAAGCGGTGGGGATGGCGAAATGGTTGGCTTGGTTGGTGGAAGAGGGATATGATGGTGGTAGTAGTGTTGGGACGGGGATGCTGGAGAGGGTAAAGGAGAAGTGGGGGAAGACGGTTCAAAGCGTGCAGGATGCTGTACAGAGTTCTGTTCAGGCGAGAGGACTGGGGAAGGTGGGTTTCTAGGATGAGGTCGAGGGGTGTTGAAGCTGGTCAGGACCTATGATACAGTGACCTCTCGTTCGCAGTACTATGATTGCATCAGTGCTCCAACCGTCTGCTCAAGACATGAGGTCGGAAGCTATGAATTTGAAGCTTCAAGCACCAATTCCTGCTCACAGTCTCATATCTTGCACATGTCAAAAGGATTCACTCAGGCGCGGCGGACTGTGGTGTTGTTATGGTCGTGGCGTAGGCGATGGCGCACACAAAGACTCACGCGGACAGACCCTGATCGCGCTATGACGTGGGTGGAGGGTCTGCGCCCAAGCTCTAGATCGACAGGGAATGACGGCCACTCGTTCCTCCCCAGCCAGCAATTCCTCAAACTTCAACCCAGACCCTAATCACCTCAGAATTCCGACAAACTCCTCTGTTTCGCGCCTCGAGGTAGGTTTCAGACCACTTCTCGGACCTGAGCACTCTTCAGACGCTGTGCGACGCTCGCCCGAACCTCCGCAGCCGCTCAGGGAGCTTCGACCACCGAATACGCGCCCCGACACCTGCCGCCCATGCTAACGTTTGCATTCGCAGCCCTACAAATACTACACTCAAAGCATATCTCAAGATGTAAGCTGGTCTTCCTCTTTTTTCCCCGCTTATCGTCGTTCTGTTATCAGTCTGGTTCCACTACTCCGTTTCTTCTTTCATCCCAAAAGCGTCTTCTGAGTCCACTTCTGTACCATTCACAATGGCCATTTTCGCATACCCGCCTCCTCCACCACCTTACTCTCAGACCACACCTCCACGGATGACTTCACGTTCTAGATCGCTAAACATGCTCCCTTCCCGCCCCAGGAACCGTTCCCTCTCGATCCGCTCCAAGAAGGATGGCGACTCATCCGCCTCCTCCAAGACCGCGCCCAAGCACCGCTTCACCATGGCTTCCCTTCGCGGGATGCAGCAGCCGGAGCTCTCAAAGAAGCTTTTCAAGCTCATCAAGGCCGAGAACCACGCCATCGGCGCCTACGAGTCGGCAGGTCGCGAAAGAGCTTCGATCGCGACGCAGCTGAGCGAGTGGGGCGAGGCGACGGGCGATGATGGCATCTCTGATGTTAGCGATAAGCTGGGCGTGCTTATGAGCGAGATCGCGGAGCAGGAGGATGCGTTTGCGCAGAACTTGGAGGACTATAGGGGTGTTTTGAAGCAGATTCGGAACACGGAAAGCAGTGTGCAACCCAGTCGGGACCACAAAGCTAAGGTAAGCCCCCTATGAACTTCACACGAGTCCTTTGAATCATGCCGCATAATGCCGATGCTAACATCTTCAACTGAATAGGTATCCGACGAAATCGCCAAGCTCAAGTACAAAGAGCCCCAGTCAACCAAGATCGTCCAACTGGAGCAAGAGCTCGTCCGCGCCGAAGCCCAATCCCTCGTCGCAGAAGCCCAGCTCACAAACATCACCCGCCAAAAGTTCAAGGAGGCGTACGACCTGCATTTCGCTGCCGTCATTGAGCGCGCCGAGAAGCAAGCCCTCCTCGCCAAACACGCTCGTGCCGTCCTCAACCTCCTCGACGACGCCCCCATAGTCCCCGGCGAGTCGCACCCAGAGTTCAACAATGTCGAAGCCGGCCGCGAGATCCTCAACGACGCGGAGGACGAGCTGAGAGCTTGGCAGCCGAGTCACGAGCCCATCATTAGCAATGCGGGCCACCTGAGCGCTGGCGCCATGCCAGGTGCTCCTGCTTCCACGGTTGGTGGGACAGAGTATGGTGGCGAGGTGCAGAGCCCGGTCGCGGGTACGACGGCTTCGGGCGATGTTCACCCGGCGTACAGGGAGAAGGGTGGGGAGACGGGTAGCCCGAATAGTGTTGAGGAGAGGGAGAGATTGCAGGCGGAACAGATGGCTGCTGAGCAGCACCAGCAGCAGCACTACGCGCCTAGCGAGGCTGATACGGCTGCGACGACTGTCAGCGCTGCTTAGGTGGTTTTGGTGTAGTTCTGCAGTTTGGCTCGAGTCTGTTTGCCCAATGACCCTAGTACTCTCTCTCCCTCTCTCCCTCTCTCCTACTTTCCATAATGCGTCAATGATACCTTTTGTATTGCTTTATGATAGTCTTTTTCATGCCTGTAACCGTGCTTTTGGTCTTCGTTGGTTAGCACCGTGAATGTGGTACTGTGCTTCCAGGTAGTAATTGTCTGACTACTCAATTGATAA
The DNA here is from genome assembly GCA_010015785.1 of Saccharata proteae CBS 121410. Lineage (NCBI taxonomy): Eukaryota > Fungi > Ascomycota > Dothideomycetes > Botryosphaeriales > Saccharataceae > Saccharata > Saccharata proteae. The sequence continues at coordinate 40,462 of ML978767.1, forward strand.
AGTCACGAATAATCCATGCTACCAACGTCTCTACGAACATCTAGCAGCTCCGACCACTGGATAGCTCGTTGATTGGTGATATCGAAGCGCTGATACTCTAGCTGCATGGTGGTCGCACTTCGTATTGCGTGTAAGTTATTGGAGCACTCGACCCCAAAATCAGACCAACAAGCGTTCTCGATGCCCACAAAAGCCCAGTCTTCAATTCCGGCTCCGAACGACGTCCATCAAAAACCCAATCGACATCACGACTTCTGCATCCGGCGCCTTCATCGCCCGCGGAGCGCGAATCTCCAGCGCACGGACCCTTCGTCTGTTCTTGGCAGACCCGGCGCATCGGCGTTTCCATGCCGCGAAACGCCGACATGAAGGTTAATTTTTGGAATTTAGCTTTCCACATGCAAACGAGTGTCGCTTTTTGCCCACGTTGAACGCACGACGCCGATTCCCCGATACTTTGCGTCCACAATGGCTCCAACGCTCGTCGCGGAGCGACCACGGGAAAAAGATGCGCGGTCGATATTCGAGCAGGTGCCGGAGGAGCGCGACGGGCGGATCGAGAAGCGCGATGATGGGAGTGGGAGTTCTGAAGAGGAGGAGGAGGGGGAGGATGATGCGGATGGGGATGGGGATGTGGAGATGATGGCTAAGGACGCGACGGAGGAAGAGCTGGAGCGGTTGGTTTTTGGTGACGGCGCAGGGTTTAGAGAGGGGTTGAGGGGGTTTGGAGTGGTTGGGCAAGGTGGGGAGGAGGGGGAGAGTGAGGAAGAGGAGAAGGGAAGTGAGTTGGATGATGTGGCGGATGCGGATGTATGTTCATGTTGTCATTCTTCCTCCGGGGAGTTGAAGGGGAGACTTGGGAGTTGAACTTGGCTGATTGGGTGCGCAGCTTTTCTTCGTCGACGCGGGGCCTGACCAGGCTGCGGTTGTTCCGGCAGAAGATTCGGATGACGAGAATGCGGAAAAAGGAGACGCGCCGGCGTGGGAGGACAGCGATGATGAGCGTTTGGTGGTGTCGTTGGCGTCGGTGCCGCGGTTGCGGAAGCTAAGACGCACTGAGGGCGAGGATATCATCAATGGGAAGGACTATACGCGGAGACTGCGCAGGCAGTTTGAGAGGCTGAATCCGGTTCCGGAATGGGCGCAGCCGGCTTCTGTGAGGAGGCCGTCGAAGAAGAGAAGGAGGGTGTCGCAGGCGGGCGAGTCGTCTGCGGAAGAGAGTTCAGAGGGTGAGGATATGGATGTCGACGAGGAGGATTTGAGGGCGCAGCCGTTGGCGCAACTGCTGAAGGATGCTGATGGGCTGACGAGGAGAGCGGAGGGTGTGAGCAAGAAACGCAAGTTCCGTCCTGAGGTGATTGATATACAGCGGACGAAGGATATTGCTGGTACTCAGCCGGTAAGTACTGCCATTGAGGTCATGGTATTTCGAAGTGTTCAAATCTAACATATTCTATAGTCTGCCATCACATCACTCTCGTTCCATCCAACACTACCTCTACTCCTCTCCTCCGGACCCAGCTCCACTCTCTACCTCCACCACATTCAACCCCTCCCGCCTCATCCCAACCCACTCCTCACATCCATGCACGTCAAAAAGACACCCCTCACAACGACTGCATTCCACCCCACCCCCTCCGACTCTCGCATCTTCCTCAGCGCCCGCCGCCGCTACTTCCACATCTGGAACCTCGAAACCGGTACCGTCGAGAAAATCTCCCGCGTCTACGGCCACCAGCACGAACAGCGCAGCATGGAGCGCTTCTCCATTTCCCCCAACGGCGCGTACGTCGCCCTCCTCGGCACCGCCCGCAAAGGCGGCGGCATCATCAACTTCCTCGACGCCTACACCCTGCAATGGCTCTCCCAAGCCCGCGTCGAGGGCCGCGGCGGCATCGCAGACTTTGCCTGGTGGGCCGACGGCTCCGGCCTCGCCATCGCGAGCAAGAACGGCGAAATCACCGAGTGGGACGTCCAATCCCAACGCGCCGTCGCCCGTTGGCAAGACGAGGGCGCCGTCGGCACATCCGTCCTTTCGCTCGGTGGCCGCAGCGGCCGCGACTCCTTCCTCGGCGGCGACCGCTGGATCGCAGTCGGCAGCTCCTCCGGCATCGTCAACATCTACGATCGCCGCATTTGGGCGGGCGCTTCAGGCCGGGACCTCGACGCCAACGCTGGCGTGCCGGTCCGTCCGAAGCCGACTAAGGTACTTGATCAGTTGACGACGGCTATCTCGCACCTCAAATTCTCGCCTGATGGGCAGCTGCTGGCGATGGGGAGTCGGTGGAAGAGGGACGCGTTGAGGTTGGTGCACTTGCCGAGTTGTACTGTGTATAGGAATTGGCCGACTAGTGGGACGCCGTTGGGGAGGATTACGGCGGTGGCGTGGGGGGAAGGGAAGGCGATGGGGGAGGAGGGGGAACTTTTGCTGGCGGTGGCGAATGAGCAGGGGAAAATTAGGATGTGGGAGGTTAGGGGCTAGTTTGGTGGGAAGACGGGGTTAAGGATTGGACAAGTGTGAATAACCAGGAATGAGAAGAGACGGATCGGGATGAGTTGTCTATTGCTGAGATGCTAGAAGTGGCAGCGGAAGAAAGAAATGCAGAAGCTCGGTTCGGGCTGTCGCGAGTCTGTGTTGAGTCCTGCACCTTTCTTCTTGGTGGTGAAAGGGGGTTTGGGGATGGGGAGGCCCGAGTCCGAGCTGAGATGATTCGAGTGGAGCACTCCCAGAAGTGAGACCACTCAACGCCTCGAACATGGCTGACTCGACTACGTCCTACCGCAGCATTGACAACTTCCATTCAGGTTTGGACTCCGCCGGGTCATCAGTCTGTCTTCCCCTCGATGTCGTAGCCCGTCAGTCACTAATCTAAGCTTGATAGATCGGGCAATGTGAAGAGTCCACAACACTAAACTTCTCAATCAGTCTTCGAGCTTCATCCAGCTTGTGATCTATACTCCCTTTCTCGTTCTTGTTCAGAGGCTGAAACGATCTTGGTCATGATCACTGACAATCAGTGCTTCAAACCCCTCGAAAGCTTCTGTTCTATCCAAGAAAAGATCGATCATGTTTCTCCTATTGTTAGCATACAGCACCGAAGGCTCTGTTGTGATCTCTGGTATAAGAGCTTTGCGATGGTAGGCGTAACTTCTCATCCAGGCAGATCACACAGTAGCAGGACTACAAGCACACAGGAGATAATAAGAACAGAAGAGCCGCAACAACCACTTCAACATCATTCACCACATTCACCACACTCAGAACCAACACACAGGATACCAAAACGACCACAAATCATAAAAACAAACGGACAACGTTCACAATGCCTTCCCACCCCAACCGCGACATCGCCAACACCCGCCAGCTCCGGCACGCCAACAAACGGTTGCTCAAAACCCAGACGGCCATCACCAGGTTTCTACAACAGCACGAGCTAGCTGTCGGACTCGGGGTCCGACACGACCTCTCCCCCCACCAATCAGCCTATTTCCGCCGCTCCTTCCACACCCTCATCGACTCCATCCTCTCCATCTTCGTCGACGCGGACGAAATCTTCGGAAACTGCATGTCCACGTGGTGGTGTGGCGATGTTGGAATGGAACTCCTGATGCAGCTCTTCCAGGCCCGGTTGCTGGTGCAGCGACTTATTTTTCTCGCGGGGACGGAGCCGGAGATGAGGGTTTTGGAGGTTGCGGGGGAGTTGGAATGCTTGAGGGATGGGCTTTTGGGGATCAGGGGATTATTGGAGGAGGGATTTGCGGAGGTTTGGAGGGAGAGAAGGCTGGTGTACGGGCATGAAGAGGAGGAGAGGTGGATGGATGGGCTTGAGGGGGAGATGGAGAGATTGGAGAGGGAGATGAGGGTGATGGAAGAGGGTGGAGCGCAGATGGATGAGGAAGATTGCGCAGCAGAGAGTGATGGATCTGTCACTGAGGAATCCGTCACTGAGGAGTGTGCCACCGAGGAACCTGCCACTGAAGAATCTTCCACCGAGCAATCTGTCACCGAGGAATCTGTCACCGAGGA
>ML978768.1:0-43758 GCA_010015785.1 Saccharata proteae CBS 121410
TAACACTCTGTCTCTCTCTCCGGGTCAGTCACTGCGAAAGCGCTGGCTTGGCCTGTTTGCTCACCCGACAAACTCTCCTCCTGCTCCTCCTCCCTCACCGCTCGCTTGGCCGAGCACGCAGCGCTGCACCACCACCGCTGCTCTGCTTCCAGAACCTCCACCTTTCCGCTGCACGCTGCCACTCGTACCTGCACGCAATGCCTCGTCCTGCCCCGCGCTCCCATCACGGCCCCGAGGACTGACGTTTCACATGCCAGCAGGACCACACCCATGATCCATCAAGCTCGATCGCCCTCAGGGAAGATGACAACATGGCTCACCGTCTCCTCGAAAAATTCCCTCCGAGCCACCACATCGCGCGCGAAGCATTGCCTATATCGCTGCGCTCTCCCCGTCTCTCCCCGTATACTCTGCTTGCAGTGTAGGATTCGAGCATGCCGTGTCGTCGCATCGCCGTGGCTGAGAGAGAGAGAGAGAGCGCCGCGCCCGCAGCGTTTGGACCACCCGTTGCACGTCCGCCCTGCGCGTCCCGGCCATTGCGAGAGTACTCCGTACGTTGTAGCGGTGTGATGACCATTACCATTCGCAAAAACCACCCAAGTCTTGTGGCCCTTGCCACTTGCCAATTTTGTGAGCCAGGCTCTATAACGGGCATGGCTGTCGACTCGAGCCTTGTCTCTTGACATGCTGCGGCTCCATGCCACCCTCCGCTTGACCGGACGCGCGCTATGGGCCTTCTGTTCACGTGCCTGGCCCTGCGCACTGATGGGCTACGCGGCTGGGACGGCGTAAAGGTCGCTGGAACGTCCTTGGCACGCGGTATGGATCTTGACCCGAAGTCAGGACCAAAGTAGGCGTTAGTGATGGGGACTCCGTGGCGAAGTACTGACTTGATCGACCATTCCTGAGAGTGAGTCTAGGCCTGCTTCGGTCTTTCAAGCGAGCATCGCACGAGCTTGCTTCGATATTGCTTTCGAGCCGACTTCGACCCTCTAAACAACATGGAGTCGGGACTGATCATGACCGCTCGGCATAGGCCACCACGACTTTTGGAGAGCATGGCAGCATACAGTCGCTGCCCCAGGGGCTTCTAGACGACAGATGTCACTGCCCGGCATATGATTCCGTTCCCTTGGCGCGCAATGTGCGGACAGCAAGTGTGCAGTGCCTTTCGTGGCCAGCAGAGGCACGGAGATGTCCGGGCTGCTCTTGGCAACTCACTGATTCTTCGTTCCGGATGCGGACGTCGGCGATGAGTACTGTTTCAGTAAGTCTATACAGATTGGATAGTAGATATATGGAAGCTCACGACCATCAGCACGTGGGAAGATCCCTGCAAGCGACAGATCGCCGCACGCTTATCTCACGGCATCTCAAGCTCTCCCCACACCTCGAGGGCTCGTTGTTGGTACCACACGCCATCTAGGCCATAAATCGACCTCCGCAGGCGCCTAACTTTATGGCCGCGGTGCCAGCCGCAGATTTCTTATGCTGACCCGTCTCGATGTGCTAAAGAGCCGTATCTAAATAATCTTACCCAGAGTTTCCCAAAGTATTTATGCTAATAAGATCCGCCTGCTGTACAGTTCCCAATGGGGAAGTGACATCCCAAGATGCAGGTTTTGTTTATTACTGACAAGGCGAGAGAACCCCTCCAATCTGTAGAGCGAAGTAACTTAGTCGAAGGTGACGTCTCCGAAAGAATCGATTCGAAAACGACGTCTCCAAGGAATCCAACACCATACCACAACGCGAAACCTCTCAGCCACCAAACGCGCAGTACGACTTCAAACATGCCATGAGCACTCAATTCCTCAATCCGTGCAACGGCGCGCATTGCAGAGGTGCTCTCAAGCGCCGAAAATGTCGAAAAGGCCGTGATTCGAACCATCGGACTCAAACGTGCCGGACGCGATCAACCGCTCAACCTCTTTGGCGCAGATATTCCGTCCATTCGGGACATCGGCTGGGTTAACTTACAAGAACCATTCAAAGCCGGGAAAAGGGGAGCGGCCAGGCGCTTCGTCCGTTTAGGGGCTTCAGCGCCCGCCATCGCCGCAGCGAAAATGTTGGCGTTTTGGTCGAACGATCGGAGGAGCTCGCAGGGCCGAAAAAGGCGCCCGCATGCTTGGCGAAAGATGCTCCCATAAGTTGGCATAGCAGAGAAAACTGCTGATTCGAAGTGTTTGGAGGCCATCGCAGCGGCCGAGAAGGTAACGTTAACCTATCACTTAGTTGGCGAAAGCTCTCCCGTGGCCAGAACAATAGCCGTCGATTCGGTTCGAAGTATCCTCAATCCTCTTTCTAGCGTCGACACGGTAGTTAACGTTACCCCTGCTTAGCGAGCAACGTTGCGGCAAAGAGAACCCCGGATAAGTTACAGGACTAAAGACGCGAAGAGCGCGAGCTGTCAGCGCGGTGGTTCGGACTGGCGTCTTGATCAACCGTCAAACTCCAGCGCTGTCTGCCTCGCCCCTCTTGGCGGTTTACTCATCATTTGACGTTGGCACGCGAGAACGGCCTCTGGTGGGAGCAACTACTACTGTACTGTACAGTGCACCTCAGGCCATGAAGCATCGGCTTCAGCGCCGCTTCGTTACTAAGCCAGCAACTCGGCTAACGTTAATTGGTCCGTTACTAAGCCGCCGCGGCAGCTCGCAACCCGGCCAACATCGCTATTGCTGTCTCATCGTTGGCGAACGCAGCTGCGCCCACGTCCTCGGAGGAGCACAGCAGGCGGGCTTGTTGTTCATCCTCAGCGCGCGCGTTGGCGCCCGTTAAGTTCTCCTTCCGAACTCTTCGGTAGCGTTGCTACTGTACTGTAGTCGGCGATTACAGAGCACCCGTCGGTACAACTCTCGCCTAGCGATTGTAGAATACTCATCGGTATCACTCTCGCCCAGCAGTTGTAGAATACTCATCGGTATCACTCTCGCCCTAGCCAGCTTTGATAGGGGACCGGAACGTAGTATCGACACGCCAGACATCCTGCACGTGACGCTCCAAAGGCGCATTGCTCGAAGCTCTGCGCAGCCTGGTGGTACTCCAGAGGCGCGTTGCTCCAGCCTGGTGACACTCCGTGACAGCTACGAGTCACGCAACTCGTATTGTGCGTGGAGCAGTCTTCCAGCGTTAAGCATAGTTTCGTAGCTCCAGGTATCACGCAGTTAACCCCGCCATTGTGTGCGAATAATCATCAGCGATCGTACTAGAGCTTATGCATCTTCATTCGTCTCGTCTCGCTCCCGACGCCAAACCCCATCTCCGCAGACAGAACACGGCGGGCTAATTTAGTTCCCGCTGAGATATCAACCTCGAGAACCTCAACAAATCGGGGACATCTCAGGATATCTCGGATTACTGATCCCTTGCCTTGTCGCAGTGATCCGATAGCTCTGAGACGTATCCTTTGAGCCTGTTTGCACCCCCCGAGACAGTATTTATAAGTTAGTCCAGCACCGTCAGTTTGACCCAACTTGAGACCATTCAGCTTTCAAGTCGGCTTACCACCTCAACAGCTCGCAACCCTCCCGCTTCCCTATTTCCCATATCACCACCATGTTTTTCTTCGGCGGCGGCAAGTCCTTCACGCCCGAAAAAGACATCCCCGACCTCAGCGGAAAGGTTATCCTCGTGACAGGCGGTACGATACCGAACCCGAACCTCACCCTCGGCCTCACTACTGACAAAACCCCAGGGAACACCGGACTCGGCCTGGAAACCGTGACCCAGTTAGCAAAGCACAACCCCAGTTGCATCTACCTCGCGGCGCGAAACCCAACAAAGGCCTCGCAAGCAATCAGCGAAGTGCTCAAAACCAGCCCAAACGCCAACATCAAGCACATCCAACTCGACCTCAGCTCCTTCACCTCGATCGCATCCGCCGTGGACGCCTTCCTCTCCTCGTGCTCCCGGCTCGACATCCTAATCAACAACGCCGGCATCATGGGCACGCCCTACGCCAAAACCGGCGAGGGCTACGAACTCCAATTCGGGACGAACCACATGGGCCCAGCGCTGCTGACCAAACTGCTGCTCCCGACGCTCCTCAAGACGGCAGCGCAGCCAACCGCCGACGTGCGCGTCGTCTGGCTCGGCAGCGAAGCCCACCGCGCCGCCCCGGGCTGCGGCATCCAGTTCGACCAGGACGCGTTGGAGCGGGAGCTGAGCTTCCGGCGGTACGGCCAGAGCAAGCTGGCGACGACGCTGCACGCGAAACAGCTGGCCGCCCGCCACCCGAGCATCACGTCCGTGTCGGTGCATCCGGGCGTCATCCTCACCGATCTGTGGGGTCCGCTGGGCGCGCAGAACCTGCTCATGAAGCCGATTGTCGCCGTCATGGGACTGCTGGGGCCGCTGCTTTTCAGCACCGTCAGGACGGGGGCGAGGAACGAGTTGTGGGCGGCGGCGGCGCAGAAGGGCGTGGGTGGCGTCGTTAGTGGTGCGTATTATTTGCCCGTCGGCGCGCCTTGTCTGGGGAGTGCGTGGGCGAGGAATGAGGGGTTGGCGGAGAGGTTGTGGGACTGGACCGAAGGGGAGTTTGAGAGGTGTGGGTTTTGAATGCGGTTGGAGGGTTGAAGGGCGAGGGAGGGGGTCCAAACGTATTGGCTGATCGAGGAAGTGATTGGCTTTTGCTCTCGTCTTTTTTCCTCTTGGGACTTTTGGCCGTCTTGGGAGCGTGTTCAGTAGCCAGGAAGCGTACAGCGAAAATAATGTTCATCAACATACCTTGACTCCCTCTTCTCCAGCTAGCGCCCAACCAAGTCGTCTAAACAGCTGCGCATAGTCAAACCGAATCTTGATCCCCAACCCATTTTCCTTGCCAATCCGTCGGTCGACGATACCAGAAAACACCCCCTTCACCCTACCTTCTTCGCCATGATCCAACTTCCGCTGCTGGAAATTTCTACACATATTCGCTGTCAGCCGCACTCCTTCCCCAACCAGCAAAGCGCGAACTGAACCCGTCACTATACACCATTGCGCCAGTTCGGACATCCACGTTGAGGATGTCATTTCGCTACAGAAGAGAAGCGCAGAATGCCAATGCAGCGAAAGGAGTCCAAAGCACCGTCAACGATAGCGCAACCCTTGGGTGAGAGAAAACGTGATCTATGCGACTTCAGCTTGACCATGGCGGGGTGTGTGGGTGATTTTTGTTTTCCGCGCGCTTGTAGGTTTGGAATCTTCATTTGTTTCGAAATGTGTCGTTCGGACTAGCCAAGTTCGTGCTCGACAATACGCTCACAGCAGTCGAGGCGGTATGTCGTATTGTTTACCAAGCAAACACCATGGAAGCGAACAGCGGCTGGTACCGAGTCAAAAACCGCCTTGGCCTATCAAGTCAGCGTGCGGCGTCTGACCATGGCAGCCTCCCATCACGATCGAACGTCACCGCAAACAACGTCCGCCCCCTCGAAACTCAAACATAACTCCATTGCCTCGCAAACTCTACCTACCTCCCACGGGGTTATCAATACAAAACACAACACGACAGAACGCAAACAGAAAAGCAACGCCGCCTTGACCACTCGACCCACCCGACCTCTCCGTAGCCTTTACACGCTGATTATCCTCGTCCCCGCTTTGCCGTCCGTCCGTGCTAGTAGTCGAGGAATAGAAAAGCCAAGAGAGAAAAAGGCAGAGGAAGGAAAAGCCGTACTCGCATGGAACCCGGTCATCGTTGTTATTGTTCCCTACCCTACCTTACCGACCTCGTTGCTCGCAAGAAGGGGTAAATGAAAGAACCGTGTTTTCGAAAATATGCGCCAGCCCGTGACGTTTTGGACCCGTTGTTGACTTTTCAGGGTTGCAGGTATCAAGAGAATAGAAAACTTCGACGAGCCTCGAGCATTGCCAAAGAGGGGGAAGAGGAGAGCCTTTGAAGCAGCAGCAGTGATGAGTTGCCGATCAGAAGATCGTTCCAAAGTCCTCGGTGACAGTCGGAAGGCTCTTCTTCGGGCTGAGCGGCTTGCCATCAGGGTCCGTCTTGCGATGCCTACAATTATCATGGTTAGCGCGAGACACTCAAACATGTCTGATATCCGGTAAAACGAACCTGAACGTGAACCCCACAAACAGACTCTTCCCCATCTGCTCGTCGCGATCGGCCATGCTCTCAAGCGCCTGCTGCTTATCATGCACCTCCTTGTACTTCGCCATATCCGCCTCGCTGCCAAAGTCGTCAAAGTAACCCGCATCAGTCTCAGAATCCAACTCCGGGACGAACGGCGCGCGCTGCTCCCTAAGCGTATCCCAGTCCACTTCCGCGAAGTAGTAGTGGCTGTGAATGGAGCTGATACCCGGGAAGCGAGACTGCTTCGACGCGACGAGCTTGGTGATGAGGTCCCAAGTGCGCTTGGAGAGGAAATACGACGGATCCTCGTAGACGGGCTTCTTAAGCACACGCTTCCACTGCTTCAGATTCTGCCACGTTTCGTCGACCGTGGCGCCCGCAAAAGGCGGGTACCCAGCCAAGGCTTCAAAGAGCATACAGCCTAGGGACCAGTAGTCGACTGTGAAGTCGTACTCCTCGCCCTGGAGCACTTCGGGGGCCATGTAGTCGGGACTGCCGACGATGGATTTGGCGTAATTGACTTCGCGCTCGCGCAGCGATCTGTAGCCGTCTCTGCGCTCGGCGGCGGTGCGGTCTCCCATGGGGCGGCCAAACGGCATCACGGCGTCGTCGACGGATTGGAGCTTGACGCGCATGGATTCAATTTTGGCAGGCGCGAGCATACCTGCGGCGAGGCCGAAGTCGGTCAATTTGACGTGGCCGGTGCCGTCGATGAGAAAGTTTTCGGGCTTTAGGTCGCGGTGGATGTAGCCGAGCTGGTGGAGGGAGTCGACGCAGGAGAACATTTCGGCGATGTAGAATCGGGCGTGGCGATTGTGGAGGACCCCGGTGTTGTTGAGCAAGGTGCGGAAGTCGCCGCCGGGGACGTATTCCTGTGACAGATTAGCGAACTGCTCAGAAGTCTGGGGATGTTGGACCTACCATCGCCAGATAGATGCTTTTGTCGTCTTGGAAAGCATAAAGCAAGCGGACAAGCCACTCGCTCTTCGCGTTGGTCAAGATATCGCGCTCCGTCAACACGTGGCGGACCTCGTCAAGCTTGAAGAGCAGCTTCTTGCTCATGACCTTGAGCGCGCAAACCTCGCGGGTATCCTTCTTTTGCGCCAGGTAGACCTGACCATACCCGCCCTGCCCGACCTGCGTGAGAATCTGAAAGTCGCCATGACGGAGGCGAGTCCGGCGCTTGCGCAGATTAGCACGCTCCCGGCCGCGATACTTTTCCAACATCTCATTGTACTCCTCTTCAGGGGTCTCCGGCGGAGGGGGGTATTGCGCATTGAATGCTGCGAGACGGCCTTGACGGGTGTGAACGTAGCTGAGGAGGTCGTAGTAGTGATCGAGGAAGTCTGCGCTCATTAGCTGTCTGCGCCTCATTACACTTTCAGAGAAGACCTACAAAGTTGGGTGACGTTTGCCAGTCGCTTGATGGAAGGCTTCTGTAGCTTCTCGGCATCTTCAGGAGAGAGCTTGTTCTGGATGTTGTAGTTCTGTGTCTGTCTCCCTTCAGGCGAACGAGTCCTGTACGGCTCCTGGCGTGAGGCGGCGGCATGGTTGATGTAGCTGCTCGTCTCTTTGGGCATGCCAGGTCTGGTTGGGGACGAGTTCTCCTTCCTGCGGGTAGGGCTTCCAGGTTGGCTGCGCGGGCTGTCAAAGTCGTTCTGTCCGACTTTGGTCGGCGAGAGCTTCAGTGCGTTGTCGAAGACATTGGGAAGATCGTAGGCACCTGGCGGGGCGCGGTTCTTGCTGGGGCTGCCTTGCGGGGTGGCCTGAGGTGAGGTGAAGGCAGTGCCCAGAGGTGTCTGTGGTCTGTCGAACATATCGTTGCTCATGGGTCTGGTGTATAGAGGCGGAGGAAGCTTGATGGGTGTGTCGGCCATTGCAACCCAAGCGCTGTCGCGGAGCGCGCTTGTCGACCGTAGAACCGTAGAACGGGAGACTTCTCAGGAATGGACTAGTTGCGACTGGCAAGCACAGCGATTTCTCGAGACTGCAAAGCGGCGGGAGGACTGAGTGGTGTTCGTGTTGGTTTGGATTGTTTGGCATGTCGAGTTGCCGTGGGATCGACAGCTTGTTGACATGTCCCTCGCGGTCTGTGCGTTCCTTCCGCACGACTTCATCTCGCCGATCTCCGATCTGGCAGCCGCACCTTCATCCACAACTCCTGAACCTCTACAACCAATTCTACTTCATCCTTCTGAGAGGGTTCAATGCACACCCACCATCTACCTACTGACATCTTCAACACAAAATCGACTTTTCTGCCAGAACTGTCAGCTATCGCTCCTCCTCAATCTTCTGCTTATATATCTAATTGCTTCTGTGAGACCCCATGACGTTGTGCTACAAGGAGAGGGGAAGCAATCTGCAAAAGCAAACACGCCGAAACCTGGAACACATCAATTCGCCTGCAGGTGAAACTTCGCTTCTGATGTAGAGGATGCTCTCGCTTAAGTTATCACCCGAAACGTCTGATTCCAAATTCACATGCGGAAAGCCGCCAAAACAACCCCATCCGATGTGGTTATCGATGTGCGAGCATTGCAACAACCCTACCGTGCAAGCTACTTTGTCTGCAGATTTTCTAGGTTTAATACGTCGGTCTCTTCTTCTACGGCTCTATCTCTTGAGCGAAGAAGCCAGGCTCCAGATCTTACCGCGGGTCCATGCGTGTGCCCCCCGATCGTGACCACATTCCTGTCATGATATACAATCAGGACTTCAGCACCCAGTCGAACCCAACGACTTCTGATGCGGATTTTGTGCGTCTAACTAAGATGCGTCTACATCAAAGACCTGGAAAACTACTACCAATGTCAAAGGAAAGCAGAAGTTCAAAGCACTCCAAAGCAATACAACAATTCAACTCTTGAAAACTAATAAATGACCGATGGCACCCTCTGCTTCCAAGTCCTGAGGCTCAAGAAGTCAGTGCCTTTGTGATGAGCTAACCCGATTGGGCTACGTCCCTAGCTAAAAAATACAAGGTGGGGAGTCCTATGATCTTGGCCATCATCCATCGCAGAACACTACACATGAATAATGACAATGTGAAGGAGTTCGAAAATTGAGTTGTAAGGGATCGATGAGGGTATATCTCCTCGTCATTTGCAGCAATCGACAGCCCGATTCATGATGTTTAATCGATCGGCTGATTTAGGGTCTTACCGAGAAGGATCAGCCCTACCTCGCCAGGCACCGACACCGGATCATGAGAGCCACGAACCTTTTCCAATCATTGAAGGCATTGCTTATTCTCAAACTTCCCATGCGCCAGTCATCAAATATGCCGTCTCTCCTAAAGGTCTCAGTGATTTTATTACTCGCAAATCAACTTGACTCTTGCGTAGCTACTTCGACTCCATTGGCGGTCGACAATGGAAGGGACATTACCTATCAAGGCATCTCGAGCAATGGTGTCGAGAATTTTCTGAATATTCCGTATGGAAAAGACACCAGTGGTGCTCGAAGATTCGCGCCTCCTTTGCCGTTACAAATTCCGAATGGTTCGGTGATCAATGCGATGGCCGAGGGCCCAGTCTGCCCGCAAGAGGTGGCTGGCGGATTTGCGTACAATTCCAACGCTACATACCAATCCGAAGACTGTTTGAAGCTAAGGGTCGCGAGACCTGCTAATCTTACTGCGGGAGCTAAATTGCCTGTTATGGTGTACATTTATGGAGGTGGGACAAGAATTCTGCTATGCTTCCAATGGCCATTGACTGACCTTGCTGCAGGCGGCTTGTTTGATGGCAATATCAATGAGAGGACTGCCAGTCCGAATGGGCTCATATTAGAGTCTGTCGCCAATGGTTTTCCTTTAATATATGTGGCTATGAACTATCGTTTAAACAGTGAGTTGTGGATGCATCACGTCAGATGAACGCTCTAATAAGCCTCAGTATTCGGCTTTGCCCTTTCGGAAGCATTGAGAGTCAACAACTCTCTCAACGTCGGATTACGAGATCAAAGATTAGCTCTCGAATGGGTTCAGGACAACATCGCCGTCTTCGGTGGCGATCCTGACCGGGTCACCATCTTTGGCCAAAGCTCTGGAGCATTGAGTGTATCCTTGCAGATACTAGCCTATGGTGGAAGCAAAGGGGCCCCGTTCCACGGTGCCATCATCGAAAGTACCGCGCTTGAGCCCACAATGACAAGTAACCTCACCCTGGACACTTTCAACGCAGTGTCCGAGCTATCTGGCTGCAGTTCTGGGGATCCGCAATCAGACGAAACGCTAGAATGCTTGAGAAGCCTGCCGTTCGAATCTCTCCTCAACACCACAATCGCACAGCAGGACTCCACCAGCGACGATAATGACGGTGATACATACCTTCCAGCTGTTGACGGCGACTTTCTTCCCAAAGCGGCTTCGCAACTAACGAAAGAGGGTCTGTTCACACCAATGCCCGTGATAATTGGGTGGACCGAAGATGACGCCACGCTCTTCACCCCCGAAGACATCACAACCTCTGCTGACACACTGGCATTCATGAAACTGTACTGGCCAGCGCTGACAAACTCCTCCCTATCCACCATACTCTCGCTGTACCCAACTACCGACTTCAGCGCCAACCCATCAGCAAACCTCTCCGCCGAATTCTACCGCTCAGCACAAATATTCCGAGACATCCTACTCACCTGCCCATCCTTCTATTTCGGCCACGCCATGGCGTCCAAATGCGAATCAATCCCATCGCCCTATCCCCTCCCCAACGCAACTACCAACGCGAGCAATTCATCCACCTGTCCAAACGTCTACCTCTACATCCAAAACCAAACCATCCTCGACCCCTACCTCGCCTCAATCGGCAACCCCGGCCTCGGCGTCATCCACACCTCCGAACTCCCCTACGTCTTCGGTAACCTCTCGCTCTATAACGTCTCGAACGCATACGACCCGAACCCCAGTGACTTCTCCCTCATGCATCAGATCTCGCGGTCTTGGTCCTCCTTTTCCAACTTCGGAGAACCAACGGTGGCGGGGAAGGATACTTTGAGGGGATGGGGACCTGCGTATAAGTCTGGGGGCGGGGGTGGGGTGATGGATGCAAGTGTATATGTTATTGGGGGGCCGGGGGAGGGGATGTCCAGATTGGAGGGGAGGGGGGCGAAGGAAGCTGTGGGGAGGCAGAGGCTGGTGGAGAGGTGTGGGTTCTTTAATAGTGAGGAAGTTGTCAGGCAGTTGCAGTATTGAAACGCCTAAGTTTGTGGAGGAATATGTACAAGGCCAGGGGTGGAATCCCAAAATTCGATTCTTACCAAGTGGTTCAAGGGATTCGAGCACAGATCATGCACGGACGTAGATGATCCATTTCAAGAATACACACGGAGAGTTCTTCTCCTATGTCACCGTCAGCAATCACATGTCCTTAGATGAAGCAATTTATTTTCGAAATCGCTTACGCATCACGACGCTGGAGAACCACCGCCAAAGTGAGAGTACTCGCAGCGCAGACGATTAAACCAACCGTCACCGAATTGCCCACCTGGAATCGAGGGGCGTATCTCGTGTCATATGATAACAGAGGGATCCAGGCGTTGAAGGCGTAGCTATGTTTGATCAGTGGAAAGCTTTCAATTTCAGATGGCACATTACTCACGCAACACTATTAGTGGTTCCAAGGATAAATTTGCGCTCGAGACTATCCGCTGCGCAGGCCTCGTTGACCATTGTCTGCTTTGTGTCAGCACGATGGTTTTCGGAAGCTCGCTGTGATGCTTAAATACCAGGAATACGGGGCCGGAGCCTTGGGCAAAGCTGTACCATGATGTCAGTCTTATTTCATTAATGGATAACCTCTAATTGCGTACCCAGTGAGGTAGAAAGAAGTCCACTTCAGTCCAAACGGCACATCATCCCATACAGCCAGGTTAACGGCAGCGAAGAAGCAGACAGTCAGCGAGAAATAGACAATCGGGCTTCGCAATTGAAGAGCGTCGCTGGTCCAGCCATAGGCAAGCGTAGTGACGATTGTGACTGCGTTGATGACGGTGGGATATGTGTTGATGTCTGGGACCGGGTAGCGGTTTAGGCTTTTGAGCCAGAGATTCATGTAGGTGCCGATGTTCTCGCTGCAGATGAAGAAGCTGGAAAAATTAAGTGAGATAATCTCCGACGGGTAGGTTTTAGTGCATACATACGTGTAGTAGGTAGTATAGACCCAGAAGTGCCATTTTCGCAGCACACGAAGAATCCCTCGTCGGGTAAAAGGCTCCTCAAGTTGTTTCCCCGCGTCTTTCATCCGCTTCAACGCCAGGCTTTTCTGGTCGGGAGTAAGCCAGCGTACTCTTGTGGTGCTGGGGAGATCCGGAAGTGCATAGTAACCTATTTCAGTAAGCAGAGCTCAAATTTTTATAGGGGACCCTACTTGCCCCACAACGCCATTGGTAACGTAATGACTCCGTCAAAGACAAAGAGCCACCTCCAACCAGAAAGTCCGCCAGTGCCATCCATACCATCGTACAGTGCGGCTTGCTGCAGTCGACACGGTCAATGGATTTGAGACAATGCAGATGATATGGAGTCCCTGATCACTTACCAGATACCCACTGAACATGGATCCCACGAACGCTGAAGCGAAAAAGATACAGGCCCTTTTTGCAAGCTCTTTAGGCACAGATAAGTACCAATTCCATTAAACGGATAAGCTCTCACTTACCTCTTTTGGTATACCATCCCCCGAGCACGGTATGAACGGCTGGATAGAATGTTCCCTCAGCCAAACCGACCTTCAATCCTGGGTCAGCAGATGTAACCTCAAGATATGTGGGAGCCATATACAAGGAAGCGGCAAGCGTAAAGCTGTTGCGGTGTCTGGACTGCCGATGTCGCAAAGGTTACAATGACCCAGAATAGCTCCCAAGAAGGGCACCACAGCGACAGACGTAGTCGGGTACAGATCATCTGGGATGGTATCTGACTGATTACATAGCCGCTGAACTAACAGTCAGTAAAGAGCTGTTGTGATGCCGTACTTGACACGTACATGGTCCACATGGTGGTGAATGTTTGGTACTCGTTACCAACTACATTAAGCTCCTCTTTCATGCCCGAGACGTATGCGTTAGCTAAACCAAAGTCAGCCATCCACTGAATTCAGTCGCGAAATGCTTGTTCACTGACAGAGATTGTTTGAGTTTAGGTTCTTCGAAAAGTAAGTGAAGCCAGCCCATGTCCTACACATGCATCAGCTCAGAACTGGAGAATTGGTAGTATTGAGCATGCTTTACAAGATCATGAAGTCGATCTTTTGAATGAGCTTTCGCTCTTCAGGCGGTTGGTCGAAGGTATCCCAGACGATCTCACGGATGCGAAGCCTAAGGGAGCGCTTTTGTCCTTCATCTTCCAGATTTGTCTCGGATGAGAGCTCGATGGCTGTAGGTAGATGAACACCTTTGATAGTTTCGGTCATTTTGGGAAGCTGCTCTGGAATGAAGGGATGGTTTGGATCAATGACATTTGCGCATCTAACAATATTAGTGTGCTATATATTGTGACACCCAAGAACTCTTCAACTCGAAGGTCCTTGGTGTTTCGTGCGAGTCACGTGGGTTGACTTCGTCATAGCACGCAATTCTATCCAGGCAGGGGTGGGGACAAGCTATGGTGGGGTGTTCAGATGTTACCATAGTTCCCCACTCAGCGAGTGACCAGAAAATTGATTTAATTGCTATCTTTCCAAAAGCTTAGTGGACCTCAAGCTCGGCGATGAAGCTCAGGATGGTATCGTGGATTCAGCTTGAGTCGGTATTCACACGAGGAACTGTTAAGAGCGCCATGTCCAGGGTGACCAATAGATATCAGAGTAGCAATCTTCACCAAACGCAAGTCGAAGCGGAGACCGAGATCGTACAAAGGCGGGGACCATAAGACGCCACCTTGAATGCTCTTGATTGGTCGAAGCGTTGTGATGATCCGGAATCCCCATCATAGCGCATATGGAAACCTGTATCCGATTGGTGATTGAGCACGATCATGCCTGCGCGTGATTACAACTGCCTATGGAGATTGAAGTGGTCAGATGTAGGTGACACGAGAGGGGTAAATACACAGAACCAGATACACACCAGCAAACAATACCCTACCACAGTTCCGTCACATCATCTCTCCGCTCAACTTACAGTCCTCCCTCACAGCGTCGATTAAATCCAGCCAACAACCATCAGCCAAGGAGGAGAATGTGTCCAGCTAGGATTTCGGAAGAGCTTCTTCAGTACGAGTTTCCGCCAGGAACAAAGGAAGAATGTAAGCTATTACGGACAGGAGAGCACTGCTGAAGCTGAGCTTTGACATCGGGATAGTGAATTACGCAGACTTGGAAGCTCTCGATATATCCAAGCTAGACGACCCGAATGGCAAGGATGAGTTGGCCAGTCAAGTGCTACGGTTCATAGACAAGAATGGTACAGTTGAGTCCACCATCTCATCTCAGGGTTGGGAGCTGAATAAACGGCCGATCTCAGGTTTCTTCTATGTCACCGGCCACGGTCTCAGCGACGACCGAATCAGGCGGCAATACGCATTGGCGAAGGCAATTTTCGATCTGCCGCTGGAAGAAAAACTAAAATACATCAGCGACACAGCCAAGGGCGATTTCCGTGGCTACAAGCCTCAATCAACAGGCGATCTAGCCACCAGGGACAATGACGAGAGGTACAACATACCCAAATTCACCCCTGAGCACGAACGACCGCACCCCCAGTTAGTCCTGGATCAGCTGGAAGAAATCAAAACTTTTTCGCTGGTTAGTCGCCACTTAGGTTATTTATCTTCTACTAAATCGAACATCAGCACATTCACAACAACATCCTATTGCCATTGCTCCGGCTGTTTGGCCATGTACTGGAAGTTGACGAAGACTACTTCGTGAATCGCCACAGGTATGATGCCGAAGGACTTGAATACCTGCGATACATGCAGTACTTTCCCCGGACGGAGGAAGAAGATGCCAAAGTGCAAAACATCTGGGCGAGAGGTCACACTGACTACAACACGCTGACGTTTCTCTTCCATCAACCGGTGGCTGGTTTGCAAGTTCAAACGAGAGATGGTTGGAAATATGTCCATTCTCCGAGAGATGCGATCATAGTCAATGTGGCCGATGCGTTAGAGTTCCTCAGCGGCGGCTACCTCAAGTCAACTGTCCATCGGGTTGTTCGCCCGCCAGCAGATCAGGCCGATAAGCCACGGCTGAGTTTGATCTATTTTGCTCGCCCGGAAGCCAATGTCATGCTCAAGCCTGTAAGAAGCCCTCTTCTGGAGCGACTAGGCCTTCAGGATCCTGGAGTTGATTTTCCGGAGGATGTGACCGCAGAAGGTAAACGCCTAAAGACCTGTAGAAACAAGGCATTCTCTGACAATAGTATATTAGAATGGGCGAAAGCGCGAATCGCCAAAGATCACAGATTCAGAGTCGGCGTCGTAAACTCCAGGGAGACGGAGATTGTACCTGGGGTGGCGGAGAAATTCTATGATTAAATGAAGGGCCCTCAGTCATCGATCGGCGAATTATTAAATGATGAAAATCGAACAATACACTTCGCAAGATACCGTGAGATTCGTGAGAAACATGGACGCTTCGAGGGATGCGGTTGCATCTCTTCAGTGTCCTGAGGTCGCGAGTGGCGGGGATGCGGAGGTGCGATCGGGGAGTCGGCGATCTCTGTCTCGGCAGAACCCCGGTTCATGAATTTCTTATGTGAAGCTTCCATCTCCAAAATTTCGTGCGACTGGGAGACCACCATTGAACACGGACTCGATTTGCAGTCATGTCTCCTCACCCCAAGCGCCAACGACTGTCGGAAGATGGTGCTGCTGCCAGTATTGCTGTCAATGAAGCAGCAGCCCAACCTGCGCCCAGCGACGCCTCGAAACAAACATCAAAAAAACCAGACGCTCCACGCCGGCAGCTGTTCATTCGCTCATTGCCGGCGGAGACCACGACTGATGATCTCACGGAGCACTTTTCCCAATCGTACCCGATCAAACATGCCAGTGCTGTTCTCGACCCCACAACCAAGCAATGCAAAGGCTATGGTTTCGTCACATTCGCGGATGCGGAAGATGCCCAAAGAGCAAGAGAAGAATTCAACGGTTCTGAGATAAGAGGGCGCAAGATCAAAGTAGAGATTGCCGAACCGCGTCATCGCGACCCGGAGCATAAAGGCACGGCACAACCGTCGAACGTTGCCAGCGCGAAGGCGAAGAGGGAGGAAGCAAAACAACTTGCTAGCCAGTCTAAGCTGATCATTCGGAACTTGCCCTGGAGCGTGAAAACTCCTGAGCAGCTCTCATTGCTCTTCAGAAGCTATGGCAAAGTCAAGCACTGTGTCATACCCAGCAAAGGGCGTGGGCTCATGGCTGGCTACGGGTTTGTCGTTCTGAGGGGCCGTAACAATGCAGAGAAAGCTATGAAAGCCCTGAATGGCAAGGAGATTGACGGAAGACAAATTGCTGTGGATTGGGCTGTGGATAAGGAGACTTGGCAAAAGCAGCAAAACGAAGACGCTGATAGTCCTGATGCGCAAGCTGAAGATATGGACATGAAGGATGGTGCCAACGAGGATGCTGGGTCTCAAGCTAGCGATGAATCGGGCGACGAGGACGAAGAGGACGACGAAGAAGACAGCGATGGTGATGAGGATGAGGATGATGAGGACGAGGACGATGAAGATGAGATTGACGAAGAAGATGACACGACTTCGAGGCCTCAGACAAGCACACAGTCTACTTTGTTCATCCGCAATCTTCCATTCACATGTACGGATGAGGTCTTGGAAGAACACTTTGCTCAATTTGGCGGCGTTCGATACGGCCGAGTTGTGGTTGACCCAGCTACCGAAAGACCTAGAGGTACAGGTTTCGTCTGCTTCTTCCAAGAGGAGGATGCGATTGCATGCTTGAAGGAAGCGCCGAAACATCAAGGCCCTGTAGCCCCGAAAGATGCGAAACCGATTGTTTCCCATTCCGTCCTTCAAAATACGGATGTTGATCCTACAGGACGCTATACCATGGACGGACGTGTGCTGCAACTTTCACTCGCTGTCAACCGCTCAGAAGCAGCAAGACTGAACGCTGAAGGTGTAGCATACCGAAGCCATCGCGATAAGGATAAGCGCAGGTTGTATCTCTTGTCGGAAGGCACGATCGCGTCCAACTCGCCGTTGTATAACTCGCTTTCTCCCTCCGAAGTCACTATGCGCGAGGCCAGTGCAAAGCAGCGGAAGATGTTAATCGAAAGCAATCCATCCCTCCACCTTAGTCTAACCCGTCTTTCTGTTCGCAACATTCCACGCAGTATTACTTCCAAGGACCTGAAGCAGCTCGCTCGAGAAGCCGTCGTTGGCTTTGCTACCGACGTCAAAGAGGGCAAACGCCAGCGCTTGTCTAGAGAAGAGCTTGAACGTGGAGCCGAGGAAATGAAAGAAGCAGAGAAAGAACGAAAAGCGAAGGGCAAGGGTGTTGTCAAGCAAGCCAAGATTGTCTTTGAAGGCCGTGAAGGCAGCAAAGTCAACGAGAACAGCGGCGCAGGCCGGAGCAGAGGTTATGGATTCATTGAATACTATACCCATCGTTCAGCCCTGATGGGACTTCGATGGCTCAACGGACATTCCATCGGCTATCAAACCTTGGAGAAGAAGGGAAAGAAAAGGCCGACTCCCGAAGATGTCCAGGATAGGAAGAAAAGACTCATCGTCGAGTTTGCGATCGAGAACGCGCAGGTTGTAAGCAGAAGGAAGGAAAGGGAGGTCAAGATGCGCGAGCCCAAACCCAGAGAGGAGGGCGAGGCAGGCAGGCGAGAGAAAGGAGGAGACCGCAAGGGCCGCGACGACGGGAAGGGCCGCGGCAAACCGGGCGACAAGAAGCGGAAGCGGGGCCAGGAAGACGCCGGACGTGGCTCCGAAGGAAAGGACTCCACGGAGGATGCATCGGGCAACCCCAAGGACAAGGATGAAAAGCTTGCCAAGCAGCAGAGAATTATAGCCAGGAAGAGGCAGCTGCGTCGTTCACGCAAGAAGGGAGGTAAAGCATAGGTCAGGATCAGTCACGTTTCCCTCCATCTCGCTGGTCTTACGTCTCAACATCTTCATATACTAAATATAAACGGCGTTACATACCTCGCCCTGACATCGCTCGACATGACTATTCATCCGACTTTCCAGCGTCTTCATGCACTTGGGGGTTTTTTCCCAAGGGGAAGCCTGTTATCCGTTTTCAGTCACCCTGGGCGCGGGACGCCCCGGATCTCTGCACAAGATTCACCTTCCAGGTCCCTCCTCTGGCGGGTTTATGCATGATTCCAGCTGATACCCGTGCGGGCGGACCACGCCTATGGTAGCCGAAAAGAGGGCCGATGCGGTGTAATACAGAAAAAGACTCGTGCATCTATCTTATGGATTCGAAAAGCGTTTGCCTTACAGATATTGACTTTTTCTACGACACTGGCCCCGCCGGTATTGATCCAGCTGATTCAAATAGTTGTTATCCCGCTTGCCCTTTTTCCAACTCTGCCATCACTTTGACGCTTCCACCATGGAGCTTCTCCTTCTTTGAGTCGATGCATCTGTTATCATCCACATCTGCCTACATCGTTGTGTTGTGTCGCAGACAGGCAGGCAGCCGGGTCGGCACGACGGGTCGACGCAGCGGAACAAGAAAGACAAGCAAGGCCACTCTGCTCAGTCGTGCGACTTCTCTCGTGCCTGATCACAGCCATGGCCATCTATGTGACTCGTATCATATTCTCAGCTCGACTTTCCCCTCCTTTGCTGCCCCCACTAATTTTGTGTTAGGATGGTGATGGCATATCTGTCAATGGCAGACGAGACGGCAACACAGATATTCTGGAGTACACAAACCCCACGTTGAGTACTAGCCTCGACCTCGCAAAGACTTCTTCAGCTAGCAATGAGTGTTATAGATCGCCAATCATTTCCCTTCGGCTGCACCGGATGGCAGTCCGTCAACGCCCATGCTCCACTACTGCCATGGAAGACATCCATATCGCTACCGCCCATCGTCAGTCTCATTTCGACAAAAGCTACAGCAACTGATGTGAGCGATCATGAAGACGCCGCATGGATCCTCTGGCAGCCAGACATCAATTGACTGCATCAAAGATCGGATCTCATGTAGAAGGTAGAGAAAATGGCGCCAAGGGTGAAGTCTCTGGAAAGCATATAAAAATGGCCTTTCACGCCACGATGTACCGGTACTTCCACTGGCAAACGGTCCCAACCTGTCAACAGTGTCAAACGGAACATTCTACCGTTCTTTGTCCAATATTCCAATAGTCTCAGAACACAAACATATCGGCAAGAAGCGCAGACGGCTACGGCAGTCACACTTCTGCACTCCCAAGGCAGCACGCTCTTTGACCTCAGGTACCTCATATTATCCCCCCGCCAGGGTACAAAGGACCGTTCCGCGTCTGACACCCGCTGCCAGATATCCGTCATGTGTCAATACGAAGCCATCCACTACAACTGCAGTCATATCGGCCGCCGGCTGATCAAGTGCGTACACCAGACTATATTTCTACCCACTTCATCAAAATTCGAGTACTCATCATTTTCTATAGACATTGTCACTTCGCACGCAACGACCCCAACCATCAATGCTTCGGCGCGTGGAGTGTCAAGCGCGAATGGAAACAACCGTACGAAAACTGCCCGGCATGTGTCAACGCTGGTCTGCCACAACAGGTGGCGCCCTCGAGGCTTGACGTGTCCTACACTCGAATGTGAGCCGGACACGCGTTGGAGAGGCACAGCCGGGGCTCGAATTTTGTATCAAGGAAGAACCATGTAAAAGAAAAGGTGGAATCAAAAGCGTGCTTTTCACGGCGGAACCAAAAAGAACCAGGATTTTGGCTTTGAAGGTATGCACCGACAGCAGGAATAATCGCAGCGGTTGTTGCAGCAGCTGTGCAGGGCGGGCGAACGTCAGCGGAGCGCTTTTCCGGCGGATGACATGAGTGCCATTTCCTTGCAGTGGCCCTTTCTTTCCATCTTCGACGTCCGACATCGATGGTCTCGATTCAGCGATACACAGGGCAGGCGCTATGTAGCAGTATTCTTTAGACCTGTACACCCTCTGTCTAGATAGCTTTCAACCAGTCAGTCCTTCTCTTGCTGCTATAGTTCCTCGGTCTTCGATATAATGTGATACAGCAGCCGCAGCAGTGAAACTAGGCCGGCGAGCGACGAATGAGAGGCTGGACCCTGGGGCCGTTCATGCCAGGCGCTGAAGATGGACATCCTTGGACAGACAGCGGAGTATCTGCTAGATGGAACGGTCTGTGGCACTCTGTTGCAGATGTCGTGCCACAAGACTATGTCAACAATTGCACGTGAGTGGACATGGCGGATTAAAGGAGATCGGCATCGTGGAAGAAAACAGGAAGGAGATAAAGACAGTAACAAAGACCCACTGAGAAACAACTTGATATGTACACCGGCAGTAGCAACCCTTCTTCCCGGCTGGCGGAAGACGCAATGCCTTCCGGGCGGTAAACCAGGCTCTACATACACATCTGCGATCGCAGGCTACACAATCATGATTCATGAGATTAGATCCCTGACCATGATCCATAACAACAGGTCGACATACAGACAGACAAAGCGGAACGCATACACCACGCAGCGCCTCAGGCAACCTGCGACGGCCACCTCGCGCGTGCTGCAGCCACGGACGCCTGCATTTACAACGCTAACTCACCCCCACTGCGCGAACTAGCTAAACAAGAGACGTGCACGCAGCACCAGCACACGTTCTGCGCGCCCGTTCAGTCCAGGGCAACACAGCATCTACAGATTTGAGGCCGAGTCCTGAACCTTGCCGATGACATTGTAACGCTTGCTGAAGAAGGTGTACCAATCTTCCAGCACTTTCTTCTCGTTGTCGGGCATGTCCTGCCACTCGGGGATACAATCTTCTGGTTTCAGAGAGGATTTTCCGAGCGCGCGGTTGGGCTCTTTGCCAGCGAACACTGTAGAGAGGAGATGGGGTCAGGGTGAGGGTTATGGCGGGGAACAGGAGAACCGTTGCAGGAGGCACGTGGGAAAGAGGGGTTTGAGAAAGAAGGTGATGAACACAAGAGTACTGGTACAAGAGTGAGACGGTAACAGAGAAAGCGTGCGGTACTTACCGTTGTATGGCTTTCCAGGTTTGTAAGTTTCATTCTTGGTCACATCAAAAACGGTTCCCTAATGAACATCAGCATTGCATTAGGCCTGGAGTAATAACAATGGAGCAGACCTTAATGGCCACCCAAGTTGGGTATCCTTCATGCTTGCCTGTACGATTGTCAGAGCTGCGATAAATCCCATTCTATCAAAGGGACCGACCATCGCAGTTGGCCAGATACTCGCGGGTGATGATGTCGTCCTTGGGGGGATCGAGCTGCACCGGCGTCTTCGGCTCAAAACGCTTCGGTTCCTCGACATGGTTCGCGTCTCTCTTCTGGTCCATGTTTGATCTGTAGTCTCTGTTGGCTCGCGTTCAGGGGTGTTGGGGTTGATGGTCCGGCGAATCTGAGTGCACGATGATTTCATGTAAGCATGGCCGTGGTGGGGAAGCCGGTGACCTCGTGCCGAGGACCATCCGGATCGGATCTGCATCCGGCTTCAACATCACCATTCGCAATATCATCTCAACGCCATTCCACATTGCGCAGCATCAACTTCCTCGATTCTCTTTCGCTTCTAAATCGTGCGATATACACAGACTCGCTTACGGCTACCATGGGGACCTGTCTAGTCTTCTCCGCCTCGCACAAAACAGGGGCCTTGTCGACTTTCAATAGGGTCAGAGGCCTTCAGTCGCCAGCCATTACACTACAGATGCCGTGTTCTCGAGTCCTCTTGTTCTACTGCATTCCTCAACATTCACCCATAATCAAGGCTTGACAGGCGTGTTCACCATGAGCGTCAACAACGAGTCAACCACCTGTGCCGCCGCCAAAACTGTAGTCTCCCCCGGATTATCATAGATCGGTGCCACTTCGACTGCATTCGATGAGGGATCAGCTTACACAGAACGAACCGCAGCAGTATGCAGAAAGGAGAAAGGGGCCACGAACCAACATCTGCCCCAACTACATCCAATCCATCCAAGCCGTCAAGGATGCTCAAGAGCTCTCTGCTCGTCCACCCGCCGGGCTCAGCTGTACCCGTCGCTATCTCTCGTCAACGACTCATGTAATGAACACAGAATGCTCAACCTACCAGGAGCAAAAGCCGGGTCAAGCACGTCAATGTCAACACTGATATAGACCCTCGTACCAGCAACGCGCTCCTTGAGGCGCTCAATTACACCACTAATGCCGACGCGGTCGATCTCTCTCGCCTTGATCATCTCAAAGCCACAGCGAACATCGTTACGCACATCCCCCTTGCGGCGCATCACCGGTGCCCGGATGCCAGCGTGGATTGAAGTGTTACCGATCAAGCCTTCTTCGTGCGCGATGTGCAGGAACGTGCCGTGGTTTACGCCGCTGCCACGCAGACTGCATCAGCATGCTTGGAACCCCAATGTAGTGCCTAGGGAAGAGAACTCAATCGAGGCTACTCACGCGTAATGAGAGATACCACCGCCTATGTTTGCAGGTGGTAAGCTAAAGACCGCAACACTAGAACATTACTGAAACTTACCGAGAACTTTCGGATCCCAGGTGTCTACAATCCTGTTCAGCTCGACCAGACCCCTCCGTACGACAGCATCGACTCACCTATATGGCTATCGAAATGGATAACACTAACCGGCCCCCACTTCTCGTGCACTGATCTCAGCGCCGACAGCGTCGTTGTGTGATCGCCGCCCAAGGTGACGATCCTCGGAATCTTAAACTCGCTCGAGTTCGTCGCACGGGATGCAATGACCTGTAGCCGCACCGAATCCATGAGCTTCGAAACAGGACAGTCGAGGGCCAGACGCAGTGTAGCCATGGTCTGGGCGCAAACTTGCTGCGCGCCGGTCCGCTGCCGTGCCGCAAGCTCCACCTCTCCCTCCCCAACCATTCATCAAACGCCTGCAGCGAGTAGAACCAAACTGACCTTGTGCGCCTCGTCTAGCTGTTTGAGCGCAACGGTGTTGTCCAAGAACGTCAACGGCGCGTCGCCCACATCCACAACTTTGGCCCAGTCGCCGTAAGGGTTCTTGCCTATGGAATTTGATATGAGGAGTCAGTAAGCATCTTCTCTTCGGCACAGCGAGAGGCAGGTAGCCGGTCTCAAGTTCCCACCCGACGCGGCAACGGCAGTAAGGCCCGAAGTCGGGAGGCCAAGAGGTTGGCCTCGTCCGATGTTCATGTCTCGGATGGATGCATCAGGTCGGACGGCGGCGTGGGTGCAGAAAGCCGTTCGCCGTTTTGCGTCGCACCATCAACTCATGTGCTTCCGTCACACAACCGCGATATCTTCCGCTCAGGCCGAGGTCCAGGGGTTCCTGGTTTGAGTCTCGAGATGCCATTGCAGGGGTGGATTTGGAAGAGAAGCACTGTCGGAATTGATGCCGCGGAAAGATTGCCTCAAGGACTGCTCCTGCACAGTGCTGTAGATGTACGTACCGGTGTATATGCTGTATCCAGTCTCTGCCTCGATTCGACTCGAACCGCGCCGGATGCCGCCTGGACCGTAGCGTGCGCCAGGTCGAGCTGTGACGCCCTGCGATGACTTGATCAGCAGATGTCTGGACGAAGAAGTCGAACTTCAACTAAACCGCAAATATAGAGAAGCATGAAATCTCAGTGTCTACTCTTAGTAGACGACCCAGAAAGGCGGTCGTGCACGCCAGACATGAGCACTTCGCTTGACGTTCTCTGCCTTTACTCTTGCGTCTCATCTACTCCTGCTTGCAATCTCTCTCCACAAGAACGGGAAACGAGATGCCCATCCCGCACCACCAAGATAAGTCGCGCTCGCAAGGCGCCATTCAGCAGTGACTTTTCCCAAACTCAGGACCCTTCACGGGCACCCAACAGCCCTTTTTTCTTCCTCGCCTCCAAGATCCCCTGCCATCAAACTACGACAGCAGACTCTCCTCTCTCACTCTACCCACCCATCCAAACTCAACGACGAAACCTGACAAAACGCATCCAAGCCGAAAGATAAATAATAATGATAAAAACCCCAACCAAAGAAAATGCACCTACAGTATCGAAAGGCGCCCCCAGCACCGCAATATCAAACCTCTCCACCTCCTCACTTCCACCCGGCGCCAACGCATGCACATACGGTAGATTCGCGAACGTGGTCAGCCCAGCGAATTTGGCGGTTGAGATGTCTGCGCCGTTCATGCCGAAAGCAGCGAAAGCATGTTGGTTTTCTGGCATAGAGAATGTCGGGGCGAGGGACGGGAAGACGATGTTGCGGGCAGTGACGAGGGTTGAGCTTAGCATGAGGGAGAGGGAGACGAGGGGAGTGGGGGGATGCATGATGGAGGTGAGGGATCGATTTGGTGATTGAGGTAGGAAGAGGTGAGAAGAGTTGAGAGATGCCCGTTGCAAGAATGACCGGCTCTATCTCAGAAGCGAGGTCTGCGTTGTCGTCCCAGTTGCTCGAGTTGATTGCAGCGATTTCCGTCTTATATGAAGCATTGACTAAAAGACAGGCACCGTTGGCGATGGTCGTCGATCTGAGCGCTTGATGTTAGACACTTGGCCTAGCTGGGAATCTCTATCCGACAAGCTTTCCCCACTAAAGCTCGAGAGGTGCATGGGGCTACCGAGGCGTTTCCACGCAGTATTTATGCACAGAAAACCCGCGCAGGCACTTATATAGATCGTGTGGGAAGATAGCTTGATTGGAATGGATCGAGGCATGTATTGTGTCCCTCAAGAAATCGACATCTCCCATTCCCGCCCGTCCGGGAATTTAGATAGACGAAGTGTAAGACTACCACATTTCTTTCAACCCATCTACTCTTTCTTCCCAGACAGAAGTTCCTGCGCCTTCTTGTCAATCTGTCCTACACTGCCACTCCGTTCCGCCTCTCTAGGCGCAACCCCCGCCTCGTCCGCCACACTCGCCTTCCGTCCCGACTGGCTCACCGTCTTCTTCAGCCTATCGCTTGCCTCCGGCGCCACGTCCGGGCCCTTCTCCTTGACGTCCTGCTCGTCGTCGCTATCACCCAAGCTGAACGGGTCGTGGTCATCAACTTCGGGATTTGGCGCCACGGAGGTGAGCGGCTGCCACTTCTTCGTCTTATTTGCACCAGGGGATGGCTGTCGTGTCGGTTGGCGGTAGAGAGCCTCAACCTCGTCTACAGGACCAGATTGCGGGGGCGGAGGAGTAGGTTTGAAGAGGTTTGGGTTTGCGGCAGGGCGGGAGCTGGTGCGATTGGGCGGGGCTGTGATGCATTATGTCAGTAAGTCGCTAAGTCTTCCAGAGAAATAAACACTTACTGTCGTTGTCCCTCATCTCGAGCGCAGAGAAGTCGTCGCTCAGCACGTGAGGATCAGCGTCGTACCGTTCGCGATCGCCGCTACGTCGTCCTTCTGCGCTCTTGCGGATTCCATATAGCTGCTCCGACTGCGAAGGGCCAAAATTCTGGCGCTGGTACTGGCCCGACGAGCCCGCGCGGGCTGGATGGTCTTCGTCCTCATCGCCGTCAATCTTCTTGCGGAAGTCGGTGATCCACTTGTTGACCTTGGACTGCGTCTCCACGAAGCCCTTGCGGATATTCTCCTTGATCTCAGGCAAATCGTCTGCCCCGTTTACGTTAGACAGGCCGCACGGAAATATCGTAATGCTGCGTACCATCAAAGAAGCTGTACTCCTTCTCATCCTCCTCAGTTCTGTGACCTCGCGATTGAGGACCACCTCTTCCGCGCGCATCAGAGCCTGCAGCGCGACCTGGGGCCTGGAAATGTTCCGCCAATTGTCGTGCATACAGCTCATCTTGTTCAAGTTGCCTCTGTGCTGCTGTAGGTCGCGGTGGTTGCGGTGGCGGTACGTCCTCTATCTTGAAACTCGGATCCGACATACCTGTCGCAGATTATTAGCATCCTGAACTTGCTTCGTATTCCTTGAAAATATCCTGTGCATACTCAACAGCGCATTGAAGGCAGGCTCAACCTTTCCTCCACTGGCCACCAGCACAGCCTTGACTACCTTTGGATCGGTATTCGGGAATGCCTCAATCAGAGTGTTCTCTGCCTGTGCCATAGGGCTCAACGGGCGCGGAGGCTTCGGCGGTGGCTCTATCTCCTCAGGGACATCTTGGAAGCTAACCCTCGGCTTCGGGGGCGGAGAAGTTGCGCCAGGCGCGCTGGTGTCCTGTGTGCTATCGTCGTCGAAGTCGAGCTCTCGTGCCGTCGTAGGCGATTCCGATCGATTCACCGAACCGCTCTCCGGAGCCTTGGGCATGTTAGTAGCTGTATTGGTTGTCGAGGATAGCGGGGTGAACTTGCTGCCTTGTCGGTGGTAGGCTTCTCCGACATGATAGGAGACGGAGCGCGAGTTGGAAATTAAGAATTTCAAAGGGTTGCAGGAGGTTTGGTAGATGTTCGGGAGTGATATGGCGATGTTGGAATCGCGGGTCGAGTTGTGACTGTAAAGGAGTATGGTGGGATGAGCTGCGCGGATAGGCGGGCGATCAGGAAGCTTCCAAAGTGGAGTGGTCCAGCTCCAATGCGGAATGACGACGTTCTGTTATGTAATTCGTGGTACCGTATCCACTTCCTTCTGTGGACTAGCTCGCCGTCTCTTCTACGACCACGCTGAACACCAAATAAACCGTCCAACTACACCTCTACCCAGCTTTGTTCAAATTCCTCAATTCCAACGGGGTCCAAGCATGAAATCTGCTTAATTTTTCGATCAGTTCAGACCACTATCTGCTCTTCTGTTTATGCGTCTCAATTCTCCAAAAGTTTCTTCATCATGGCGGAGGGTGACCTTGAGTCCGGCTTCGTCGAGGCGCTTTATAAGCCGCCCTCTTTACTTCCCATCGCCCGTCATCGTCAAAATCTCCTTTACCTTGTTGAGACTTTTCCCGTCACAATAGTCGTCGGTCAAACGGGCAGCGGCAAGACTACCCAGATACCACAGTATCTTGACGAGGCAGGATGGAGTGCAGACGGGAAACTGATAGCTGTAACGCAGGTGGGTCAGTGTCTATCGATCCAAGTGGACATGACAAACTAGCTCAATGATTATAGCCTCGTAGGGTAGCAGCTACTACCGTCGCCGCAAGAGTAGCGGAAGAGATGAGATGCAAACTAGGACAGGAGGTAAGTCCAGCTTTTCAAGGCACCGTACTTTGTCTAAATAGATACAGATCGGCTATTCAATCCGTTTCGAAGACGTTACATCCGCCGCAACTCGAATCAAGTTCCTCACGGACGGGTTGCTGCTCAGAGAAGCTTTAGTCGACCCTTTACTGTCCAGGTATTCCGTCATCATGGTCGACGAGGCTCATGAGCGATCACTTAGCTCGGATCTTCTACTTGGGCTGTTGAAGAAGATCAGAAAGAGACGATCAGACCTCAGAATTATCATCAGCAGCGCCACTCTTCAAGCCGAAGACTTCCTCCGCTTCTTTGCCGGAGACGCGACTGAAGACAGCAATGGTAGTTCCGAGCTAGGTGGTAGTATCGGAAAAATCATCAGCCTTGAAGGACGCATGTACCCGGTAGATATCCACTACCTCGAGCAACCAGCCGAAGACTACGTGGAAAGGGCCGTAAAAACCGTGTTCGATATCCACTCTGACGAGCCCGAAGGAGACATTCTCATCTTCCTTACCGGCCGCGAAGAAATAGAAAGAGCAATTGAGATGATTGCTGACCGCATAGCAACACTCAATCCCAACGCTGCCACAATCCAGCCTCTGCCTCTCTACGCCGGTCTCACTACCGAGCAGCAAATGTACGTCTTCGAGCCAGCGCCGGAGAACACCCGCAAAGTTATTGTGGCCACCAACATCGCCGAGGCTTCCGTCACTATCGACGGCATTGTCTACGTGATAGATTGCGGCTTCGTCAAGCTCCGCGCCTACAATCCGACCTCCGGCATCGAAACACTCACGGCCACACCAGTGTCCAAAGCCTCCGCGACGCAACGCGCAGGTCGCGCAGGACGCACCAAACCGGGGAAATGCTATCGTCTGTACACCGAACAAGCATTTCAAAGCCTGGCCGAAGCCACAGTCCCAGAAATCCAGCGCTCCAATCTCGCACCAACCATCTTACAGCTCAAGGCGCTGGGCATCGACAACATAGCCCGCTTCGACTATCTTACACCTCCACCCGCTGAGCTCATCATCCGAGCTTTAGAACTCCTCTATTCACTTGGCGCCCTCGACTCTTACGCAAAACTGACCAAGCCGTTTGGAACTCGCATGGCAGAGCTAGCAGTCGAACCCATGATGGCGAAGGTCCTTCTTTCCGCACCGTCCTTCGGCTGCCTCAGCGAGGTTCTCAGCATAGCAGCAATGACGAGTCTCCAAGGAAGTGTGTGGTTCACGCACGAAGGTGGCAAGAAAGCGGAGCAAAGCGCGAAGCACAAGTTCGCCGTCGAAGAAGGCGATCATCTCACGCTTCTAAACGTGTATCAGGCTTTTGTTACCAAGGGGAAAAAAGACGCAAAGTGGTGCCGTGACAACTACCTCAATTTCAAATCCATGGCGCGCGCCGTCAGCGTCAGGAATCAGCTTCGTCGGTACCTTGAGCGCTTTGGCATTGATGCGTCTGAGAGTCTGGGTGGGAAAGACGTGCTGAGAGCGGGTGGACCGGACAAGGCAGAGCAGATTCGGAGATGTCTCACAACCGGGTTCTTCGCGCATGCGGCAAGGATGCAACCGGATGGGAGTTTTAGAACTGTGGATGGAGGGACGATTTTGCATGCGCATCCGAGCTCGTTAATGTTCAATCGCAAGGCGGACTGGGTTATCTTCCATGAGATCATGGAGACGGGGAATAAGACGTTTATCAGGGAGGTGACGAAAATTGAGAAGGGGTGGTTGGTGGAGTATGCGCCTGAGTATTATAACGTCAAATGAGGAGCACTTTGCTCGTCGTATCGAACGCATTGCTTCGCGCATCCTGATTACTCCAGAATACACAAACTGAATCCATTGCCCCGGTTCCATTGGTATACTCATCCCAGATAAAACCCAAACGCCTACCGTCCGAACCTTGCCGCAGTATGGCTCATTTCAACGCCTCAACAAACAACTCCCTCATTCCCTTCAAAAACACACTCAACTCCCGACTCTCATTCAACCTCTCCAACACCCTCTCCACCTCCTCATTCTCGATCTTAGGTCTGCACCCGACAATCCTGTACTCCCTCGCCCCCATATCCAACTCAAACCACGCCTCATTCTCCCAATCCCGCTCATCAACATGCGTGTACACAAACTTCAGCCGATCATCCAATCCCGCACCGTCAATCCGCATGCACAAGCAATCCTGCCAGAATTCGAGCTCGGGGGCATTGAAACGAGCTTGCGAGTCCAGGTAGCGGGCGTGTTTGGCCTGAGCATCGCGCTTAACCGAGATCGACTGCTGAATCTCCTGGAGCTGTGAGAGGAGGGCGTCGCGGTGGGCGAGCTGGTCGTCGCGGCGGGTGGAGAGCTTGGCGATGGCGGTGTGCATTTCGGTGGTTTCCTGGGTTTCTTTGGCGAGTGTCTGTTGGTGTTGTGATTGCTTGAGTGTCAGGATTTCGATGTCGCGCTGCTTTTGGCGTTGGTCCTCTGGGGTGGTGCAGTGTCAGCGGAGATTTCTGGTAGGCTTTTCGTGGTTGCGGATTTGTTTTGTTTACCTTGGAGCTCGGCGACGTTGACGCGGAATTGGTTGCGCTCTTCGAGGACGCGTTCGCGGCCTTTTTTGATGAATTCATCGAAGCGCGCGGTGAAGTTGTTCATGCGCTGGCGTAGGTCTTCGAAGCCGAAGTCGATGTTTGGGAGAGAGTCGGCCATGGATGGGGCGTCGGCGGAGGTGAGCGGCGGGCGCATTGAGCTCGCGGAGAGAGATTCGCTGAAGGCCATCATGGCTGTCATTGATTTGAGTCGTTGAGTCTCTCGAACCGTGAACGTTGATGTGGGTTGCACGGGACGGGGCAGTGTTGTTGTGATGCGAAAGTGGTGTTGCACCGCTGGGTTTCGCGCAGGCGGGCAAAGTAAACAAACTGCCGAAGCGGGAGCAACAAACGGCCCGAGATTCGTCCCGCAAAAAAATGATAGCTCGACTGCGCCCGCGGCTTCAACGTCAGTCGCGCGACGCGCTTTCTGCCCTGTCAAATTAGAAATCTCTTTGCTGCGCGTTTCTCCTCGAGTCGTCCCTCAGATGCGCCGCCGGCAGCTGCTGCAGCCTCGACATGAGCTGGCCATGTCCACTGCCGCCGCAAGACCAACGAACGACGCAGCCGAATGACTGATTCTCATGTCACTGACCTGAACTATGGTCACGTTGGACTCGCCGTCTACGATCCGGAAGTGAAGCAATGGAGCTTCACGCGCCGGCCCGGGTCGCGCAGGACTTTGCAACCGGTGGGCCAACCCGAGGCCATTATTCCTGCAATCTCGAGCGACTTGACGCCACCGAATGGGCTCGCTCGACAGCTACATCGAGAGAGCGAAGAAGTGTTACGCTCAAACCCAGAATTACACGCCGCCCGTTGGTTCTTGACAGAGAATGCGAAATTATCCAAAGCCGTCTTAGCAATCGCCGCGAGATATGATCCTGTGCGAGGCGCCTTGGTGGACTTCGGAAGAGCCGCAGACGTAGACGATAGACGCATGAGGTGCACGGTCAAGATCGCCGCATTACCAGGAGGAAAAGGAGGACATGCTTTGCGCATTATTCAGCTGCGCAACGAACATCGAGGCTGGGCTCAGGATAAGAGTGTATGGTTGAACGTGCCTCATCTGGGCGCAGGCGAGACTGGTTGGTGGTCTGGAAATGGCGCGCCGATACAGCAGGTCTGCTTTGCAAGCACGGAAGACGAGACAGGAACATTTCTTGCGGTCCGGACGGATACGGTCGTCCACCTCTTTCGTCCGCTCTGGCACCGCGCTCCGGTCAAAGCAAGTGGTCATGCAAACACCTATGAGAGGTTCCCGGCCTCGAGACTGGATGCAAGCCCGATAGTCCAGATACCCATTGCGAAAGGGAAGCCGGCGTATGCTGATGTTTCCTTCAATCCTTGGTATCAGCGCCAAATCGCCACTATCAATCAGCACGGCGTATGGACAATCTGGAATATCGAAGGAGTTAAGGATAATAAGAGGTCAACATTCCGAACATTGCGAGCCAAGGTGGGACGAGTTATTGGTGATCGCGACATAGAAAAGGCAGATGGAGAAGATCCCGAGGACGATGTTCCAGCACCGAAATTTCACGACGGATGGTTCCGCGTGCTCTGGGTTGGTGATGTCAACACTATCGCTGTCTTCAGTCGGAGACAAGTTGTACTGTTCAACTTTCGAGGCGATACCAAGCACCTCAAGTCACCAGATATTGGCCTGAAGAACACCACTGACTGGATTCTCGATGCGAAGAGAGACCCGCGGAGCACAGATCGCATCTTCATTCTGACATCAAGTCGCTTGATCTTATCCGCAGTTCGCGTTCCTGATGAAGTCGGCAAAGGCAATGAGGCCGCGGAAGCGGGCGCACAGTCTCTTCTTTCATGGAGACACTTCCGACATCCAGAGGACATGACGTTGCAGATGTCTATGCACGCGGAAGAGGAAGAGACTTTGGTTTTCGTTCGCTCGCAGCAGGACTCCGGAGTCATAGTCTTCAGATTTCCAAGGCATACAGACAGCACCAGCCTGCCCGTCACGGCTGACCCGATACTTCTGCAGCTGACTACCGGATGTCGTGGTGATGTACTGAAGCCTTCGGTAGCCGTCTTTGTTCAGCCCCTCAGCTGGGGCGAGGACAAGCACATCATCTCCACTGGGCCCGGTCGCGAATACCTCAACCATGGTGTCTTGTTCTATCGAGCGGTCACTGTATTTGCGGATTTGGAGATCAGCCAACGACTCATCTGCTCCTATGACCCGGCTTCTGATCCTTGTGATCGACCGTGGAGAACACTGCCGCCAGTAGACCCGCCTACCTGGTCAAGGATACTTGCGCGCCCAAGTTCAGCATGGCTTACCGACGGCCGATTTGTCGTTGAGGATGAGATGGATGAGAGCGAAGATGATGTCAATCCGCCTCCTTGGTCATCAAAGAGATGTCACGGACGCAGAAAGGCGCGTCTTAAAGTACTGGACGTTAAGACGCAGGACGAGGAACAACCAGACCCTTGGACAGTCGACAATACTCGCGTCCTTGTTTGGCTTCAAGAAGACGACTCAGACAGACAGGACTCGTCCGCTGTCATTGCCTCTTTCGCGGAAAAGCTCGCCGCTGGACCCGACATTGATAATTCGGAGGAACAGCATTATGACACACTGTATCATCTCAACTCATTGCCTGTGGATGTCAGTGATATTGACAAAGTCTCTCGATCGTTTTCGCAGCTGCTTCAGTACACTCCGACGGAACCAAATGAAGACAACCCAACGCTGGCTGTCGTATCCATCGCTGCTGCGCCCAATTTGAGGCTACCGGAACCCCAAGACGAAGCGTCTTGGATGTCTGCAATCTACGAGCATATCATCAGCACATGGTTATCTGTTGTGCCTGCCACAACCCCGAACAGGCTACGGCTATGGAACGAACGACAAGCGAGGAGACTCGCCGCGGAGCTCGCGCTGGCAAGCGCCAGTCTTACTATCAAGCGACCACAGCCTCACCGAGATATAGTTGAGGATGAAGAGTTTCCGGGTCAGCTAATCCAAGGCGCTGAGTTCAACCTATCGTCTCAGCAGCTGAAAGGCAAAGGGAAGGCATTGCCAGACACAATGTCCAATGCCAGCTCTCATCCGGGTTACCTTCCTTCATCGCAACTGCCCTCGTCGCAACTACCTCCCGGCTCCCTTCCTACTCCCACAGCTACTCCTTCTCTGATATCCGCATCGTCCATGATAACCGATTTGTCAGGTGTGGATGACCTTGGGGCGACAACTCGTCTAAGACAGTTCACGACCTTCACAAAGCCACAACTCAACACGACGCGGCAGATCAACAGACTGTTGTCGCACTGGAACATTGGCGGAGACCCGGAACTGTACAACTTTGAAGCCACCAGCGACGCACTTAGCCATATGATCGATCCTGATGAAGAAGATATGACAGAGAAGGAACGACGCAGACTGGAGAAGAAACGACTACGCCATCTCAAGAAGCAGCGGGAGGAAGCGGCTGCTGCAGCAAGGGCACAAGCACTTGCCAGCCAGGCTAGCCAA
Organism: Saccharata proteae CBS 121410; assembly: GCA_010015785.1. Lineage (NCBI taxonomy): Eukaryota > Fungi > Ascomycota > Dothideomycetes > Botryosphaeriales > Saccharataceae > Saccharata > Saccharata proteae. The sequence continues at coordinate 33,387 of ML978768.1, forward strand.
CTATCAATCCACACTCAGAACCAGCCCCAGCAGCCATTTAGCTCACCTGGACCAACGTCGAGGGCCGGCAGGCCAGCAGCCAGCAGTCAATTTGCTGGCATGAGCAGCCAGGTCGACCCAGGCGTTGTGTTTCCTGCAAGTCAGGTTGAGAGAGGGAGATTCGGGGGCCAGCCACCGAAGAAAAAGAAGAAACGTGCTGTTGGTTTTTGAGCCGTTACTGGTATAGATTCACATCATCAGCTTCTCGAAGCGAAAGGCGTTACGTGTGTACATTGTGTAGAGGGATATACCTTCAGGAGTGCCCGAGGTGCCATGTCTGGCTAACGCGATATGGATTGAGGGATTAATTGTACCTGCGATGACCGTTTTTAGCAAGGCGCTGGGGTTGGGTCTCTGCTAGGGAGCATTCTTTTAGCTCATAGGAAAACTTGCATCACTATAAATCTGAAGTCAGAGGAAATTGCGGATTTGCGGCACAGATCTTCACTCTTCTTTTCTGCTGCTCTCATCCTCTTGTTCTCTCCTTTCAGAACGCGTAACAGGGCATATCTCGGGTGGGCGAGTACCGAGCATCCGTACGAGTTAGTGCGCGGGCGGCGTTACTCGGACATGCCAAGCCACTAGATGAACATCACAAGCGGGAGCTTCCAATACATCATGCTTGCCCTGCGCCCGCAGTTCTGCGAATCCCACACCTCCAAACACCTCTCACCCTACATATCCAAAGCGCCGTATCAGCACGTCGCAGCAAACACGCAACATGTTCAACTGGGCCAAGCAACAGTTCGTCTTCTGCCCATGTAGAGCCTTGCCCGCAGCTCACAAGTCAGGCTGGCCAACGTCGCCGGCACCCAGGAGCCCATCTACGGACCCGAAGCCATCCAGCCCGTCACCAAGCAGGCCCAGGAGACGCCTTACACTGAGCTCACGAAAGACGACTTGAAATGGGTTGCCATGGACTCGACCTGCGTCGAGACGCAGACTTTCTACCTCATGTCTGACAGCGGCCTTATTGGCATGGCGCAGGTCATCTACAGCAATGTCGCGTACGGGTAAAACATTCCCGTTGCCAGGAACACTCACTGATCTTGTACTCTCTATATCGCAGCGGTCTGCGCACAACCTGCCAGTTCAACACCAAGATCCACTACCAGGACGGCAAGACGCCGAACCTCTGGTCCTCGGACCCGCTCGAAAACACGCATTTCGACGACAAAAAGTACAACTTCTACGCCAAGAACTGCTCGCTCGAGCTCTCCGAGGACGGCAACTCGTACACGATCAAGTCGTCGACGAACAAGAAGTCGGTTGTAGACCTCAAGTTCACAAAGGCGGCGCCGGGGTTCGTTGCTGGAAAGAATGGCAGCAGCTACTTTGGCACTGACCCGGCGAAGCCGTGGGGTAGCATGCGCCATGCGTTCTGGCCCAGGTGCAAGGTGCAGGGCAGTATTCTGACGCAGGGTGGAGAGGTCGACTTTACTGGTAGAGGCATGTTTGTGCACGCGCTGCAAGGCATGAAGCCGCACCACGCTGGTTTGTTTCCAAACTCCCCAGTCTGGAATGACTTTGCTGAACCATGATTCGCAGCGGCTCGCTGGGATTTTGTCAACTTCCAATCCCCGACCTACTCCGCGGTCCTCATGTCCTACGTCACGCCTCCCTCCTACGGCAGCACCGTCGTCAGCGTCGGCGGCATCGCAACCGACGACCGCATCCTCTTCGCCGGCTGCAACAACTCGTCAACGCACGACAAAGCAAAGGAAGATACCGAGAACGACTGGCCCGAGCCGATCGAGTGCACATACCTGTGGGAAGGCCCCAACGGAGAAAAGGCCGAGCTGAAGGGTCATCTGGGCGAGAGACTCGACAGAGTAGACGTCATGGCGGAGGTTCCGGGCTTTGTCAAGGCGATTGTTGCGAGCGCGGCGGGGACGAAGCCGTATATCTACCAGTATGGCCCGAAGATGACGCTGAAGATTAAGGAGGGCGGCGAGGAGAAGGTCGAGGAGGGCACGCTCTTCACGGAGGCGACTTTCATCTCGTGATTGGCGAGTGATGACGTTTGAATTGGGCGTTTATTTTTCGAGGTGGTTCATCGGCTGAGTTGCGGTTTGGTTTTGGCTGGCAGCGGGATGCTGGCTTCGGTTAGGTAGGTGCCAGGCTGCTTGCTACCCACATTCGCTTTGGGCATGGCCGTGACGGTGGATGGGATGGACGGGGGATAGGCATGCTTAGGATGTGCTCGGTTGATGAAGCACTGCTCCTCGGATAGGTAACTTTTCATCATGGGCGGAAGGTTTAATAGTTGGCTACTGAGAATGGAGGCTTTGAATACGGTTGATTATTCCACCAAGCTTCTTCGGTGTAGCGCGTGGGATAGCAAAAAGAGCATGGTGGCAGCTCGACTTCACTACGCCCCCAGGATTTCTCGACCATTGGACCCGACAACCTCAAATGCGTTCCCATCGTCCATAATCCACTGTTTCAAACCCGTTGTTTCTCCATCAAACTCTCCCACTCTTTCCCACCTCACTCCAATCGCGCAATTTCTCCATTTACCAACGTCCACCCGCCGCATCTTGTCCAGCATACCGACCGAATCCGACGGCACCATCTCCACCCACGCTCAACCTCCCGTTCCACTCCCTCTTCCCCGTTCTCAAAATTCCACTCTAACCAACCAACCAACCAACCAAGATACCTCCCACCCACCCCCGCCGCGACTCCATCACCAGTGCGACGCTCCCAGCTCCCAGCCCGCAGCGACAAGGCCCGCGGCGCCGACCCAAGAACCCTGGAAGCTCGCTCAGCGGCGCCATCGTGGAAACCTGCTGATTGCTGAGGGTGTGGAGGGATTTTGTTCGGGTTGAGGTAGATGGGTAGGGTGGTTGTGGGTTTGATGGTGGGGGTGCGGTATGTGGTGTTGAGCCCGTCATCGGCGACGTAGAGAGCTGGTGTTGTGGCGGGTTGGGTTGGGGACGGATGGATGGTTTCTGGAGTATGGTGTTCGATGGGTTGGGTCTGGTGGGATGGGTAGGAGGTAACGTTACAGTGTAGCGCAATAAGTTGGGTGTAGGCGGATTGGGTTGGGGGTTGGGCATAGACGTGCTCATTCACGTGGACTCGGCATTGCTTCGACTGTCGAGTAGGGAATTCAGTGCACTATGTTATGGTATACACCCACCACGGCGCCGATGAAATCTTTCCAGTCCTTCCTACCAGACACCGCGGACTGGGCGTGTCGCACTGCCTCAACGCCGAAGACTTGCGCTGGCGCCACGCGACGACGGAGAAACCACACACGTTGTTAGTTTCCGTCCTAGCCTTTTCTAGTATTTTAATAACCAGGCGTGTCTCACTGCCTCAACCCCAAAGACTTGAGCTGGTGCCACGCGACGACGGAGAAACTACACACCTTCTCGGTTTTCGTCGCTGGCCTTTCCAGAGATGTTGAGGCTCTCGTGGGTTTATACGACGAGGGTTCGGGGCGAGGAAGAGGGAGGGAGATGAGGGCATTGCTTCGACAGCTATATGCGGTATGCGGTACGGTGCAAGTGAAGCGCGTTGGAAGATGAAGTGGGAGATGCAGAAGGCGCGTGGTGTAGCTGCAAACAGCTGTCTTCGATTTCTTTGCTGAGATGTCATCAGAGGTGATGGATGGGGCTTGCTTCTAGTGCTGTATCTGCATGGAGGAGTCAAGGCTTTTCCAGTTGGATGCTGGATACGCGGTCTCGACTTGCTTGGACGGCTAGACATGCCGTTCATGGCGCATGTCGAGGGCGGGGGTAAGACGGAACGGCGTTGGTGGAGCTGTTGTGCTGTCTGACTATAACGTTATGGAGAGCTTGTGGCAGGATATTACCACATGTAAGTTAGCCCGAGTAACGTTAGGGGTCCTCGACATCTAAACAGCTACGCCGTCCTTCTCCATTAATACTATACATAGGAGACGCGGTCTAAGTTTACTTTCACTACTACATAACCTAACCGAGGCTTACGTCGTTAGCGTAGGAAATACTACTCTGCCTCGATTCGACCGGTGGCGGAGAGAGCAGGAGATATGGCTCGGGGTGCTACGACACTTCGAACGCTTGTGCGTAGAGGAAACAAAACGCAGTCTAATAGTAATTCGCCAGTCCGATATCCACGTAAACTTCCTCCCTAGAACATTAAGTCCGAAGCCTAGACTTATTCCAGCTACTACAGAACCGAAGTAAAGTATTATAGTAACTACAGGAGACATAATCCCAACTAACTTCCTAGTCCAAAACATCGACAACGAATAAATCTATATAGTAAGAGTAGATAGTTCGACCTAGACTCGGCGTCGTTTTTTATACAAGTACTATAATAGACTAAACCGGCTATATAGAGGCTTTTAGTACGTCTCCTATCTACATAGCCCTAGTTAAAGAGTTAACGTCTTTAGTGTTTAGCTACTCTAATTCGCGAGGAGGACTAGAGATAGCGTCCTAGTCGCGGTTTCGGGTTTGGGATAGAGCTAGATAGACGTATAAGCGCAATACCGTCGTTGTCGCTACGAGGCGCTATCCGTGCTTACTCTAACGAGATGCTTATAACCTATACTACGGGGTCGGCGTCTAAGTGCGAAGGTTTTTAGCCGTAGGAAGAGGGTATAGTCGGAGATAAGGGACGGCGACGCGGATAGAAGTAGCGTTTTTATGTATAGATCTAGGGGTTAATTGTTCGTCGGTTCTTTCACTAGTGCGTGCTTGATTAGTAGAATCGTCGCCGTCCCGAAGTCTTGTCTATCTTAACGGAAGAGGAGGGGTAGGTTAGCGAGGGGGGTTAGACTCGGTAGTATCGTGTGTCATCGAACGTTCTTGTGGCGACTGGGCTGTTGGATCTTGTTGAGGCGAGAGTAGTGGGCGGAGGCTGTGCGCTGGCTAGAGGGTTGTGGGCGTGAGATGTTGTCGTTCGAAGCGCCGGGGATGCTGCTTACTCCAGTGCCGGCTGTTGCGGGTTGACAACTTGGGGTTAGGACACTCGTGGGCCGGGGAATGGAATCGCGCTGGGAGTGAGTGCCTAGCTTATAGAGTTCGATGCTGTGTGTGTAGTTGAGTGGACGTGGAGCGTGTGCCTAGACTAGTTAGGGCGCAACAGGCCCGGGTGATGTTCCAGAACGCGGACAACCCCATGAGGAGTGCAACAACAGCAACCAGATCCGTAGCCCGTCACGGCTGCAACATGCATCGCAGCACAAACAGCAGTGCGACCAACGCAACCATCACGACAACACCGTCCATCTCGCAAACGTCATCGAATGAAGATCCAAGAGAGTCAACCGGTGCGCCGGGCTCCCGCGCCCCGCCCAAGTGCCCGCGTGCCCGTATCCCGAATGCAGATCTCGGGCATCGCTCGCTCGCTTGCTGGACAGGTTGCGTGCTCGAGTTCAGCTAACATATCAGCGGCCTCTCCAGCTTCCAAGTTGGCAATCTCGTATCGCGGGGGCTAAGATAAGTCAACTCAACTCGGGTCCGTATCCGTGTCCATCGTATCGTCGTAGAAGGCGTACCTGTCGATCCCACACCCGCAGCGGAGATCGACGCTTGGAGTTTAGGAGAAAAGTTAATTCTGGCAGTTTGCTTGCGTGACCCGGGCTTGCGCAATGAAAGCCGTTGGTGTCTTGCAGCCCGCCCGACGAACTTAACTTAACTTTGGCCGGAGCCAGAATGACTGCGGTTTCGGGTCTCGGCACCGCAGCTGCGTGCGTCCAATCGAGGCCGAGGGGGAGCTGCGTGACATGATTGCGTTACCCAACTTAGCCTACAGTAACTTGAGTTACCGCGCGCGAGGGCACCTGGGAGCAACAAGCCAAAGCCAAGTCGAAGCCGAAGTCGACGCAACGAGTGGCCGTCCTTGATCCGCCGCAAAACGTCCGACGGTCGAGCTGAATGAAGCGCCCGGTGCTTCGCGTTGCGTCCTCAAGCGGCGAGTCGCGCCTTGGCCGCTCGTGCGCAGTCGCTCGGTCTGGGCAAGCCGCAGGAGGGAGTGCGAATGGGAGTGGGAGTGGCATCTCAGCTCATCAGCAGGACGCCTGAAGGAAGGCGGATTCAGTTGCAGCACGGCGCCTTGTGCATCCATGGCCATCTGGCTCTGGCTCTGCATCTGCGTCCGCGTCTCGCGACGGGATCGAAAAACGAAGTCGAGTGCGGGGGCGCGAGGCCGCCTGCCACGGAGGTGGAAACGCGCCATGTTCCGAGACGTGGGCATGCAAGCTGGGGGTCCTGTTTTCGTGTGAGTTGGTTGCGTGCTGACGAGAGCGGGCAAGATGCTGGCTGGAGGGGAGAGCGGGCCCGGTGGCGAGACTCGGGGCGGCGGGTGCAGAGGAAGGTTCAGGCAGGGCGACGATGGTGCGACGGGCTGACGGGGAGGGAGAGTGAGAGGTGAGTCGGGCGGTGAGATGAAGAGGAGATGAAGAGGAGATGAGGGAGGAGATGAGGGAGGGAGGAGATGAGGGAGATGAGGGAGATGAGGGAGGAGATGACGGGAGCGGGTGGGCGACCTGAGCTGGCAGGCCTGCGCCGCAATAAGTTATGTATCATGAAGCTGAGGTACAACAACAGTAAGTTACGGGTAACTTGGCGGGCGGAGATATACGCAAGCGTCGGGTAACTTATGCCTCTCCTAACGTCAAGTTAGCGGACCAAGGGACCCGGATTGCTTGGACGGGCACGCGACGACCACGTTCCAGCCCGGAAGTGCTCAACACCACGTCGGGCGTCGTCAGGCGTGGAGACTGGCACTTTCGCTTTCTGTTCCGAATAACCGATCGGCTGTGTCAGGCCAAGACAGTGGACGCGCACGCCCGAGTGCATGTGTTTGTTTGTGTTTGTGTTTGCCGCCAAGTCGCAGTACTTTGTTATTAGTAGAGGGGGTCTCTAGTGCAGTACTTGGTTATTAGTAGAGAGGGTCTCTAGTGCAGTACTTTGTTATTAGTAGAGAGGGTCTCTAGTGCAGTACTTCGTTATTAGTAGAGAGGGTCTCTAGTTAGTTAGCGGATGGACCCGCGATGCTCCCGCCGGCTGGCTGACTTTCCGGTAACTTAGGCGGTGGGTTCCTGCAGCAGTGAGCTCACTAGGTGCTGTGGTAGGGATGACTTAGTGATGACTTGGTACTTGCAATTGCAGACCATCCTCTTCCTCTTCCTCTTCCTCTTCCTCTTCCTCGGTGCCTCAGTGCCCTCACTCTCCTCACCGGAGATTCCACGCAGCCACGCAGCCACGCGTGTGATCGCTCCAGGGGCCCAAATTGTCGCCCTTCTCCCCTTCAACACTCCACCACCATGACGCTGAGAGCCTCGCGCGCTCCAGACCTGCGCCCTCTCCCATGCCCTTTATACGTCCGCAGCGTTGCCCCCGGTTGATTGCGATCTCCCATATTAAACACACAACCAATCTGGCACTGCCCTCTTACATTGCGACCGGAGATCCCTACCGATCCCTTCTCATTTGTGACCAAGCTCCCCGCCTTCTCTTTGAAACGAACTACCCACCACAAGCGCCGCCCCGACCGCCGGCCTCTGTCTGCCTTTTATTAATCTGCCCTGTCGCTCCCCACCTACAACTACCCGCCCAGCCTCACAACCTCACACATTCCCTCGCTGTACAGGTTGACCCGTCGCGCCCACTCTCCTTTGGCTATCCCAAGCCGTCCATTCCCTTTTGCTGCACCATCCCTTTCTGGGCAGCCCACACTCCTTTGCAGACACCAGCCTCCCGATATACGCTTCGGTCGTATCAACCTCCAAGAGCCCACTCGACCCATCTCAAATTGCCTTGCCTGCCTATCCAACAATCGATCCAAGTCAATCATCACCTCCAACTTCGCCATGCGCTCTTCCGCCCTCTTCGCTGCCGCTTTCGCCGGCTCCGCCATCGCCTCTCCCCTGGTCAGGCGTGTTTACGTTACCGAGCTCGACTACACCACCGCCATCGCCTATGTGACCGACACCGTTGAAGCCACCTCCACCGCCGTCGCACAGCCCCAGGAGGAGAACGTCGTCTACACCACCGAGACCGAGGCCGCTGCCGCTCAGTACGTCACCGAGACCGCCTACACCTACCAGGAAGCTCCCTCCAGCACCTCCGTTGCGTTCACGACCTATGCGCCGCCGCCCGCCCCCGTCGAGACGAGCTCCACCTCCACCGAGGAGGCTTCCGTCGTCTACGTGACCGAGGCTGCTTGGACCTCCAAGGCCGCCACTTCAGTAGCCGCTGTGACCTACGAGGCTGCCACCTCGAGCGCGGCCGCCGCGACCACCTACGCAGCCCCGGCCGAGACCAGCTCCAGCTCCTCTGGCTTCGCCTTCAACTCGCAGTGCTCCACCCCCACCGGCACCGCCATGCCCTCCGCGGCCACCCTGACTGCCAGCCCCACCGGCGAGGCCCAGCGCAAGTGGCTTGCATACCACAACGTTCACCGCGCCAACCACACCGACACCTGCTCCATGTTCTGGGACTACGACCTCGAGAACACGGCGCAGGAGTGGGCCAACCAGTGCTCGTACTGGCACAACACGTACGTTCCACATGTCCGCATTCCTCGGGAGAACCGTCGCACTGACAGTTTCACGTAGCACCACCGGCAGCACCTACAGCGCCTCTGTTTCGACCACGTGGTACGGCCAGAACGGCGGCATGTACTCCGAGTCCATGTCCGACACCAAGGCCGCCGTCGTCTTCTCCAACATGTACTACCAGGAGGGCGCCAACTACACGAGCGCGTACGGGTCCGACCAGCCCACCGACGGCGTCAACATCCCATCCGGCGCCGACATTGGCCACTTCACCCAGATGGTGTGGAAGGGCTCGTACGCAGTCGGCTGCGCGTCGCAAGACTGCTCCAGCGTCTTTGGCGCCGACGTCCCCTTCGTCACGTGGTGCAACTACCGTCTGACTGGTGAGTTCTCCGCCCTCGGATTCGTGGCCCCGGGCACAAAGCTAACGTTCACCCTCCCAAAGGCAACGTCGACGGCGAGTACGCCGACAACATCGCCGACCTCATCTCCACTCCCCTCGCCCCCGTCTGCACCGACGTCGAGACGGACGACTGCATCGCCGAAGCCGAATTCGTCTAACCGCTCTCCGCATCTCCAAACTCTGGGGGTAGGGAAACCGTCCGCATCCACGTCCGCCCTTGCTGGCTCGGGGGCTTTTCTTGCACACAAACACAAACACCGCCATTTCCTTGCCACCGCTCCAACTCAGCGTGTTTTTTCCCCCTCGCTCGTCGAGTTTTGTTTGGCGGCGATGGCCCTCTCTCTCTCTCTCTCTCTCTCTACATACAAACCCTCCACATCACCCCCACACACCGACCCCGTTTCCGGTTTTTTGTACATATTCAGGTTATGCGGATTGCGAGGCTTGCGGCTGTCACGTGTACACGACCTTCTCAACGCCTGGGTCTCGGTTGTTTTTGCCTGAAGTGCTGTGTGCTGCTGTGAGTTGGCGACGGTGGTTCGCGTGCCGTGCCCTGACTGTCACTTAGCCGTCGGCGGGTCGGGTCGGGCTCGGGGGTGCCGTGAGTTGACGCAACTGACCAAACCTAACCCGAGCCTCCACAATAACTTAGCGCTTCTTCCACCCTAAGATACAGTACCTTAACTATATGCAGCTCATCACGCAAACATCAACAGACCCCGCATCCAAAGCCACTCCATCCCAAAACCAGTCCGTCCCAAAACCGCAACTGAACTGTCCCGGTGAAGTCAACCCATCCCATCCCTACCCCGCGTCACCGGTCCTCGGTCGGGGTCAGAAACCGGCGCCGCGACATCCCCTAGCAGCAGCAGCGAACCCACGAACCCCTAACGTTAACCCCCCGCGCCAAAACAACGAGCATCCATCTCGATACCACGTCCACAGTCTGCCGGCCAAACTCCGCACCGCACCGCAACGCCACAACGTCAACGCCAAACACCAGCGTAGCCGGGAGTGTAAGTGTACGCTAAGCTACTTGTCTGACTACGAACAGACTGACTTGGAGGTAGGGAGATATCTGAGGTGCTGGAAGAGGGGAGTTTGTGGGAGGGATGTGGAATGGAGTGGGAGAGGGGAGGGGAGGAGAGGAGGGGAGGGCATGGTTTGACGGGTATGTGGTATGTGGTAGGGAGATGCGTGATTGGGATGGCGGCGCTGGGGGGACGGGTGGACGGAGCTGATATGGGTGTGTCCTGGACTGCTACAGGTGGCTTGACTGCTACAGGTGCCCGGCCCCAGATGCCCTGTTCCGGGGAGTCGTTCCATGGTTCCGTCCCGGAGACGTCGGGGCTCCCGCGATGAGTGAGCCAACTAAGTAGCTGAAAATGATGACGATGGCGATAACGATAACGATAACGATAACGATAACG
>ML978769.1:0-42668 GCA_010015785.1 Saccharata proteae CBS 121410
TTCGAGGAGTTCGAGGAGTTCGAGGAGTTCGGGGAGCTCGAGGAGAAGTGTTCCATGTCCTTCTGTCGAGGCCTCGGAGGTTGCTGTCCTGCATGACTCGCGGATAGCGAGGGAAGAGGTCAGTCACGGGGCTGGAATTCCAGTTGTTGTCCAGTTGTCCAGTTGTCCAGTTGTCCGTCCTCTGCTCGCTGGTAGAGTGGCGTGTCTGGACGGGCGGGAGTGATGAATGATATTTGATATTCGACTCACGTCATCCTTGGGCAGGGGCCCCGGACGACGCAATTCCAAATGCCCCTCCACCCCTCCAACGGACCTGTCCCCTACAAAGACTCCACCAATCTCTCTCTCTCAACTCTCTCTGCATCCCGCACCCCCAAACAAACAAACAAAAACCCCCGACAACATTCACAATGGCTCCTCTTAGCGTTGGCGACAAGTTCCCCTCCGGCGTCAAGTTCGAGTAAGATCTCCCAGTCGCTGCCGATGCGGCTCCGCTCGCTGCACACAGCCAGACGTTGCACTGCAGCTGCACCATTCATCGGTGCCTCTTTGCTTGAGATCTTTCTGATTGCTAACCTAGCTGATAGGTGGGCCCCCATCGTCGACGAGGACCCTACCGCGTGCGGCCGTCCCCAGGAGTACGACGCCGACAAGGAGTTCAAGGGCAAGAAGGTTGTCATCGTCTCCGTCCCGGGCGCCTTCACTCCCGGCTGCCAGGCCTACCACCTCCCTCCCTACATCGAGAAGCTTGGCGAGCTCAAGTCCAAGGGCGTCGACATCGTCGCCGTCATCGCATCCAACGATGCCTGGGTCATGAACGCCTGGGGCAAGGTCAACAAGGCCGGTGGCAAGGACATTGTATGTTGATGGCATAGATTCGGACTGGGCGGATGCTGACGGAAGCCAACAGCTGTTCCTGAGCGACACCAAGACCTTCTTCTCCAAGAACCACGGCTGGGCTGCCGGCATGGGCGACCGCAACGGCCGCTGGGCCATGGTTGTGGAGAAGGACGGTACCATCTCCTACGCCGAGAACGAGTCCAACCCCTCCCAGGTCACGGTACGTTTTGCTCCCAAACGTGGTATTCCGTTCCGGAGTCCAAAATCATATGCTGACCCGCATTCGTCATGTAGGTCTCGGGCGCCGAGGCTGTTCTGTCTAAGCTGTAAATGCTAGACACCAGCACATTGGGGTTTGGAGGCTGTTAGCTTTGGATGCCCACGTTGGTTTACGATATCAACTTCAGTGGGCTTTCGAGCCTGACTGATCAGCGAGCAATAGATGAATGATGATTCAATAATGAATTCTCCTTTCACGAGCCATATCCAGCCATCATAATGGATGAATGACAGTGATGATGTGGTGATGAATGTATGTAGCGTCACAAAACGAACCGCTTCTTTCAGGTGAAATCCGGAGCAGCAGATACAGGACGATTCGTCGGTCTCACACGCCTAAAGAACAAGCACTGAAGATGTCCGAAGCTGCGCAAGCACGCCGTGGGGATGCGGTGTACTCGCCAGCGAGGCGCGTTGGAGAGGAGAAAAGGAATTTGGCACCTGGGAATCTGGATTTTGATGCGGGCGGCAGACCGCTCGCTTAGTCAACCTCTAGTGCCAAAGCGAGTGCCTCCCACTTCCACACCTCACCGCCTTGATCTCTGTGACTCTCATCATCACCAACCTCAGTCACCATGGATACCCTCCAAGGGACCGAATGGGATGTGCTCATCGCCGGCACCGGCATCGAGCAATCTCTCCTAGCCCTGTGCGTCTCACCCTCGCCCTCGACATCTGCATGACAAGGCTCATTCTGACTGACGCAGTCCCTCATGAAGAGCATTATCTCGCTCTGGAAAGAAAGTATTGCATGTCGATAAGAACGAGTACTACGGAGGCCGCGAAGCAGCTTTCAGTTTGCAGGAGGCCGAGAATTGGGCAGATGGCATCGGAGAAGGTAGGCGTGCCTGCAGTACCCTACGCATCTGTAACCGTCCGTGCTAAATGTGCATTCTCATACAGACGATGCAGCCTACCCTATCTTTCGGAAAGCCGTCTTCCGCCGATCTGCAGCAGATGATGCCACTGGATCATCGAAACTCTCGTTCCCTCGCGCCTACAGCCTCTCCCTTGCACCTCAATTGATACACACACGATCAGCGTTACTGCCTCTACTGGTGTCCTCGAAAGTTTACAGACAGCTGGAGTTTCTGGCAGTTGGCAGCTGGTGGGTATACTCGAGCTCTACCGAGACAAGCGGAATCCTGCACAAGGTTCCTGGTGGTCGAGAGGACGTATTCGCGGATCAGAGTACAGACTTCAAGGCAAAGCGAATGCTTATGAAGTTCTTGCGCTTTGTCGGAGACTTTGAGAATCAGCGGGATGTATGGCAAGATTACGCATCGAAGCCTTTCCCGGACTTTCTGTCAGACTGCTTCAAGATACCGACCGAGCTTCATGCCCCTCTGTTGGCTCTGACGTTGTCACTCAACGCGCCGCGCGACACGTCCACGGAGTACGCGCTATCACGCATAGCAACCCACCTTCGGTCCATTGGCGTATTTGGTCCGGGCTTCGGCTGTGTCATACCAAAGTGGGGCGGCCTTGCAGAGATTTCTCAGGTCGCTTGTCGGGCCGGCGCGGTTGGCGGAGGCATATATGTCCTCGGTCAGGGCATCTCGAAGATTGAGTCTTCTTCCTCTTCTCTGGAAGATAGCGATGCCGATTCGACAACTCCCACCGCTGGAACAACTGTTCACCTGAAAGACGGTGACAAGGTCACGACAACATGGATCGTAGCATCGGAAGAGAACGTTCCCGTTCAGACGGAAGCGCCTGAAGCTGAGCCAGCGACATGCTCTCGCACAATCGCCATTGTCTCGTCGGCGCTGGGATCACTCTTTCCACCCCTCGCTGAAGGTGCGCCGCCTCCAGCTGGTGCTGTGGTCACCTTTCCTTCGGGAAGCCTTCACGTTGAGGGCAACTCTGAACACCCACCAGTGTACGTCTTCGTGCACTCGAGCGACACGGGTGAGTGTCCAGCAGGACAAAGTGAGTCAACACCCTTCATCCGACACACCACATTCCTCCCAGCCATTATGATGATCAACCTTATGAATACTTATCTACATTGTCTGCAATTTCATTGAAGATAAAATCTCTGACAACCTGATAAATGGCTCTCAATTCACATTTGCTTCACACACTCGGTCTGGAATCATCACTGACTGAGATATAGGCGTCCTCTACGCTACCACACTTGCATCAAGCAATCGAGGCTATCCTTTGCTTGACAGCGCGATCGCTGCTCTTTTGAGCAGCGTCGCAGATCAGCCGAGACCTGCACTTTTATGGAAGCTGCAGTATGAACGGCTCCCGCGCGCTTCAGCATCAAACTCTGGACATGATGGCTCATCTGGATCCCACGCGAACATTCACTTGTTCCCGCCTTCCGGCGTCAGCCTCGCCTTCAATGACGAGGTGTTGGATCACGTGCGGATAGCCTGGCAGAAGATCATGGGCCCTGATGCTGATCCGTCTGGGTTCATGGTGTTTGAAGAGCGTGAGGGTTTGGGCGGTCAGATGGACGAGGAATAGTCAGTCATGGGATGTTAGATCTCCGTCTTGATACCTGAACCAATCCATTCCGATCTTGATACTCAAAAAAGCCTGTGCAACTGTGCAATGCTTCTCTCATCTTGGAGCTTCTATCTACCGTTGGGCTTCAATGTTGCCAGCTTGCACGCGATGACCGTTTGCTTTGGTGTGCATGGTAAACAAGCAATTGAATACTAGATTCTCTTGCCCTTCGTGGAGATTGATAAGATAAGACGTAGAGCTGGAGACCCGTGACGACAGAAGTGCTTGGCTAAATTAGAACATCTGGACTTCAAGTCGCGATGTGAGTAGCTATCATTGCGCAATAAAACAGGCCTCATATTTCTGCGTAAAGCTTCAACTCACAGTCAGCATCAGTCACCGCCATCCAGCGTCCCAGCGCTTCGTCGAGACCCGTCTGGCTTGAGTATCACTGCCGTGGAGCCTCAAGCTATCCCGAAACGCGCATCTCCGAGGAAGGATCCGCCAGCATCTATTCATAAGGACTTCAGAGCCACGCCTCTCAATATACGTATTTGCGCAATGTCTCTAAGCCCACCATTCACAGCCGAGACGGCACACCTGAAGGTCAAGAAGGCGCAGGATCTATGGAACACACAGTACGTCAAATGCCGCTCTCCCTTCCCTTCCCAGTCATTAGTGCTCGTGGATCTTGACACTTGCATCCCGCAAAAGGAACCCTGCCGCATGCGCGAAAGCATATACCGAAGACTCGATCTGGCGGAACCGGTCCACCTTCCTGCAGGGCCACGACGCGATCGTCGACTTCTTGACTAAGAAGTGGGAGAAGGAGAAGAACTATAGGCTGAGGAAGGAGTTGGTAAGGACCTTGACCGCCCTCTCCCTCTACATTGAGAACTTCATAGCCGAATTGTGTCTGATTCGGAATTCTGCGGCGATGAAGTTCTCGTTCACAGATAACAAGATCGCGGTCCAGTTCTGGTACGAATACCAGGATTCGCACGACGGCATGAAGTGGAAGCGCTGCTACGGGCTCGAGGACTGGACTTTCGCGGATGATGGTCGTATGCGGAAGAGGCAGATGAGCGGTAATGATGTCGAGATTGGCGATGAGGGTCGGTGGTTCACGGAGGGCGTGGACGTGAATACGGTTGAGATTGGCGAGGAGCATTGGTGATGTTGGTTTACGAGCAAATAATGCATTCCCTGGAACTCCGCAGGTGCCGATGACCTGCCAGCATGCTGTGGCTATCATATAAACTCCGTAACTCCCAAGTATGCAGGGGTATCTTCAGAATAAATCGCCCAGAATTCATACCAATCCGCTCGTCGCGAGAAAGTGTCGAGGGATGAATCGCCTAGGCAGGCGCGGTATCGTGAATTAGGACGCACAGGTATTTGGCATCTATCCACGTTGTCAGCAAAACACCACCTCCCCATTCCTCCAGCAGACCTACCCGGCACTATGATCAACTCATGCTTTTTCGTCCTAATTCTCAGCAACTTGACCTCATCCTCCTCCTCCAGCTCCCCCGCCATCTCCCCCGACATCTCGACCATGCGATGCACCATCCGCGCCACGTCCTCGGCGCTGTGAATGCCACTCTCCTTGCGGCCGTTGGCGTATGCGGGAGCCGCGTTCTCCGTCGGCGCGGGCAACGTGCTGTTTGGGTTCGCGGAGGCGCTGTTGGAGATGAGGCCCGAGGTCTGGAGGATTGCGCCCGTGTCACGAGAGAGGACGAGGGTGCTCTGGACACCGGGCTTTTGGCTTAGTCGGGTGAGGAGGGAGAGAACTTCCGCGGGCTGGGTGTGTTAGTCGGGGAGTTTTGCTAGGTGGGAGGCCTCATACTGCTGTTTGTGCCATGATGGCGTCGTAGGCTGAGGTAGCTTGGAGGCACAGGATTATGAGGAATTCGGACCAGTACTGGCGGTGAAGGAGAGAAGCAAGTTGCGGATAGCAACGGTCCCCAGTGTGTCAACAATGGGCTCCCTTGGGCGGGCTGGACTTGGCGGCGGGGCGGACGCCTTACCGTGTTTGGTCTAGACCGTCTATTCCGCGGCCAGGGCACCATTTTCCACCGAGTCGACATTCCGCCACTCACGACTGTCACTCACAACTGTCACTCACAATGCTTCAGCGTGGCCGGCAGCGACTACCACCTCATCGACATCCCGCGGAGGAATCGATTGACTCTCTCCTGGCCTGCCTCTCCGCGAAGTCACTGTACCAGCGCCCATGCGATCGACGCCGAGTCGCTGAAGCCATGTTATCCGTCGCCGCTAGAAGACTCGCTGCTCAACTCGTGTAGTCCATGGACCAAAGCGGAAATCAACACATCACAGTAGTTCTACTCGGGAACCCAGGACCACACGCAGCCGGCTGAAACTTCGGCTCTCCAACGAGTCTCGCCGTCTCATCCCTTGCTAGCCATGCACTACACCATTCCTATCCCGACACCGGATTCCTGCAAGTCTATCACGCATTCTGTTCCAGGTCAATGATATACACAAGGTGCTCATTCTTGCGGCCGCCCCACGTGGATGCGAGTTATCAAGGCGCGGGAAAAAACCTCAAGTTCTGACTTTCTGATTGGACAAAACCTCATTATCCCGCGAGGATTCATATCTTTCGGTCTCGCTGAACTTTGATGGCGGGCTAATACTTCTTCGTACGAAGGTGGGTCCTTAGATTTGACCCCCATATGGCGACATCATGATTTTTCCAAGCTGTGATGGCATGCTTTCCTGTCATTTTTGCGTTTCGCCTCTCCAGCCACACCCCATGCACAAATATAAGAAGACCGATCTCCTCGTATCTCTTGTCCTTTCGACATCGCCTTTGACACACTCTTCCCAATCACACGCTCTACCATAGCTACAATGAAGTTCACCGCTCAGGTTTTCGCCCTTCTCGCTGGCTACTCTTTAGCCCTACCTCAATTCGGGTTCCCAAAGGCACCTGAGTTCAGCGCACCGTCATTCAGTGCCCTTTCGACATTCTCCGAGAGCACACCAACTTTCAGCTTCGTATCCGGCGTACCAACCAGCTTCCCTTTCGACAAGCCGTTTCCACCGACCGACTTTCCCACCCCGAGCTTCGGTTTGCCAACTGGCTTCGTACCACATCGGCCTTTTCCCTCCTCGGGCTTTCACCACCCAGCGTTCAACATCTCTGGAGATTATCCCAAGGGTTACAAGCACGCCCTTCGGCCTTTTGCTCTGCCGACGGGGTTCCCTGTCCCATCAGGGACCCCGGTGTCGTTCTCAGCTCCGTTCGACTTCACGCCTCCATCGGCACCGCCCCATTTCTCTACCGACTTTTCCTTGACTCCGCCGGCTTTTTCTTTGCCGACAAGTCTACCTTCGTTCACCCCACTATAGGAACATCACTGGCAACCTTCCTATCTCAAATATGAGGTGGCTACGTATGCTCATGAGTGCGGGCAATCCCGGTGGATGAAGCGTGTGGTGTTGACCCTTCGTTTATTATTCGGTCACCACTTCCATGCAAAGCAATACGGCGTGAAGTCCGGATTGACAATGGTATATTTTCGATCAATTGAACTTGGAAACGTCAAAACATTTTAGTCACAAACTTTTGGTGTTAGAGAAAGTGCACACGTTTGCTACACGAGTAAAGATAGGATAATAGATTTGTACTGATCTGCATTGTGGGAGAGCGAGACCTGTCTGTTGGTCAAGCTACATATATGTTATGTGTTTCCCCGAAAAATCCCCAACTTGACCAACCGCTTATGGTTGTACCACTGCCAGATACTACCAGCTAGTCTACCCATTCATCTAGCTCAAAACACCTGAATGCTAGAACAAGGATACTTACATTCATCGCCGAAATCTTCGGAACATCACTTGGATAGTACCCCAGCTAAGACGGACCGCCGTTGAAGAACGTGTGGTATTCACCTTCTCACTCAAGAATCTACTCTGAAACCATCCAGAACTCCTTCGTGGGCCCGGAAACATTCAGCATGTCTTCGTTATCTGACTGAGCAGCCGGTTGCGGGAATTGCTGAGGAACTTGCTGGGCTAATCCTTGACGGAGTGACGAGATTTCAAAATCGATCTGGTCGTTCCAAGATGGTCACTCATTCAATTCACCTAGCATTTAATATTTTCTTTTGACATGTTTTTTTGATTTTCATTGTTACTATAGCACACACAGTTTTGGCCTTCCAAGCGGCCGGGTATCATCCCAAAGACAAAATTTATTACAAACAAAAAAGGGGAAAGGGAGACGAGGGGAGAAGAGCAAAGGCGGAGGACCGCCTGAAGATGCCTCAAAGAAGCATCTCCAGGTCGGCAGTGTCCATTTCGGACAACGGGGAAGAAGATCGGGACCCAGCACTGCCGGAATCGGCCGCCTTCTTCTTTGAAGCAGCCGATCCCTTGGCTGCGGAGGCCCTGGCAACAGGACGAGAGGTCTTTGCCTTTTTCGGCTCTCTCTCGTCCTGTGCCTTTGGGTCCTCCACGGCCCTGGCCTTGCGCTTCTTGCCCGCTCCAGCAGTGGTGTCTTTGCTCTCTTGATCAGTCGTGGTCTGCTGATCCGCGAAAGTCACGGCTTTGCGCTTGGGGCGGGCTGGGGCGGGCTGGGTCGACTCCGTGTCGGGGACCGGATGTTCGGTGTTGGCAGATGGTGCCACCGCTGTCTTGGACTTTGGCTTGGCTTTGGCAGCCTTCGCCTCGGGCTCTGCGGAAGCCTTGGTAGACCTCGCAGTGGATCTGGTGGACTTCCTGGTCGCAGGTTTGGTGACCCTCGTTGCAGGGTCATCCTTCTTCGCAGTCACCTTGTCTCCCTTCTTGATCGTGCCAGCTTTCTTCGTTGTGCTGGTCTTCTTCTTGTCACCAGATTTGGTGGCCCTCGTCTTTTTGGCAGGGGGCTTTGGCTCCTCCTGTGCCAGCTGGGACTGCGGTGCAGTGAACCGCGAGCCCTGGTCAGCATCCGGCATTTCCAGATCCGCCGCTGTACTGGCGTCCTGCTCCTTCTGTCTGTACCACTGTTCAAGCTCGAAGATGTATGTCCTTTCCAAATCTTTGACATGTTGATTCAGTTCATCATCATCGTTGTGCTCGTCTACGCATTGGTGACACTTGACGTAGAATGTGTTGTTGACAGCTGGGTAACCCAGGCGCTCAAACTCGGGGATCGTGCTACCCACCATTTCGGCTTTCTTCCAGTTCAAGCAATCTTCGCAGTAGCCATTGGCGCACCAACGGCAATGGTAGAGAAGCCCTCCAGTCTGAGAGACCTTCTTGGTGCAGTCTGAGCACTGGTGTTGTGGGCAGTTGAACTTGTTCCTTGTCTTCAGAACTTTTTGTTGATCTTTGTCGAGGCAGTTTGCGTGATAGGCGCGCGGACATGTGTCGCATAGGTAAAGTTCACCATGGCTCTCAGCATCATCCCAGCACTGTTGACAGTGGCCCTGATTCTCCCAAGAAATCTTCTTGACATCTTTAGCAGGGATAGGCTCAGCTGGTGCTTTCTTTCCCGACAGCGTAGGCACGGCTTCCCATTTCTTACATCCGACAGAATTCTTGTTGACAGCATAGCCGTCGATCTCAACAGTCGTGTTCTTACCAACGCGGCGATCTGCGCGGTTGAGTTCAGGGAGTTCGAATGCAGATGCCGCAGCTCTCTCTTTCCTGCTCTTCTTGCGATCGTACTTCTTTCCTTCAAAGATGGCGCTGGTGACCTGCTCCATTCTGGCAAGCCACTGTTCTTCGTCCACAGCCGGTTCGTTGCCATCAGTAGCGGCTCCAGAATTGGAAGAACTGTCTTTGCACTTCTCGATGATGGTATCAAGATCCCAGTTCAACATCTCAGCGACATCGATCTCAGGGTGAGCAAGAGTCTGAGCGCCACGACGAATTATTGCAGAGAGTTCGGTTGTATTGAGCTGATGCTTGTTATCATCCGCAGATTGCTCCATAGTGCCGTCCCGCATCGACTCGGTGATCTTGGCGGACAAATAGAGTTTCTTCTGAATGCGGCCTGTCATCTGTTCCTCAACAGTTCCACGAGTACATAATTTGTACACTGTGACTGGCTGGGTCTGGCCAATGCGATGGGCGCGTGCTTCGGCTTGCAAAGTTTGTTGCGGATTCCAATCTTCGTCCATGAAGATGACTTCTGTCGCCGCGGTCAAGTTGATGCCGAGACCTCCAGCTTTGGTGGAGATCATCATGAGGTTGTGGTCGTCAGACTTGTCGTTGAACCGACGGATCTGAAGGTTGCGAATTGCCGAAGGTGTCTTACCATCGTACCTGAGGTACTTGATGGGTTGGTCCATGATGGCTATGAGATCCTCGCACATGTTTAGTTGCTCTGTGAACGTGGAGAAGAGAAGGACCTTCTTGCGTTTCTTCAAGATGAGGTCTTCCAAGAGCTTCTTGAGTACGATGTACTTTCCAGATGCTCTGATGATGTGGTCGCCCAGCTCGTAAGGCTCAGGGCGCACTTCCTCCTTCATGTACGGATGGGAGCAGACTTTCCGCAGCTCTGAGAAGAGATGCCTCAATTTCCCCCAGTTGCTGCCCTTTTTAGCCGCTTTCTCTTCTTCCATGACCTTCGAGATGATCGCGCGAGTCTCAGCCCACTCATCTGGCTTTGACTCCAGCCTGCGTTCCAGCAGCTCGAGCTCTGCAACCCTTTGCTCCTCTGCAGCGTCATGCTTCTTAGCGGTCTCTTCTTTACCTCGAACGTCATCGAAGACTTGTTCAAGCAAGTTGTCGCTTTGCTCAGTCAGGAGGCGGGTGTAGTAGAACCGCTGCATTGGAGTAAGTGGAACATAGAGCAGCACCTCTTTCTTTGGAGGGAGGTTCAGATCCACGCCAGGGCTGGTCTTCATGCGGCGAAGCATGACGAGCTCTAGAAGAACTCTGGCAGAATTGAGGAAGGAGGTATCGACCTTGCCGCGGCTAAGATTGAAAGAGTCTTGAAACCGCTGACGTGTACGATCGGTAAAGATTTCGGGGTACAACCAGTGAAGGAGAGCCCACATCTCCGTAAGGTTGTTCTGTAGAGGAGTCCCTGTGAGGATCATGCGATATTCAGACCTCATGTGCTGCAGTGCGTTTGAGACATTGGTTGCGTCATTCTTGACTTTGTGTCCTTCATCGAGGACTACGTAGCGCCAAACGAATGCCTTCTTGAACCAATCTTGCTCGGCAACAAATGTCTCGTAGGAAGTCACGATTATCTTGTACGCAGTTGATTCATCTTCATCATCAGACTCGATAGTGTAGAGATCATCCTTTTTGGCGGCCCGTCGACGATTGTTCTTTTGCTTCTTCGACCGCAATGTCTCTGCACCGTACTTGTCTTGCTTTCCGAGAGCAACTTTCTTGAGCTCTTCGCGAAGCACCTGTGGGCCGTGGAAGCGCAAGACCTTGAGATTAGGAGTCCAGCGCTCAGCTTCGTTCACCCAGGACTGGAGAACGCTGAGAGGACACACGACGAGATACGGGCGGTTTTCGTCAGTTCCGTCACTGGGCGCTTGCATCTCTTCGACGTATTGAAAGAGTGACAAAGTCTGCAGTGTCTTGCCTAGACCCATCTCATCCCCGAGCATGCATGACATTCCATTGGCATGCATGTGCGCCAGGTAAGATAGGCCTTTCATTTGGTACGGCTTCAACGTCGCAGTGACACCTTTCGGCTGCTCTTTGAGATCTTCGTAGTTGATGTACGACTGAGTGCCTTCGGGGCTTTGCCGGGAGGGAGATTCGGAAGCGGTGAGGTTGGTTATGTAGTTTGCTTCCGGAAGAACAGGAAGGAACTTCTCCTTGTTATGAACCAGAAAAGCATCGGCTTTGGCCCTTGTGACGTGGTGGATGTGGTCGCGGATCTTGCGGCGAGACGTTTCGGCCTTAGGACCAAGCTGCTTGGGCTCGGTGCGATGACTGCGACGGTTTGTACGAGCGGTGACATCTGAGTACAGCATAGGTTGTGTGCCATTGTTGACTCGGTTTGAGGAGCGCAACCCCACGCGCGAAGTTGGGGCAGAGATCTCATAGGGCGCAGGTCGTTGCACTGTACGTGGGCGGAGCGTGCGGCGGGGCATTGGCGCTGGTTCAGGCTGTTGCAGCTCGTCGCTCTGGGGGGCTCCGTTACGACTCATCTCGCCGGTGCTCTGTGCAAGGCTTGAGGCAAACGTGTTTGCGACAGAGTTGCCAGAAAGATTCCGCGCGAGCTGGTAGGTGTTGGAGAATGGATTGTTTGGAGGATCGATGACAGTTTGTGAGAGGATGGGGGTGTTGTTGACAAGCACACCTCTGCGCGCGTGAGAGACAGAAGTTGGCGACCGTAGAGAGCCAAATTGTGAGAGAAGGTGAGAGACAGAAGCTGCTTGGGGCGTGAGGTTTGTAGTGGGGGTGGTGGGTGGAATGTTCTGGTCTGTGTTTTGCGCAGGCATAGTCGCGTTGAATTGCGCTGCCGGCAGTGTGTCCAATTGAATCACATACAGGTGGGGATCAAAAGAGCAGAAGGTGAGATTCAATAGGGAGGGGGGAGTGCGCGACGACAACAATGGCATTGCTGGCATCGAATTGTTGATAGGGCTGAATGGCAGCTTTATCGATAAGACTGGGGAGACGCGCCGCCGACTTTTTTGCAGGGATCCCGCCCCGCCGCCACGCGAATCCCTGCGGAGCCCGGAACGCCCCGTCCCAGCCTTTCACCACCACTGCACAGCTCTATCGTGTCCCATCCCACCACTGCGCAGCTCTATCGTGTCCCATCCCGCCACCGCTCGACCGTTTATGTCGTCGCCTGCCGTCGTCTCCAAATCGTCACTTGCCGTGCTATGGCCCGCTACCATGCCTTCTACGTCGCTCGCTCCGACGGAACGCTGGAAACCACTCATGCGCGCAAGACGGAACGAAACGAACCCACGCCCGACCAGCTAGACCGCACGCCCGACGCAAATGGCGTTCGAGACTATTACCGTGAGATCCCTGAAGACGAGCAAAAGCATATCGACTGGCGACGGAAGCTGGGCGGCATGTTGATGCGAGAAATTGGCAAGCCCGAGGAGCAACGTAAGCCTGCATGGCTCAAAATATACCATACGGTTGTTACTGATACCGTCGATGTCAGATAAGGGCTGTATCCTTGCCGCTCTGCCCGAGAACTATCGCCTCTACGAGCACATCAAGCAATCCCAAGACGGTGATAAAAAGTCTGCCAAGAACCACGCAGGTGGTGGTCACGACAGGCAGGATGCCTATCTTTACGGACATCCACAAGGAAGAAAAAAACGCTTTCGGAGTCCAGCAGACTACTTTCCGCACCTTCTGTGGCTTGTCACAGATGCTGATGCCGATCCAAACAATTGCACTTGCAAGCTTTGTTGTCCAGAGGAACTTCAGGGCGAGCCAAAACCTCCGCCGGTTAAAGAACTTAAAGAGAACAGCGCTCCCCCCGCGTCGCCCAAGCCCAAAGGCCCTATAGTTGTAATACCCAGGAGATCTAGTAGCACTCATGCGTCCAACTCGACTACACCTGCTGCTACACCTGCGACTACACCTGCAACCACACCTGGAACACAGCCTGCCGAGCCTGTCGTTCGCCCTACCAGCGCCAACCCTCAGCTACCGACTTCTCATAGCCTCTCCCTTCCCGACTGGCAGTTTGATATGCAGTACGACTCTCTGCTATTTCGCCCGGGCGAGATCGTATGGTACGATCGTGGCGTGGCTTGGGGTCTGAGTGTGATAATCCGACGCTGGGTCACTCGACCGGCTTCGATCTCCCAGCAATCGTCCAAAAACTATATTGTTCAGCCTCTTAACTACCCACCACAGTACCCCTCACCCGTTCTCATGACTCTGGAATCATCGCTACGGCCTTGGCTCGCATGGTCACCACCGGAATGTACTATTGAGACGTTACGTCGTCCCGATCTCACGTTTGATCGTATAGATTGGGATCATCTGGTCGCGGTTTTCATGAATGGCGGCATGAATGGTGATCTCGGTGTAGACGCCAGTATCCTCGCTGCCAAGATGATCGATGGTACATATACACTGCAACAGCTCCTCAGCACTACAAACCTCGGACCGGCCGGGACTGAACGTCGGTGGGGTGCGCTCTTCCTTGGCGCCGAGAAGATTTGGGTTGGAGAACCTGTGCGTCTCCGGCAGCCTCAGGCTAATAGGGCGGAGACTGTGTTCGTTGTATCTGCAATCTCCGAAAGGATCCAACCGCAACCCTCGTACAACCCGGCATCTACTGGGTCCTCATCATTCGTCACTCTATTTGGTGACTTATACAGTCTGACCCACGTTCCCTGTTCGCATCCATCTGCGATACCACCTAACCCGCGTAACCTGCCAATACGCATGGCCAAAGACGCAGCTGTGCGAGCAAATGCCAGTGTTCCGGTAAGACGCGAAGCGGGTGTTTGGCGGCTCGCTTCAGCGAGGGTTTCCAAGCCACTCTCCGAGATCAAAGGGCGCTGGTATGAGAGCAGTCGGCTGTTGCCTATCCTGCACGAAAAGGAGGTCTACGAGGACCAAATCAAGCAGGGCTCAGTCCAGGATACGGGTGTCTGGATGAACGGGCGCGGTGACAGTCTATCGCGACGACCACATCAGGGCGACTCGCCTCAAAATATCGGAAGCGGTGTCCGTCAAGCTGAGCGGAAGGATGCATTGGGGAGGTGTGTGCCTCCGGGACTGGCGATAAACGACTCTCTTAATGAGCCAAATGAGGCAGATTTACAAGGTGTCGAGAGGGGCCAACAGCAAGGCCAGCAGGATCGGCAAGTGCAAGACCAGCAACAACACCAAGCAGTGGAAGGCTTCGACCCAGCAGGACCCGGCTTGGAAGAATTTATGAACCTGGAGAGCATGGAGGGCGATACTGCTATGCTGGATGGTCCAGAATTTGGAGGTCAGACGGGCGCGGGATTCTACTAACTACTCAGCATTGCTTTTACTGGCGGAGGAGCATATACCCTTTTGCTTTGTTCAGAAAGCTATCGCAGCACAACTCGGGGCGTCTGGGTCATGGAAAAACAAGAGGACGGAAACAGACACGTTTAGCAGCCTTTAGGCCACTTTCATATTTCTACTATACGGATACTGTTCAATTCTCAGAACGGAGTCCTCAACCTATACAATATAGACAAAGCTTCTATCACTCAAGTCGCAATAATAAGGGAAAATTTGACCAAGAGACACTGGGGGGCGTGCTGAACACTTTTCAACGTTGGCTGCATCTTCAACACAAGGATCATCATGATCGGGAAGTCGATCCGAGGATCCATGTGTGTCATAATTGACAGCCGAGCGCACGTCCCAGCTCCTATTTCGACCTTCAGATCGAGCTTCATCTTGGCAGCTACAGTCCACCCTCCCTTCAGGCTTTTGAAGTCCGTTCGGCATGACAGTATTGTTCTATATAGACACCTCCTCAACCCTTGTTCGCCACGCCGGGAGCGAAAAATCCGGACCGCCAGCGCCGCCATGGCGTCTCAACTACTCATCGGAACGAGAATGAGAATGCTCCCCAGGAGCAGCAAGTCACTATGGAGCAGACACTTGAAGCTCTGGCTGAGTTGCGACTCTTTGAGGAGCAGCGAGGCGGTCGTATTCAACTTATCATCGCGCTCACAAAGCATGAGGGCATCCTGACCCGCAGGCTTATTGCTCAGCGCACGAATCGCGTGGGATTGATAGCTTCTTTCAGCCAGAGAGACCACACCAGAGGTTCCAGATGAAAACACCATGGACTGGTCCATGTTTTTACCGTTTTCTGCTGTATGAAATCAAGCCGAGGGCGACACTAGCTCTACCGTTATAAGGGGGTTTGACTTTATTCCAATCTCTTCCCTATCTCCCCTCAGTTCTGAGATGTTTGTACCGACTGGCCGGCTCTACAGTGCACCCGTAACAATCTGAAAGTGAAAGCTGCTCGAGGCCTGGACATCTTAGTCGTACGTACAAACCTTTCGAAACCAATGACTGACAAAATATTCTATGTCGTATCAGCTTTCCTCTTTCTGTCTCACTGCGCAGCAATAATTCATCGTTACGATAAACACAAGCCCATATTCCACATATTTTTGCTGAAGGCATTGATCGGATCGCTGGAATTATTGGAGACATTTTTCCTGGCTCTTTCTGTGCTTATCGCGCTGGAAGGTTTCTCTACTCACGAAGTATTACTGTTCTCTGGAATCAGTGCGTGGTGCGATAACAAATTATCTTTTCGACTTTGAAATGGGGTTGTCTCCAATTGCACAGACAATTTGTAATTATGCTCATTCGATATGCCAGTACACGACGGTGCCCCAGTTAATAAACATCGATTGACAATAATATGGTTCAGCGTTGGCCGTGCAGAGATTGCGTTTGGATCGCTCACAATATGCAGTTCCTGAGCCTCGATGATTGTGAGTGCCTAAATAGGCGCAACCACAGGCATTGCTACGAAGTAAGGCGACGCGAGAAATAAACGGGTATTTCCAGCAAATGGGAGCCAGTTCTAATAACCACGAAAAGAAACTGTTTAGATAGAAGTTATATCAAAGGATGCAGTAGTTTATTCTGATGGATATGAAGATCGGGCAAATTGTGCTCCAGTCTGGCTGCAAACGTGGTGCTGCTTGCAAGCAAGGTGATGTCTCCATCTTACTCAGACCTCTTCCTCACCGGAGGCAAGCCGAACCAACAGACCATCATGACAACATACAGGCCCATGCAAACCGGATGTAGCACGAAAGTGCCGACCGCCTGCGACAAGATACCAACCGTAAAGGGTGCGATTGCGCCGCCCGAGCTTCCGGCGCCGGCAATGATACCAACCGCACTGGTCTGAATATTCTTGGGCAAAAGCTGACTGAAGATGGTTTGGCCGCAAGGATATATGGGCCCGAGTAGGAGACCGACAATGGAGACCGCAACAGCGTCACCAACAACGTTAGGAATCTGCCAGACCAGAAGCTGGAAGGCGATGGAGCCCATGATCAGGCCGTACACGAAGCGCTTCTCACCGACGCGTGGCGCTAGGTGGGTGAGGGTAAATCGTCCAAGTGTTATGCCGCCCTTAATCTCGATTTTAGTTTGATACGGAGAGGACTTGATGGGTAATAAGTACTTACGAAGAAACCAGCGGTGACGTATCCGACTTGACCCGGGTCTCCATTACGGTAGGTGATCAGATAGCTGATGACCCAACCTGAGACAGAGACTTCGGCTCCCTGGTAGACAAAGATGAAGAGCGCACCAAAGATGGTAGTCCTATTGTTAAGTGCCTTTTTGAGCACTAGGCCCTTTGTCAGGGTCCCTTGAGCACGAAGTGAAGCGGTTCGCTCGAGAGACGAGAGGAGTTGGACTGGGGCTTCTTTCTCGTAATCCTTGAAGGACCAACCGTTGAAAATGATACAGACGGCGCGGATCCCCAAGGGAATGAGGTAGAAGCGGGACCACAAGGTACCATGAGATGCCATTGTCGTGGCTATGATAGGTCCGATGGTACCACCGAGGCCGTAGCAACCGTGGAAAAGCCCAAGTACAACCGTGGCGTTGGCTAGATTGGAGCAGAACACATTGTTCAAGGCAAGTGGAATGGCAAACCCAAAGCCCAAGGGAAAGAAGGCAGCAACAACTGCGCCAAATGGAGGAGTGCAAGCAAGGATGATGTAGCCGACCATCATGATCGCCTCAGACAGCATCAGCGTCTTCGCTCTTCCGAGTCGAGTCTCTATGGCGTCGCAGGCGAAAGCTGCAGCGATAAAGCCGGCCGCATTGGTTACGAAAATGGTCGAAACTACAGCATAGCCGATGCTGTAGTCCTTCTCCATGTATGGGATCAAGGGACCAGGTGCGGAATCGTTCAGACCATTAGCCACCTGGACAAGACAGGCACAAAGGATGCGCCATTTATTGATCGGCGGGTTCCACATTGTCTGCACCAGGCCAGCAGCTTGAGAGTCATCGTCGGGTGCGGCCTCGATCACACTGGGGGTTATGGGCGTCTGAGTGCCAGTGCAGGGCGTTTGGGGTGCTGTGGTGTTGGCGGATGGAGCTTCTGCATGGTCCGCAAATGCAAGCCTATCGAGTTCGATGGCAGAAGGGGTCTGAACGGTCAAGGACTTTTGCTTGACAGCTGGTGGGCGGGCAATTGGATTAGAGGTCTGCTGGATCTCAAAGAGAGAATGGAAAGGGTGAGAAGTCATGGCGGCGGATAGACTGGTCTTTCGCTGTTGAGCAGCCGCCGGGAAGAAACTACATCGAAGTTCAGGAAGAGAGGGAGAATTTAGAGGCGTCAAGAGGAGCTCGGAATTGGCTTTCCAGGTCGGCTGAGTAATTCTAGCCACTGCCAGTGGGAATGGAGTTAAGTCACTGTATGAGCCAGGAGGTAAGATAAGTTTGGTAACTTAAGCTGCGGGGCAATCTGCTGCTAGTTATTTGACGATGGCTGATAACAGCGAGAAGTACAGTGACGTTATCTGAGACAGTGGCTTGCGCACTGTAGACTCGCAGAAACTCCTCGAATGCTTACTTTCTTCTGACTGCGCTGCCATGCTGCGGCAACTCCAAGCATTGTTTGGTCGTGGTGGCCGGGAGCATCCCGCGCGGAGTTTCGGGCCGAGATGTCCAGCCGGCCTGTGCAGCAGCACCAGAAAAGTTCCGACTTGTCAGCACCCTCTTGTCCACCAGCAATCCACACCGTCAGTAAACATGGGACGTCCCAAGCGCCAGCTCCTTGCCACTGCCGATGCGACTCTCAGCCCTCCCGATGAACTCACAGCCTCTCAGTCTATTGCCCGCGTCGTTCGCGCTGCCGGCAACAATCTCTACTACGTCGAGCTTCCCACCGCCAAAGAATCCCTCGTAGAGCTACCAGCCAAATTCCGCAACACCATCTGGATCAAGCGTGGGAGCTACGTGCTGGTAGATCGACAGGCTATGGCTGAGCGGGAAAATAAACTCGATGGTGAGATTGTGAACGTGGTGCGAGACGAGAAGGAGTGGAGGAAGCAGAGATACTGGTATGGCTCGAGGCGACACATTTCTGGTCTTGGGTACTGATAATTCCAGGCCGGCCGAGTTTAAGAAAGTGTCCACCTACCCCGAGGATAGCGACGAGGACGAATCTACCGTGGGCAAGATGCCCCCCTCGGATTCCGAGGACGAATCTTGAGCGCCGCCCCAAATATCGTCACACATCCGTCTCCACCTACTCGGCCTTTACAAACTTCTCAATGACCTCGTAGTCTTTCCTCGTCCCTCGCCACACTCCAGCAACCGTGAAAGCTAGCACGCCCACGACCACCGTCGAGCTTGTTTCTGTGCTTGGGAACACGTTCCATGCCCATTCTTGAGCGGCCCACAGGCCAAACTGGATGACGGGATGGTACCCGGCGCGCCAAAGTAGGAACGGCGTAGTCCAGGCTAGGAAAGCGAAGAACTGGTAGTGGAGGGATCTGGCGCATAGCATGCCGATTGCCATGGCCGATAACATGGCCGTCATAGTGAACTGCGGAGATATGCGTTTAGAGATGTGTGCCCAGTCCAGGGGCTGCTTGAAGGCCATCATGATACTGTCAGGCAGGCTGCGATCTGCGGGCTTGAACCAGCGGGTGCTGGCAAAAAAGCCAAGTAGAACGACATGTGAGAATAGCAGTTCAAGTGAAAATTGCTTCGAAAGGAACGTCTCCTCTGGCAAAAAGCGCCAATTGACCGTCCACTTGTAGAGAAAAACTCGTGTGAGCTCAAAAGCCCGCGAGAAGTATCCTCGTGCATTTGCGTTGATGAATGGTAGCCCAAGCAGGACCTGGAATCGTCTGATGTCAATACTAGCGCCTATACTTAGGAGTGCATTCATGGATCCTCCCTACTTACTTGTAGTTGAAACATGAGCCCGGCTTGTGTGAGTGCTTTGTCGCGCCCTAAGCTCTGCAGTAAAATGATCGCGACTGCGGGCAGCGCAAGTAGGACACTCATCTTTACGCCGACGCCGGCGGAATAGAAGAGAGAACCCAAGGTCCACATGCGCTTCTGATACATGTACACTGCAAGGAAGAAAAACCCGACTGCAAAGCAATCATTGAAGCAGCGGAGCATGAAAATGCTATGCAACCTCTTCGAGAGGATCAGCATAGGGAATACATATGGCGGAGCCTTCGGCATCACGTTAGCTGCAATTCTGTCGCGCATCGGTGGTACTTGGAAAAGGGTGCAGATACCTGAGCAAGACGGTAGCAGCTCATCACCACGGCCAACACGGCCAAGTACAGGACACCAAAAATCAGCTGCGCGAGCTGAATATTGTGGCCGCCATCCGTAAAGGCATGAAGGATGCGGTAAATGTAGACGTGGGCACCCGGGTACACGAGAGGCCCAGTGCCGCCTTTGATCATAGTGTAGTCTCGCTCGCCGGCTATGTATTGCGACACTTGCTCCATGTAGGCTCTCCAATCAATCTCAGTATCTGAAAAGAATTAGAATACCAACGGGGATGATGGCGCAGTCTTGATAGCTGACATGGGATTTTCCAGATGATGAAACCACACAGAGCGGCATCCGCAGCCAGAAGCAATGGGCAAAGCCATTTTGTGTGCTTTGGATTCTGAGCCAGATCGAGGCCCTGGTTGATGAGACGGTTCATCTTTTTTTCATGGATGTGGGTGCAGTCAGGAAAGGGGAAACGCGATAAACCGTCAAGAACGCGTGGTGTTGAGCCAGCTCGTGCACGCACCGTCCCCGACAATCAGCCTGATGATGGCAATGTCTTATGTTCGTGTCCGACGGCATTTTGGTATTTGTGTATTCAACATGCGACTGAACTATCTTCGAGCTTCACGAAAGCAATGTTCTATTGATCTCTATGGGTAATGCTATGACTTCCGCATGCATCCTCAGCCCCAAACCTTATGGTAGTAACCCATAATGCCGCCACCTGAGGCGAGGTGGCATCACCGGAGCTTTTAATGCAAGCTTTTATGTAGCAACCCATCGGAAAGCGACCGTTCTGAGGAGATGTCACAGACAGCTAGAATACCAACATTCGTAGCATGGGGGAAGCCGCTGGTCTCCTCTCGGAGTCGAGATGGTAGATTCCTTAACTCTGAAGAGCACCGATCCGACTCTCACCGTTCCCACTGGGTACCTTTGAGACGCTGCATCAGATACTCTACTTCGACTTCCTTTGTCAAAGGAATGACCCAGTCCTATTTACAAAATCAGTAGGATTCCCCACGTGGAATCACGGCCAACTGACCTTGTACATAGCAACCACAGCATCCACATTGATCTTTGGCGGTTTAGCCATAGGAGCCTCCGGATCGCGACCATAATTCGTTGCCTTTAGCTTCAACCTCTCCAGCACTTTCTGCTCCACCGCGGCATCCGTGATCGCTTCATCGATACCCTTCCGATCTTCATCATGGATGAGCTTGACAAATCGGTCGGTCTCCTTTCTGAATTTGCTCTCTGCGACGAATTTTCCGTAGTGAATACGCCGAGACAGAGCCTGCAAGCACGAAATGTCGTCTACAGCCGCGGAGCCGTAGTGTCCGCTCGATTCCTTTTCGTCTAAGCCGGTGGCACATGCGGCCGGCAAGATGTTCTCGATGTAAACCTTCTTGAGCTTCTCATTCACGTTGACGTTGTTTGGGTGGAGAACAGGCGGGTAGTCGATTGGCTTCAAGATAGGGGTCCGCAAAGCTTCGGGGAAGAAAGGGTATTCATCTGGGGACTGGTAGCGGCGCAGGCGAGAATGGAGACGTTCCTGCTCAAACAGGAGCCAGTCGAAGAAGCTCAGAGGACTGTCGGGAACCTCAATGGCGCCAGGGACATAGATGCAGCGATTGAGTGGGTATTGGACGCGTTCGATGAGATATACGGTGATGGTATCTTCGAGCCGGCTAATTCGAAGTCAGCCCCGGGGCAGCATTACCGCGTTCGTTATTAGTTCTGTGGCTAGTTGCAAAGTGAGGATTTTATTCATCCTCCTGCCTAATGTCCTTCGACGCCAGATAGTGGGGGTGCGCTGGTACTCACATCAAGGTGGAACGGATATTCGCCAAGTCCAAGACCTCGTCAGCATTGGTCAGACCGACGGCAGTGTCCATGGCAGAGTATTGAACTGACTCTTGTGCGAGTCTTCACTCTGGCGTCGGCGTCAGCTGTCTATCATTGTGGTGATTGGAGTTGCACCGTTGCTGACGGATTGCCCGCCATCTGTCGGAGCTTTGTCGCTGCATTCGCCGATGATGCAACTTCGAGCTTTCCCACATCTTCTTCTGCTCTCCTCCATCCGACAGGCACACGCGACACTTCTTGTATAGCTATCCACGCTCGCTTGACCGCCCGTTGACGTTTGATGACCATGCCCGTAAACCTTTGAATTGCGCGACGGAAGACCTATGGCCAGTTCCATGCGCAGAGACAGCTCGCCCTCTTCCATGCGCGGTAGAGGGAGGCCGAGAAGTCCGCCCGAGGACACGGAAGACGATGCATTCGGCGCAACCGTATGTTCTAGCCGTGCTAATCATCCAAATCGCCCGCTGACCCTCAGCAGTCGAGGCAGCTCGAAGCTTTTGGGCGAAAGGTCACGGCAACAGCAAACCACCTCATCGGGCCTCTGGGCGAAGCTGGGGTCAGCCAGCACTACCAAAACGCGCTCGGAGAGCTGAATCGAGAGATACGGCGACCCAATATACAGAGATCCGTCTTCGATCTTGCTCGAACTACTCCAAGAGAGCTTGTCCGCTCGAAACTCTCAACGACCGAGATCGAGCATCGAGCTCTTACATACCTGCCCGATGAACTCCTTCTGAACATTCCGGAGACAAATAGCTCTTATTCTCTGTTCCAAGGCTTTCAGGCCACTTTACCAGAGGAAGACAAGCACCAACACAAGCGAAAACATGGCGGGAAGCATAATTCGAAGGGCCAACGTCTCTTGGGTGATGGAGAGAAAGAGGAGGACGGCCCCCCGTCAGTCACTCGGTTGAGGAATGAGAAGGATAGTCTGAGCCACCGCCTAGAGATGATGGGCGTGCGGAAGAATATGTGCAGCACGGAGATCCGCGAGATCGACAACAAGATCGCCAATCTGAACACTATGCGGAAGATCGTACTGGACAGATTGGCCGGGTTGGAGCGCGAAGAGTCGGAACTGGAGCATGAGCTGCTGGACGTAGACAACAGGTTAGAGGACATAGAGGAGGAGCTCGAAGATGCCGCTGCACTGTCGCAAACATCTCCAAAACCGAGCATTGAAATTGCGGAAGATCCAGAGCGAGAAGGTTCCCCCGGGTTCATGTCCGAGTCCATATACGAAAAGCTTCCCCCAGCGCCTACTCCAAAAGCGCGTCGGCGGCGAACAAACAGACGCATTTCAATGCCAGTCTTGCACGAGCACCTCGAGCCCGGCTCCAAGATCAAGGAACTACCTGCTCACGCCGACATGATAACCGCCCTGGATTTCGATATGCCCTTTGGTACGATGGTTACTGCTGCCTTGGATGATACGATTCGCGTTTGGGACCTAAACGCGGGTCGCTGCATGGGACAGCTGGAAGGTCATCTTTCATCTGTACGCTGCCTCCAAGTTGAAGATAACATCGTCGCCACTGGCTCCATGGATGCATCTATCCGCCTCTGGGACCTCAGTCGTGCTGAATATGCACCTCAAGATAACAGAATCAGCAGGAGCGGTGAGGAGGATGAAGAAGACGCGCTCGGCTTTGAGAACGAGGATGATGCACCTCCTCTTCCTCCTCCAACCAGTATGCAGGATTGTCCGCTATTCAGTCTGGATGCACACGTCGCCGAGGTCACGGCGCTGCATTTTAGAGGCGACACGCTTGTTTCTGGATCTGCGGACAAGACTTTAAGGCAATGGGATCTGGAGAAGGGCCGATGTGTACAGACCCTGGATGTACTATGGGCGGCAGCACAAGCAACTGCTACGCTCAACCTGAACGGGACTGATTGGCGTCAGCCCGGCCGCGTACCGGACGCGTCTGCGGATTTCGTCGGTGCACTGCAGTGCTTTGAATCTGCACTGGCTTGCGGCACTGCGGATGGCATGGTTAGGCTCTGGGATCTGAGAAGCGGGCAAGTACACAGGAGCCTCGTTGGGCACACCGGACCTGTCACGGCGCTACAGTTTGACGATGTGCATTTGGTGACTGGAAGTCTCGACAGGAGCATCCGGGTGAGCTTCTTCCTTCGCCCGACTCGACGCAATCTGGAATACGGTGCTAACAATTTTAGATTTGGGATCTTCGCACAGGTTCGATCTACGACGCCTATGCTTACGATCATCCTATTACCAGCATGATGTTTGATGCTCGGAGGATCGTAGCTGCTGCTGGTGAGGATGTTGTTAAGGTATACGACAAGACCGACGGAAGGCACTGGGATTGCGGACCTGGTGCTGCGGCAGAGAACGTGGAAACGCGGTTACCGTCGATCGAGCATGTGAGGATCAAAGATGGTTATATGATTGAGGGAAGGAGAGATGGCACCGTCGGTGTCTGGTCGTGCTGATCACAGACCGGCAAAATATCATCGCGAAACATGCCGGAACTGTGGAAATCTGCTTCGTGCGGATATATTTGCAAGAACCTCGGGAAGATGCTTGCATCGCTCGATCCGTACCGGTCAGGTTGCAACATGTCTTGCACAGCGCAAGTCGTGGATACCTAACGAATTGAAATGGAGGAGAGACCGTTATGCGTTGTCTCATTTGACAACCGTCCACAACAGCCCCAGCTCCCTGACTATGTATGGATATCGTACTCCCAACTGTGCATTATCATCGTCCGTCTGTGTTGACATTTATCGAAGAGAACACCTGGCCCATTTTTCCTGTTCAATTACATCCATACCACCAACGCCGTGCCACGCTATGCAGAATCCAAGAATGTAACAAGACAGGCCTATTCTTCCGTGCCAAGGCCAAGGAAGTCTGTCTTGAGACAGGCATCAATGAACGCCCAAATCTTCCAGTAGAAACTTGCATTATCCTTGTCAAAGCTCCCATCCTCTTTCCTGGGGACTTCAGAGCCGATGACCTCAATACCGGTGCCAACGAACATCCCGATTATTGGCGTATTTCCAAGTCTCTGTTGCCACCAGCTACCAACGGGAAGCAGGGCTTGCTCTGCTGGCCGAAGAATAGCTCGACGGGCACCGCGAATGCGACCAGCAGCAGGCTGTGGAGCATCTTGCTTTGCATTAGCTGTTGCCGCCGCCTCAGACTTCGGATTGTTCGATGGAATGGAGCCTCGCTGTCTCAAATTCCCATTCGCGTTTTCTCGGACCGTTGCTGAAGATGCAGTATCGGACGTGCTCGGACTGGCGGTGTCGTTTCTGAACGTAGTACTTGAGTGCGCTGGGCTTTCCGTTGCTGCTGCTGCGGCGCCCATCTGAGTCGCCGGGATCGCAGTATCCCCTCTCTGAGGTCCAGTACCGCGGAACAGCTCAGCAAAGACAGCATGGCCGTGAATTGTATGTGGCGAGTAATGACACGCGAGATCGGCTGCCTCAGGCGAATCGAAAGTCACCTTGATCCAGTGTACCCCGCCGGCATATGTGTTCTTCTTGCGCAGCGCGGCGGCAGACAGGTTGCCTTGGAGCGCAGCTCGGGTAAGGCTGAGTGACTGATTGTATTTGGAATGGGGTGGGTGGCGCTCGTAGTCTTCGTAGATGAACCCGGAAGAGACGCGCTCGTAGTATTCGATGGCTGCCCATTGTGTCTCGCTGCTATAGCCGTAAAGTATGACCTCCGTAGGTTCTTTCGTGCTTGTAACTTGTCCGGAAGGGACGACAGGAGAGGCGGAGAGTGACTGCGTGGGTCCCGTGGCAGAAGGCTGTTTCGCCTCTGGAGCTTTCGTTTGGGTGAACAGGTCGTCGATGAGCTTCAGGTTTTCGATCTTTGCCAGATCTTCTTTGCGCGCTGGCGTCCCCGTCGTCTTGCTCCGTGATAAGCCTCGTCTACGTGTCGAACGTCCGAAGGGGCCTTTCTCTTCCACATGCCGCCGCTGACTGTGCTCAGGACTATCAATGAAAGAATTAGTAAAGCGTCCAGCTGTATTGGTACTGGTTGAGAGGGTTCGAGCGTCACCTACTCGGCGTATTCATAGGCCCATGGCAGCTGTCGCCCACTTGCGTCGAATGCACGTTCTGAGTCCGGTACGGCATGTACCTGCATGCCACCGCGCATCGAGTTCATCATGGAGGATGGAGTGTTTGGGCAGAGAAGTGGTGTGGAAGATCGCCGGTGCATTGTTTACGGTGAACTGCCGTTTCTCGGGATGCGATGGATAAATGAAACCCCGGCTCCGATAACCCCGGGTAGACTGGGGAGTCGCCTCCGGTCTTGGCAACAATTCTGGGACAATGTGTTCCTTAGAGCCTCTCAATACCGAAAAATGATTTGATCGAATCAAAGGATTACCGCAGTCTTATGCATCCAGGGGAGAGATATGTGATGTGCACATGCGCTTTCAGCGATAATGGAGAGCAGTAACAAACGTCTGAGAGTATAGACATCAAGCGAATTCTTGGCGGTGAAGGTTTGTTTTGGAGCGCAAGTGTCACATGCAGAACGTTGAAACGAATGTTGTAGGTTGTCTCAAAAGTCGATTATTATGGCTAAGCCTGAATTACAGTACGCATGGAAATCCTAAGATGGACAGGCTGCCGAAGCAGCCAGTGCATTCCAGTTTCCTATCTCCAGGACAGGTTTCCAAATCTATTCTATGCCATCGAAGGCCCTCGAGGTCGACAGCGAAGTCCGTTGGGTACTATCAGGCTCTTGTCAGTGTACTTGCAAGTAAATGTGTGCATAACAGTAGAGCTTTGTGGATTTCCTCAGTGATCTTGGTGTAAAAGAAAATCATGCCCCGAAGGGTCAGTTACTATCTAGGCGTGATACAGTTTTTTAATCATCGGAAGGCGGCTTGGAAGCCGAGCAGAGGTAACGAAAGTTTTTGAGCTTACAGTACATTGAACAAAATCAGATGTGGGGTCTCAGTGCTAATGAGGGCCTACAAAAGTCTACTCAAGTTAGCAAAGGTACAACCAAAGATGCTGCTGACAGTGAAAGGATTGGTTGGGGTCAGAATATGTAAGAATTGAATATCATAGCTCCCACGCCGTTAAGAGACCCCGGCGAGGGTCTCCGGTCGCGGGAGTCAGTCGCAAATTATGTCATCATTCGGAAGATGCACATAACAATAGAGAAAGATACTTACGCTGCATTGAACCGCTGCCATCGCCTACGCGCAGCCTCAGGGCGAGGTGGGTTGGCGGTGCGGTTGCATTGTGGAAGAGAAAAGGAAGAAAGTTTGCGGAGTCGCGAAGATATTTTGCCTGCGGGCGTGCACGTGATGCGGAGGGAATTAAGCGAGCGCCGCGCACACTTCCACCTCCGGCCGGCTTCGCGAGAGACGTTGACGATTCCGACCTCCAACTAACGACTACAGCACCACCGCCCTCCGTAGCACAGTACGTCGATCGCCCGCTCGCAAAACAGAGAATAGCCATCGCTCACATATTCCCGCCAGGCACATCATTCGCAATGGGTGACGTCGAGGTCAAGGCATCGCAGTGGAGACTGGTCGAGGTCGGCCGCGTTGTGCTCTTCGCACAGGGCGAGTACGAGGGCCGCCTGGCCGCTATCGTCGAGATCATCGACCACAAGCGCGTACGTTTGATCTCAGTTTGCGCTCGTAGAATATAGAAGAACAGCCGGGCGCTGACACGAACTACAGGTCCTGGTCGACGGTCCCGCCTCCACCAAGGAGAAGAGCGTTCCCCGCCACGCCGCTCCCCTCTCCCACCTCTCGCTCACTCCCATCGTCATCTCCAAGCTCCCCCGTGCTGCTGGCAACGGTGTCGTCAAGAAGTGCTGGGAGGCCTCCGAGGTCGAGAAGAAGTTCTCTGAGAGTGCGTGGGCAAAGAACAAGGACAGGATTGCGAAGAGGAGGGCTCTGACCGACTTCGAGCGCTTCAAGGTCATGCGCCTGAGGAAGCAGGTGTGTAGCGCCAGAATCATGGTGGCAACGTTCAGAATGAGCTTGCCCGAAACTGCGCAGGGAACGCCGCTGACAATCACAGGCCCGCTACGAGGTCCAGAAGAACTTCGCCAAGATCCGCGCTTCCGCGAAGGCATAGATGGCTGTTACGTTGGACGGGGTTCTCAGGACGGATTGTTCGCGGCATTAGAGTGGAAATGGTCTTGTGCTTTTTGCAGCCGCTTGTCCAATCCTCCATGCATTCACCGACGCGGAGATAGGCATGGGCAGCGGGCAGACCT
Source organism: Saccharata proteae CBS 121410 (assembly GCA_010015785.1). Classification (NCBI taxonomy): domain Eukaryota; kingdom Fungi; phylum Ascomycota; class Dothideomycetes; order Botryosphaeriales; family Saccharataceae; genus Saccharata; species Saccharata proteae. Next base: position 27,884 of record ML978769.1, read on the forward strand.
TCATGTATCCATGGTTCTCAAAATGAAAGCAAATCCGGACATCAGGGGCGTCTGCGGCAATTCAGGAATCCACTCTATGTCGACATGGCGGATGATTTTCAACAAGTTCGATTCATGTTTTTATGCTACTGATATTGCACAGAATAATAACCACATACCACGCCAAAGCCATTCTTTGACTCCGTCCCGACGACTGGATCGAGCCAACCCACGCGTTTCATTGAGATGTAGCCCAAGGCATCATAATCAAACAATGTCGTTACAACCATCGAAGCAAGCCTCGACCATCTCCCTTGGACCATTGCAAGCTGATCCGATTGACCGGCCCCTAGTATGCATCGTAAATGTGGACGACTCCCAACTACGACGTTTTCCATGCTCTTGAGAGGCTCCGGTTCCTGCTCTTTTGATTGTCTGGTAATCCTGATTCATAGGATGGAACTCATGTTCAGCTGTCTCGGCCCACGATGCTATGGGGTTCTGTCTACCCTTACTAGCTGTTTCCTTACCCTATTTGTGTACCTATCGGTTGTACATGATCAGACACGACTCTCTCTATTCGCCTCGGGCCACATGCGAATCTTGAGATGCTTCGTTCTGAGTGGGGATCCATGACGGCAGCTGGCTAGAGATATTCTCGAGTTGAAGACCCTTGGACCGAGATATCTTGAGCGATGTCTTGATTGCGCTCGCCAAGGTTCATTCCCTGCGGTTCTACTTATATAATGACTGCTACGCACATCCACATGGAACAAGTAGGGTACCGAGTAAGCAGCTCCACTGCCATCTGGGCTCGCATCATTGCCGCTCTTTGTCGCGCTACTGCAAGTTCATGCGGTCAACGAAACACGCTTAGTCTTTCTAAGGCCTTCTCTCTTCCCATTAGTGTGCCACTGTCGTATGTACAACATTTGCATGCCACCTGTTGTACGTTCGACGGCGGCATCAAGGAAGAGCTGGCATGTCCTGCATCACGCTTTCTCCCGATGGCGTGCTTCTACGTGACCTGCAAGGTACGACCGAACCTCGTCGGAGATCCCAAGCCGTGCGGTCAACGTCAGCCGCGCCTTCATAAACGCTGACTCGTCTATGAAACCACTATAAAGTAGGTGAAATGCCCAGAACCGATATTTCAGGGTGACAAAACAGGGAAAAGGTTGGAGTTTCAGCGGACGACGCAAAAGCCGCAAAGAAAGGAAGAGCGATGCTGGTTCGAGGCAAGGAAAGTTTACATGATGCTAACTTTGGCTACATCTCGGTGCAGGGAGGCTGGGTGTCGTCCAGTTCGCCTCGTCCCCAATTGATGCCGCGGACACTACTCGTCATCAGGTCACAGGATTGGCGGAATCGCACCCACCGGGCGCAGCAAGTCGCAGCACAGAGCGTCGTGTCAGGGTCCTAGTACACCATGCCATGGACATGCGACGAAGCACTCACGCACACACAAAATATTGCGAATGCTGGCCGGGGATGTCGTGATTGACGTCGAGCTGCCAAGCGGCCATTGTGGTCGGAGTACTAACGTTACTGTACCGGTATCATGTCCAACACGATCTCCTCTCCATTGAGCCTTCCAGGCGGTGTACGGTATCTGTACAGACAAGCTGTGCTGGCCGAATAGATGCGTTGGTTGCAGAAAAGGCAGCTCGAGACGCATGGCTGGGCCTGAGGAAGGACGCAAGTGCGGCTGCTTCGTGGGCCAGTCGTATGTTCGCTGGCTTGCTGTCGCATGTGAAGGTTGACGTTCTGTGAGTTGTTCTCTCAACCGAACCCTTGTACATCCAATTGCCCAGCAACACGCACCGCGCCGACATGCCGACGTCCCCGCTCACGTCAACCATCCAGGAAGGTCCAATGCATTGGGAAAGAATGGCAGGCGCGCCGTCGTCCGTTGTCGGAGGATAGATATGGCCAGCTCCCGCCTGACTCCTCCCACCCTTCTCCCCTCACAACCTCTCGACCCGACCACGATGGGTTCCGTAGACCCCTCCAAGCCGCCCAACTTTCTTGTCATCGTGGCCGATGATCTCGGCTTCTCAGATGTCGGCGCCTTTGGCAGCGAGATCAAGACGCCCAACATTGACGGTCTGGCTCGCAATGGCCTGCGCTTTACCGACTTCCATGCTGCTTCGGCGTGCTCTCCAACCCGTTCCATGCTGCTAACAGGAACCGATCACCGTGAGAAAGGCCCTTGCGGTGTACCAGGAAGTCTCGGAAGCTAACGCAATGGCGCTTCAGACATTGCTGGAATCGGTGCCATGCACGAACACATACCCGTCTTCCAGAGGGGCAAGCCGGGCTATGAAGGCTACCTCAATGACAGAGTGGTTCCTCTCCCGCAGCTTCTCCGCGACGCGGGGTACCTGACGTTGATGTCAGGCAAATGGCACCTTGGCCTTCCTCGTGAGAGGTGGCCATGCGAGCGTGGATTCGACCGGTCCTATGCCCTCCTTCCCGTAGGCTTCCCCCCCCAATCTGCCATGGGTTTACTGAGATGTTGATGATTCCAAGGGAGCTGCGAACCATTACGGTTGGGAGCCTCAGCTGGAGCAGGGCGAGGACCGTCCGTTCCCGCTGAAGAAGACGCCGGTGTTCTACGTCGAGGACGACAGACACATCGAGCCGAAGGACCTGGGCAAGGACTTTCCTGGCAACGAATTCTATTCGAGTGACGCGTTCGCACACAAGATGTGCCAGTACCTTGACGAACGCACGGCGGAGGAGCGCGAGAAGCCGTTTTTCGCGTACCTTCCCTTCTCGGCCACTCATTGGCCTCTCCAGGCGCCCAAAGAGGATAGAGATGAGTACCGAGGGTGGTATGACGAGGGCCCGGAGAAGCTCCGACAAGCTCGTCTGCGGAAGCTGAAGGAAATGGGCCTGGTGCCTGAGCACGCGGTCCCGCATCCCGTCGTGGCGCCGCAGCAGGAGATGGAGCCGCGAGAGGAACGGTTCCTGTCCCGCGAGTGGGAAACTCTGTCTGGGGACGAGAAAGCGTATTCGGCGCGGACCATGGAGGTTTTCGCAGGGATGGTGCAGCGAATGGACACCTGCATCGGCAAGGTGCTCGACAAGCTGCGCGCCACAGCAGAGCTCGACAACACCTTCGTGCTGTTCATGTCCGACAACGGTGCCGAGGGCCTTCTGCTTGAGGCTACGCCCGTCATCCACGAGAACATCTTTGACCACATCAGGAAATACTGTAGGCCTGACTCTACACCCGTCTTTGCATCATCCCCATCTGCATCCCTCATCCACTCCTTGGCACTATCAATGCTGATCAACTACCAGACGACAACAGCCTGGACAACCTGGGCAACTACAACTCGTACGCCTGGTATGGCCCGCATTGGGCTAGCGCTGCAACCGCGCCCAGTAGACTATACAAGTGCTTCACGTCAGAGGGTGGCATTCGCGTGCCTCTGATCCTCAACTACCCGCCGCTCACCGCGTCCTCGTCTCCGGACGGTTCGGATCTCGAGCACGCCTTCTCCACGGTAATGGACATTGCACCCACCATCCTTGACCTTGCCGGTGTTCACCATCCCGGCCGAGCGTACAAGGGCCGCAAGGTCGAGCCCATGCGCGGCAAGTCGTGGGTTTCGTACCTCTCTCGCAGTCCGGGTGATGCAGGCGTGACGGGCATCCACGAGGGAGACTTTGTGAACGGGTGGGAGCTCTTTGGACGCATGGCTATCCGCAAGAAGAACTTCAAGGCCACGTTCATCCCTGAGCCGTACGGGCCAAACCGTTGGCAGCTGTTCGATCTGGAGAAGGACCCTGGCGAGACACGCGACTTGGCCGAGGCGGACGCGGAGAAGCTGAAGGAGCTGCTCGGCGAATGGGAAAACTACGTGCGGGAGGTGGGCCTGGTCGGCGACGCACCGGAGCACGGCGTTCTCATGGTGGACCAGGTTGCGGCGACGTATCAGGCAGACGGCCAGGACTGAGCAGCGTGATGACGAGCTCGGAGGGGTGCCCTGGGCGGGTGGATGCGGATGTGGAAGCAAAGGTTGCCGTCTTGTTAGGCGATTTGATAGTCGATACGGCGGACAAGCTCTGCACGAAAGGCGACCTTCCCGGTCCCGGCACTTCATGGCACGCGTGGGCTTCTCGATGCTTGTTCAATGCGGGGATGGCGTAGACACTAGTAATCTGATCGTCTGAACCGACCGCATCAAAGCCTCGTCCGCGTGTCTCGTCCGCGATCCGACCACACACCTTCTCCACCCACCGGCAACTCTCAACCTCCTCCATCGTGAGACGCCTCGGCTGTTGAGTTCGTCAGGCCCCTCTCTATATCGACGGCCTGCAGGACGCCACAGCCGTCCATGCCATCCCACGCAGGGGTTCGCCAGGAGGTCTGATGACGACCTGTGTGACTATAGCCCCCTCCTCTAACCTTCCTACACCGTCGACCTCGGGAGCCAGCTGTAGACTTACCATGGCTTCGCAGGGTTTAGCCGCACTATGGTGAACCGAGCAGGTCTGGCAGGTAGCTGTACGGACGATACCGCCCTAATGTCGGCATCGATTGTATCCATAGCCGTCCCCAGTCAGCTTCTCTCTATATTTAATCCCTTTTGCGTTTTTTCCCTTCAAGACACATCAATTCTTCATTCCTGGCTTGTCTACTTCTGATCATGTTGCTCACTGTCTTGATACCAGTTTTCGGCGTCTCCGCCTTGGCAGCACCGGCCTCCCAATTTCATCCACGAGCAGCTGCCCCAACTGTCACGATAAATAACGGCACTGTCGTCGGCTCGACCTCAGGCAATGTGGACAGCTTCCTAGGTATTCCATTTGCACAGCCACCTGTCGGTCCTCTTCGCTTGAAGCCCCCTCAGTCCATCAATGCAACTTTTGGCACATTTGTCGCCACCAGCACACCTTCATCGTGCCCACAGCTCACAACTTCTGTGGATACCGAAAACCTTCCCGGGGACGTGATAGCCTTGGTGGAAGACAGTCCAGCCACCCAAGATGCCGAGGGCGACAGTGAGGACTGCTTGACAATCACAGTTCAGAGGCCGTCCACGGCGGACTCAACTTCCAAGCTACCAGTGCTTATGTGGATCTTTGGCGGCGGCTTTGAGTTTGGAGGGATCTCGAGCTATGATGGCTCTGGTATCATTCAGAAATCCATCGACCTGGGCCAAGACGTACTCTACGTGGAGGCCAATTACCGAGTCGGCGGTTTCGGCTTCCTAGCTGGCAAAGAGCTTCAAGCAGATGGTAGCACAAATATTGGGCTTCGTGACCAGCGTCTTGCGATGCAATGGGTTGCTGAGAACATTGAGGCTTTCGGTGGAGACCCGGACAAGGTCACGATATGGGGTGAATCAGCTGGGAGCATCTCAGTCTTCGATCAGACCATCATCAATGGCGGAGACAACACCTACAATGGCGCAGCTCTGTTTCGAGGCGCCATCATGGACTCCGGCTCCGTTGTTCCCGCTCTTGATGTTGCAAGCGAGCCAGCACAGAACATATACGATAGCGTGGTCGAAAGTGCAGGTTGTGCCGACTCCGACGACACCCTTGCCTGCCTCCGCTCCTTGGATTATAGCAGATACCTCGAGGCCGCCAACTCAGTGCCTTCTATCGAGAGTTACCGTAGCTTGGACCTCAGTTACCTACCACGACCCGATCCGACGGACAACTTCTTTCCAACGTCTGCCGAGGTTGCGCTTGATGAAGGGTTCGCGAAGGTGCCGATCATCATTGGCGACCAGGAGGATGAAGGTACGCTCTTCGCCCTGGAACAAACCAACATCACGACCACACAGGAGCTTGTCGACTATCTCTTCTCATATTTCCCAAATGCGACCGAAGCGGACATCGCCGAGTTGGTCGATCTGTATCCGGACAAAGCCTCCGCCGGGTCCCCGTTCAGGACGGGCGACCTCTACAACATCTATCCCCAGTTCAAGCGCCTCGCGGCCATCCTTGGAGATTTGACCTTCACCCTTACCAGACGGTCCTACTTGAACACGGTGGCGGCAGAAGTTTCGGCATGGTCGTATCTCAGCTCTTACTACCACGCAACGCCTGTCCTTGGCACCTTCCACGAAACGGATCTGTTCGTCATCTACGATGATACGATGGCTACGCTGCAGTCGCAGATCTTGACTTACTATATTTCCTTTGTCAACAGCCTTGATCCGAATTCCATCGCTCAAAACATCACCTGGCCGGCCTGGACAAATGCCAGTGCAGAGTTGCTGCAGTTTCAAACGGGTGGCGCGAACAATCTTCTGGCGGATGATTTCAGATCGCCGGCCTATGACTTTCTGGTTTCGCATGAAAGCGAGCTGAGAGTTTGAGCACGAGCTGTCAACCACTAGTGTTTGATTAACATGGCCTAAGTTAGCGGATCTACCCTGCACGTTCATGATTCAAGTTCGTGCCATTGATAGCACGGTTGGCCCATCATTGAAGCTCATCGAATCTACTCAGAATGACTGGTCGACAAGCGCCACGTCACGTTCATCCAGATCTTGGACAATTGAGGCTTCAGCCAGTTGATTGAAATTGTATTGTCATAATCCCGAACGGAGAGACACAAGGAAATTTAGGCGTGTATGGATGACGGTTGACGAGATCGGATGATGCAGATTCCATCTGGGAAGGATGATTGCACTCCGTAAGCGACGAGGTAGGGTCCATTCCGATCCGCTCGGCCCAGTCCGTCCCGATAAAAAGCTGAACGACTGCAAGTCTCGGACAATGAGAAAGTCAAAACGCTCGAATGTAGGAAAACTCTGGCAATAACGCGGGTCTGTTCCAACTAGCGCAGCCCTTGAACTGCCTCCCACATCGAACAACATGTCTTGCATTTTCCATTTTCCAATGAATGGCTAGTAAACATGGCGATGCGAAGCAAAATCGCGATTGGTGCTCAATAGCGAGGGTATCATAGGCTAAGCGTGTAAATAGCAATCCTCTTTCCCGTTGTCCATCATGGGTCCAGCAACTTCTCCGACTTCTTTGATAGGTGGTGCCCTGAGTTACGGAGTTGCCTCCGGCGGACAACTCAAATCGACGCCGAATTTGTGGTCGAATAGGTTCAATCATCGACCTCCAGCAGCCGCCTCAGGACAGTGATCTCCGTATGGTCTCGGTAATTCTTCATCCGATGGCACCAGATGACATCTCCATCCTCGAACAGGAATTCGCCGCCGATTTGCAACCAGTTGCCGCCCCGGAAGCCTTGGCCGCGCTTTTTCTTCTCGACAGTCCCAACCTGCTTCAATTGGCCGGCGAGCCATGCTGGTGGCGCGATCTCACTCATGTACTCTGGACGCTTAGTGCCGATGTTGAGGCTCCAGGACATTCCCAGGGATTTGTATAGCTTGCGAGTTGGGTCGGCGTATATTGGGAACGGGCATCCGGTCATCTTCTTGTAATGGGCGATCAACTTCGGAGATCCACAGCCGACGATGGATATGGATGTTTGGATGGGCATGGTAAAGTATGTTTGCGGAGTAATGGATTCGGTCAATGCTTTCAAATAGGCTTGACAGGCCTAAAGGGTGGAAACATTTGTATTAGCTTCTGTATAATCGGCGCGGTAATAGGCCGAGGGTTTGCATACACCGCAGAAAAAATGTCTGACGAAAAGAACGAGCTGTCTCTCGCCGATGACAGCGTCGCCGTCGTACAGCGACTTGAAAGTGCGTGAGTTGCCCTGACCATCGTAGATTAGGTGATCGCCGGCACCGTTGAGGACGCTTCGGGACGGGCAGTCGTCCGAGACATCGACGTCGGCACGAAGCTCAGCAAAGTAGTCGTTGGTGTCGAAGGCGCAGGCGTCGTCGGAGTAGTCGGAGATGCTAGGGATGCTGGTGGGCACGGTGGACTCGGAAAGATATGTCGAGGCGGAATGGGTGCTGGAGGTGGGCGAAGTGTGCTGGTCGGAAGCGGTGGAGGGCCGGCGCAGACGAAGCTGGCGAAATGACATGGCGACGAGACGGGGCTATGGAGGGGAGCAGCAACGGGAGAGTGTGAAAGTAAGAGTGAGAGAGTGGATCAGAGATTCAGAGATTGAGAGAGTCGAGAAGAGAGAGAGAGAGAGAAGGAGAGAGTATGGTTTAGAGCGGAGGGGTGGCGGAGATATCAAGGGCGTAGCGGACACATGGGGTTTTGACTGGGGTTGCGCAAGGAGATGGCCTGTGGCGGCGTGGAGGGTGAGACAGTGCTGGATGACGAAAAGAGGGCTCGGACAGCAGCTACTACAGTAGTCGCTGGGGAGGCGGCGTTGGAGACAGCGGGCGAGGCAGCGCGGAAGCGAGAGTATGGATGGACCAAGGGGAGCATCGGCATACAGCCACGAGAGTAGCGTGGGCGTGGGCGTGGACGTGGGCGTGGGCGTGGGCAGTGTGGTCCAGGGTACTACTAGTAGAGGGAACGTGTAGCGTGGCAGCAGCAGCAGCAGCAACAGCAGCAGCAGCGCGAAGGGCAGGCACGCCGAGGGCCAGGCCTTGCAGGTCGTGGCTGCCCATCGAGGACCGTCCCGTAAGTATGTACTGTAACTTACATACACACAGTAACAGTAACAGTAACTTACATGACATGACGTTAGCACCCACCACCGGACGTCTGCCGCAGCAATGCAGCGCGGCACTCCCGGTCGAGAAAGAGAGAGAGAGAGAGTCAGTCCCGGGTCGCCGTCCGGGTCGCCGTCCGGGTCGCAGACGGGTACGAATTAACGTTAGTGAGAAAGGGAAGCTCGTGCAAATCCATCCATCCATCCCGCACCCAAAGGTCCCGCCCAGCTCATAACGTTAGCTTACCTATCCATGGCATCCGAACTCGTCCCACCTCCAGCCTCAACATTTGCGCCTGGCCAGGCCGGCGAGCCTGACTTTTGCTCCAGTTGAACCACGCGCCTCTGAGCCTCTGAGCCTCTGAGCCTCTGAGCCTCGAGCAGCCTCGGTCTTGTTTGACTTCTGCTGATCGACCGCCAATCCACACCCGCTGCCCGTCGATCGTCCGAGCCAAAATCCCGCCGCCCGGCCAATATCTCCGGTCCAACTCCCGCCGCTGCTGACGGCATGATGAGAGACAGAGACGCAGCTCGCTCGCCCAGCACTCGAGCTGCCGAGAGACAAAATCTGTCCGCAGCAGCCTCGACTTCTTCCGGACGTTGCGTCGCGGGAATAGCCGCCTCGGTTGTTGGGGAGAGAGAGCGGGCCCTGTAGCCACACCCACTCTTGTGGATAAGATGGCTGCCATCTCAAATCACTCCTACCAAACCCCCCATCGCCAATCTCGTCTCGCATCCCCCGTTGCCGTAGAACAAACAGATCGTGTGTGAAAATTTGAGGGAAAAGGCCCGTTTGCGACGCTTACTTACGTACCGTAGCATGCGCATCTGCACTTCCTCCCTCGCGAGAATTCGCTAACTTGGTAGATGCCGATCCCGTGTGTGCCTCCAGAAAGCAGAATCCCAACGCTAGATGTGAGACAAGATATCCTGTTCGAACCGATGGATATGTATGCCGCTATCTTCAGAAGTATGGGGTACTGTCAAGCTTTCGGGGGTTGGATTCAAGCGGTCCACGGCCCTTAGAGTGCTATTTGAGATCACACATGTTCGCCTCATGACAGAACACCCTCACACGAGGCTCGTTCTTTCTTTTGTGTCTTTGCTCGATCGAAGTGCAGTTACCGAAGAATATTCAAGCCCGCACTTCACCAAGGAAATGATGAGTTGGCAATAGTGACATTTCATGCGCAGAGCAGCCTTGAAGACTTTAATAACAGCAGGTCGTGTGTTATCTTGTCAGCAGCACTAGCCCGTTGGGATGGCTTGATCGGCGTACTATGGTGCCGTCACCAGCTGGTCCTGCCCTGCCACAACATCCGAAGAGTATGCCCTTGATATGCAAGTAGTCATTCCAAGTTCATCACTACAGACTCATGTCAGCATGACTTGCACAGCCATGCCAATGACCGAAGGAATCTTTCCACGGTGTGAACTAAAGACAACACTTAGTAACTTGGCAACTTGTTCCCAGGACTTGCGGAACAGCGTACCAACACCTCTACTCGAACAAACCATTCCTGGCACGGTTTCCAATGGCTACCGGCTCGTCGCAACACCATCCACCACCAACCCCAGTGTTCACCTTTTACCGTACAGTTTTTTGGACAAATTCACGTTCGAGCCTGCCAACCTCCCTCCTGAATTCCTCAACTTCCCGCCAGCAGTCCAGCGGCCTTCGGTCATTCATTCTCAAACACTTGACAACCTCGTCCTTGGCCTTTTCCACGCCAGGGTCCAGGTGATCCACCTTCTTACGACCCTCGAGTTTCTTCTTCAGCTCCGTAATCTCCTTCTCAACGACACCGCGGTTTAGGTCTTGTCTGCGCTGCTTCTGCGCCAGGGTGTCTGAGCTGCTCAGGGAGTCGGACAGCTTCTCGCTCAGGGATGGTGAGCCGCTCTTGTCTTCGGACGAGATCTGCTCTTGGATTTCGCGAAGGCGCGCGGCTTCGGCGTCGCGCAGTTTTTCGAGCTCAGAAGTTACACGAGATTGGACTTGGAGCTCCAGAGCTTTGGTGCGAGTGGAGTCGGACTGGACCACTTAGCATATTCACACCGAATTGATCCGCGGGGCAGCAGCAGTACCTGAGGGCTGCTCTGGAGCGAGTCGACCAGCTCCGACGAAAACCGGACGGGTGCGTTTCTGTAAATGGACGTCAGCCATTGGGTTTCGAAAGCGCAGGGTGAGAAGCTCACGCGGAGAACACATGTTGCGGCACCTGGCCGTCTGGCTTGGAGTTGCCCGCGCCCATTGTGTGAATGTGATGGTTGATGTGTTGACAGGCGGCATCGCAACATGGAACTTCTCCAGCGAGCTACGTCGGGAGCCGGCGGCGGGATTGGCTTGGCGCTCACGTGTCAACGCGCCTGTCCGACTTCCTCCTGTCCCGTCAAAGTTCCCGCCGCGCCCGCCGAGAGTCCACTGCTACTGACCAGGCTGGCGATGCTACAGACCAGCATTGCGGCCTGGCTGAAGAAGCCCAATGCTATCACGCAGCCCATCGCTCAACCCGTCAAGCTTGAAAACTTACCAGAGCAGCAGCAGACGACGCCAGATCCACTTCCTACCGCAACCGAGCCCAAACCGCCGTCTTTTGTACTTCAAAAGCTTCCCACCCTCGCAGCGAATATAAGCCTCGAGCCCGTAACACGCGCCACACTTCCTTCTTTCCGTCGTCTCAACAGCCTCCTCCTACCAATTCCTTACCCAGCCAAGTTCTACGAAGAAATCCTGACAGATGCCGTCGCTTCATCCATCACCCTAGTCGCGCTGTGGAACGACGCAGACCAGATTTCGCGGTCTGATCAGCCGGCTGGTGTGCCCTCTTTAAAGAGTACACTCGTGGCTGGCATACGCTGCCGTCTCCTCCCTGCCTCGTCCGTCCCGGAGATCAATCCTGGCAAATTGCCTTCCGGAGACACACGCCCGGTGCTCTACATCGCGACTCTAGCTGCACTGTCGCCCTATCGCTCTCATGGTCTCGCTACGCATCTGCTTCGCCAGGTCTTGAGGAAGGCTGTGACGGATCATGGCGTGGGTGCAGTCACAGCACACGTTTGGGAGGCAAACGAGGAGGGTCTGGAGTGGTACCGGAAGCGAGGCTTTGAAGTTGTGGCAAAGGAGGAGGGTTACTACCGCCGGCTGAGTCCCAGTGGGGCCTGGCTCGTCAGAAAGAGGATCAGAGTGGAAGACTTGTTGGATACTGAGACCGGATGAGCTCATTTTTACGCCCACAGTACGTGTTGCGACACGTCCTTCGATCCGAAGTTCAAGGCTTCCAGCTGAGGGAAGGGCATGATGCCGGCCCACCATTCGAATTTCCCGAGGAGATGACGTCCGGCCTTGTGGTAAATCTGAGAATTCGCTCTGCATACTCGATTTGGCCAGCATGGTAACATGCGAAACAACACTCAATTTACCTTACAAGTCGGTTTGAAAGCTTTACAGCGAATGGGAAAAGCTTGTAGATAGGACTCTATTCCCAAATGGACCTACATAAAGCACTCGTGCCGCCAGTCCCCAACCCTTGATGTGCACTGTATGTGTCCTCATCTGGTAGCCGCCCCATTGGAAAGAAAAACAAAACTCCTCGTCTATGTTATGCGATTATATCATCCAGATTCAATCCTCCTCTTCAACGACCTCCGGTTTGTTGACCTTTCCGGCGACCAAAGCAATCAAGGCGGCGCCCACTCCACTGCCATCCTTGGCAATTCCAATCCTGATCCTTTTCTCGCCATTGACCCCTACCTCCGGGATTTCTCTCAGTGCCTCGCGCAGATAATCTTCAAAGCCTGGGTAAAACTCCACGAGCGATCCATCAACGCCAATGTCAATGACGTCGTCTTCACTGACATCACCCAGACCTTGATCTGCTGCGCCCTCGCCTCTTGCCGGATTTATGCCGCTCTTGTGCTCAGTGGTTGCTGGTTGCGATGCCATCTTACCAGTTGATAGGACAACGGCTGCGATAGCCACGGCTGAAAGCCTTGCCGCACGCCTGCCAATGGCGGCAGCAATCACCTTGACAGCCTCAGCGTCCTCTGCTGAAGCAGCGCTGATACCATACTCCTTGTCCAGCGTTTGCCTAATGGTGCGCAGGCCGGCCGTTGAGTCGCCATGGGCGATGCTCAAAAAGCTGGTGTCAATTCCCCACTCTTTCCACAAACCAGAATCGTCGGCGATGCTGGTTGTGCTATGTACATCGTTCTGCGCGCTGTTTTCATCGGCAAATAGTGGAACCTTGGCGTTCTTGACTATATCCACCATGGCAAGACGCAGAATTTCACCGAGGAACATTCCGGATATCCTTTTCTCGAACATTTGGATGCCGGGATTTACGGTAGCTTTATCCAGCGCATCGTCCCATCGGGTGTTTGGCAGCACCCGCAACCCATTATCGAATGAACCCCATTCAGCGTTGACAATCATCTCCCCGGTCGACTTATCGTAATTAGATTCCTTGCTATTCTTGAGTTTGACGATCTTGTCCAGCTTTTCGACGTATGCGCCGTTGGTGCCAGTACCAAAGATGGCGCCGAGCAGTGTGCCGGACTTGCCAGGTGAGGTGTACGATCTCGCCATCAAGGTGCCGACGGTGTCGTTGACCAGGGCAGCTACACGCACGGGCAAGTGTAGCGCGTCGATCTCGGTCTGGAGCAATGCGCAAACGTCCTTGCCAACGGCGTCCGGGATGTCGAAGCCCTTAGTCCAGCGCATAAGCAACCCCTTGTTAATACCAATCTGATGGACGGGAAAGCTAAATGTGAAGCCAAGGTTGAATATCTCTTCGTCGCGGAAGCCGGAAGCCATTGAGATGGTCCTGCGCCGCCGAATGTGGCTTTGATAATGCTCAGAATGATGGGCCTTCAAAAAAAGCTCGATCTGTTTGGCCAGGAATGAGAAGAGCTCCTTCGACGTCTTAGCCACCATCAGCTCTCTCGGCACGGCAACTTTGGAGTGCGTCAGGGAGAAGGTGCTATTGCCGTGGAGCTGGATAGAGCAGACGCGGAAATTGGTCCCACCGAGATCGACAGCCATGTAGAGGCCCTGGTGTGGCGTCAGTCCCCGCGAAGGTCATTTTGCTGCGCGCAATATGGATTCCAAGAGTGCAATAGTACCTTCTCGGTGCCATTGGGCACTGCCGTGACGTAGGTGGGTATCTGGCTGAGGTCGGTGCCATCTTTGCGAAGGCCCTCATCTGTACGTTGCTCAGTATCAGCGTTGCAAGCCTGGCGGCAAGGACGTCAATGCCCTCTTACCCATCTGCCTGATGAACTCTTTGACCGCGCTACGCACATTGTCGGGCGAGAAGTCAAACTGCGCAGCGACGCGCTTTGCTTCTTCGGCGAGGGACATGCTGCGCTCGACAGTGGTGTAGAAAGTGCGCGAGGACTGGAGAGTGGGCTTGGGACAGGTCTCGAGGCCTGGGGAGGAGGATGGGGCGGCGAAGATGGAAGGTCGCAAGGAATATAAGAGCGGCGCGGCCGGATCACGAGAGAGGTCGGGATGCAGGCCGGTCTCGAGAGGGTTGAAGCGGGAGAGCACGAGGTTGAGGAGAAGGAGAGCAATCGCGCAGGCAATGGAGACGAGGGGAGCAATCTGGCGCGACTGGCTGCGACTGTGGGGGAGTGGAGGCTCTGGGGAGTCAGGCAGTCCTTGGGATGCAAAACCTGCGTGGGATCCGGCCAGGCTCGCAGGCCGGCGAGCGTGACGTTTGGGAGTCAAGGCGGCGGTGGATAGCGGGGCTGGGGGCTCGGTGAGGGGCACGCTAGGTAGCGAAAAGGTCCGGAGGATATTCGTCTCTCCGCGCGCTCTCCGCCTGGAGTCGGTGCATCAACTGATTGTCGTCGGGGAATCTGTGGGTGTGATGATGAGTGGGAGTGGTGGACGGAAGCAGCAGCAGGAGCAGCAGCAGCAGGAGCAGCAGCAGAGTGAAGGGCGGAGCGGACTGCGGCGGGCAGCGATCAGCAATGTACGTACGGGACAAGACGGGCACCCCCCCTTCTTTGCGGTGCCTTCGAGACGATGCGACGGTAGACGGGTAGAGCCTCCAATCAGTCGTGATGATGATGATGATGATGCCGGCCACTGGTGCCGTAGGGTAGCGGTGCCGTGGGTGCCAACTCACTCTCGCGGCGGCTGCCGTCTGCCACGGCCTACTACGGCCTACCACGGCCAAAAAGCTGACTCGATGCCCCGCCCTGCCGCCATCTAATAAGACGTTCGAATTGTCCCCC